>CM059205.1:19832942-20392942 GCA_030347435.1 Clarias fuscus
ACACACACACACACACACACACACACACACACACACACACACACACACACACACACACACACACACACACACACACACACACACACACGCGCGCGCGCACACACGCACACTTTCTATTATTCTTTCTTTCTTTATGCTCCACATATATGAAATCTGGATGTGGTTAAAGAGTGTAAAATGAGTAGTTTGCATGAGTCCCTGTACCTGGGCCTCTCATCATGGCATTAGTAATGGTCTCCAGACTTAGCCAAAATAAATTGATTTTGAAATGGGGCAAAACCAGGAATGTGCAAATCAAAGAGATTTTTCTTATGCTAGAGTGTGTGCTTGAGTATAAGACCGAGAAAATTTCTTCCAGCTCTCTACCGAGACTTACTTGCAAATAGTAATAAGGGTTGTGTGTATATGTGCGTTGATTGTTGTGTTTAACCTACTGTATAAGGTTCCTTGGACACAAAATGACAGACGTATAGTATGTCCTTATATAGCCTTATTTATAATGTTATTCATAAAATTTGCATACACTATTCTGTTTTTAATATTTAATATTTAATATTAATATTCAATATTATAAAAATTTTTACTAATCAGCTGAATTGAAAACATGTGCCTTAAATTTGAAATTTAAGTTTATGAAGATGCTTTTATTTAACTATGACCATATTAAGCTAATATAAACAGGATGCAGTTTCATCTATGCTAAATTATTTCATATTTCTAATATTTACATTATGCTTGAAAGTTTATGCTAAAGTTACAGCACACATTTTGGCACTCTCGAACTGACAGTTACTATTATTATCGACTATTAGTGACTAATAAAAGTTTATACATCAACATGTAACCCAAAAGGAGAAAAATCTTTGAGCCAGTTTGAGTACAAATGGTGCAGTTAAACTCAATCCGTCCTTATTGTGCCCCAAGGCTGTAAAATTGCGCGGCTGCAATATGACACTAGATGATATGCAGAAAGAAACAGATGGGCTAGGATGAGGAAGTGAAGAGGGCAAAAGATGAAAGAGAGTGAGTCGAAGACAGGAAGAAAGTCGAGGCAAGACAGGGAGAGCCGGGATAGAACAGAGGGTCTAATGCAGGGAGTGTGTAGTGAGGAAGAAGAGGAAAGGGGGAGCAGATGACTTAATCACTCTGTACTGCCACTCTAAACACTCTCCCTCCCTCCACACACTTGCACATGCACATGGTCATTGAATATGATCCCCTATGAAGTCACTCTCCCCTCCCCTTTCTTCTGCACTATGAGAGCCTCCAGAGCCAACTAAAACGTATGTGTATGTGTGGCTCCCTCTCTATCACCCTTTCCTCTCTGACATTCCAGTGCAGTTCAGGGATTGAGTGCCTGGATACGGACACAGGAGGGAACACTCCTGCAGGGAGCGAGGGGGAATTTTCTCCTCTGGATTTGATGTTTTCCTCCAACTCAAACTTTGAGCACACTCTATTTGTGCCATTATTTTATGCCACTTATTGACATCTCCAGTTGGACAGTTCATAATACCAAGGCTTCAGAACCATCACTATTTTTTTTCCTTCTCTTTTTGTGGCTCTGGCATTTTTTCTTTTCCTCATTTAAAGAGATCGAGTGATTGGACACAGAACCCCGAGAGTTGTTGCATCAACACAAGGGTGAGTTGATATGTTCTATAGCAATAACTGATTCATGGATAGCTTTACTCGTCTTGTAGAAACTATGCACTTTGATTTTTTTTAAGTATCCACAGGGTTCCAGAAAAAAAAATTACACTCATTGTACAATATATTAAACTCATGCAAGAGGTTGAATCAGGTGTGTTGAAGCAACATTAATATGCGTACTGTAGTACATTGAAACTCAAGGACCAATTAGAATTAAAGTAATGGGTAATGTGTGTTGTTTTTCGTTTAGTGCTTTCATGTATTGTATAATGTCTTAAATGGACATTTGAAGACTTAAGGATGAGATTCTCAAGCTTGATATAGTGATATATATATATATATATATATCTTTTTGTGGGTGTGTTGTTGAAAAGAACTGGACAATGGAAGATGGGCAGTGAGAGACATTAAGGTGGAGCACTTCCAGCAATAACATGCTATTCCAAATATAGTATCATGTGTATCATGTGGAGGACATGGTTAATAGCTTTCCCATGCTCCGTAGTGATGCCACTTCAACCTGTGGGAAAGACCCACTTAAAGGGACAATAGATTTATAATTGATAGAGCAGTTGTAACATCGTTACTATCACAAAACCTCACACTATCAGCTAAACTTGTGAACTTAAAAGTAAAACAAACAAACAAACAATGCAGAATTATGACCCCTTAGTGCACATGTGATATAAAGGCAGCTGTTGTTAATGTTGTGTAAAAGTGGCTGTGATAATTTTTTTTACTTGACAGTAAAATATACAGAGTCAATCTATTTACAGTACCTCATATACATGGAGAAAGGAAAAGGAGTAGATGATATACTTTGTTTCATTCTGTTCAGTAGAAACGAATAAACATTATACCACTGTACTACTACTAGTACTATTGATCTACTTTACTGATAACGCTTCTGTCCTGATCAGGCTGTGACAGCCCTGTCTCCTCCATGATGGCGGAACTCCTGCAGCCCAGCGCTAACAGTCTCCAGGTTCCAGGTATAACTTTGCTTTTTTGCTCTTGTAGTCCATCAGCTTCCAGGTTCAGCATGATTCTCACCGTGGTTGTAAATGGCTGTAAAGATTCTCAGATTGTTGGACTTGCTGTAACCGTCCTGTTGTTTTATGCATTTAACAAGAATGAGAGTCTCCACTATCAAAACTGCCTACTCACTTGATATTTTTGGCAATCTGGAGGCTGCTTCCAATTTTTCCTTTTTTTGATGATTAATGTGACTGATGATTTTGAGATGTACAGTATACAGTATGTATGTTTTTATGCATTGTACTGCTGCCACCTTATTACCTTATTAGCTCTCATAACAGAGGAGGTGTTCTTAATAATGTGGCCACAGTGTCTTAAGTTCCATTTCATGTTAATGGAAATCATGAAACCATTTTAAAGTCTGAAGCAGTTGAAATTTTATTTGATTTTGCTATTTTTATGATTTTCTATAGCATTTTTTACGCTTCTTCCATAAAACAATATTTTACTCAGTATCTTTATTCAATTATAACCAACCATTTTATATAAGATTTATCATCATTTGGCACATACTGTAAGGATATTGAGGCAATGCATTTCTTTCTTGTATAAAATGAACACAACATTAATTTTTGCACCCATCTGAACTGCAGAGTTATCAAATATTACTGAAGAATGAGGAATACACTGCACTGCATTGTGCATTGTGAAAGTAAACCCTAATGCTCAAAGTAATTAAACATATTGAGTACTGTTAACTTAAATAATTACAATTAGTTCAAATTAATAGACCTTGATGAGTATTTAGAGCTTTTTGGTATTTATGAGTTTGTAGAAATGACACAACACCTGGATGAAGTGCCCGTCCCAAGCCCAGATAAAATGGGAGGGTTGCGTCAGGAAGGGCATCTGGTGTAAAACCTGCGCCAAGCTTGTGTGCGGACTCGATTGCGACCCATTGCCGGGAGCAGACCAAAGACCAACAACAATTTATTTGATTTGCAACAACTAAAAAAATTATAATTGCTATGAAATAGTATGGGTTAGGCTACTCAATAATGCAAGTAAAGAATGATTAATATGAATGAGTTCAACAAACTCAAAAACTGATCGTTCTGTTTACTTAAAATTGGAAACATCATTACTTAACATTTTTTTAAATGTAACTGATTACCTAAATTTTTTTTTTTTTTGAGTTTTGCCAACTTATTCGGGTTGTCAGTGTATATAATAACAGTAAAGAGATTTTGATGAAATATAATTTAATAAATAATGATATAAATCAGATTCTAGTAGTGCTGTGCTGTGGTTTGCATAGGTGTGGCACATCCTTATCTAACATCCCCCTTGTGATATATGTGCATGTTTGTATGTGATAACATTCCAGTAATTCTCACGAGTGGCTTATTTGTCGTGTGGATGTGTCAGTGTGCGCATGCATGAATTTTTGGGTTCACAAACAGTAGTTCATTTAAGCAACAGGGATGAGTAGAGCATTATAATGAAGGCATAAGATCACACAGCGTTTCAAATTAATTGGAATTCATTAATTGCATTAATCCATGGAAACCCCAGAAAAAGACTTCTGACATCGGTCTGTTTAGTGTTGAAAGTTTTTTTTTTCTTTCATCATTAGGGTGTTGAAAGCAGATTCAACAAGTAGTTTAGAAGAGATTGTCAGAGAATGTTCATTTGGTGATATGAAGGTGTGAAAAGCCATTATGCACTCTATAAACACTTTCACATGGTGTGATAAACCCAGAAACATATCAGTTTTAAAGTGGCAGAAATACAATGAAAATATGGGTGAGCCAGAAAAAGATCATCACTAAACTGGAGCAACTCAAGAGTGATTGTGTGTACATGCATGTATGCAAGTGTGTGTGAGGGACTAAACAGGAAGGCAAAGTTTTTCAATATATTTTTGTCTTATAATAATAATAATAATAATAATAATAATATTTCGGTAGGTGCTTATTTAATATGAAGTATTCCAGGTTTTGCATAATAACCTCTCCATCTCTTGTCTTCCAGATGCGGACAGATCCAGGTCTACATCTCCAAGCAGTTCTCCTTCTCCATCCAGAAACGAGTGCAGCATCGCCCCTCTCACTCCCTCGCCCTCTCCGGTATGACACCACATAATGATCTCATACCATGTGCCACATCCACATAAACTGACTACTACTTTAGAGCCCAGTTACACTAAAGCGAAAAGTGGCATTTCCAATTTCTGCAATTATCTTTCTTTACTTAGTGCCCTCGATGAAGCTTTTAAACAAAACACACAAGTTAATCACACTTTCTTCATGCCATTCCAGACTTGGTTTGCTCATTTTCCATAAATGTGGTTTTAGAAAGGGTCAAAGAAAGGAATGGAAGGTGAGAGAGATGGGAGGGTGTTTATATCAGTACCAGGCAGAGCTGCAAATCTGATAACCACGACTCCTTGAGAAAGGGTTACAGCACTGGGTTTTTACAGTAAAAGCGTCTTTTTTTTCCCCCCCTCCATGTTTTTCTCATCCTCACTGCACATACACCAAATGTTTCTCGGTTGAACATTTTTACTCTGTTCCTCCTTATACCAAATGTTTGAAACATTCTCTCCCTCCCTTCCTGCAGAGGACTGACCTGAGGCCTCGTGTAGCACGTCCGTTTTCTGTCGTGGTGGCTATCGATTTTGGCACCACCTCCAGTGGCTATGCGTTTAGTTTCACAGAGGACCCAGAGGTCATCCATATGATGAGGTAACTGATCCACTTCGATATTTACTAAACTTGTAGAGACGGATAACAGCTCCAAAGATGAGACAATCCTGCAGTTCTACTCATGTAGTACGGCAGCATCTCTTTCAGATGCGGATTCATGTTTTTTTTAAACAGAGTCATCTTCTGATCTTTACAGGCGATGGGAAGGTGGGGATCCAGGCGTGGCCAATCAGAAGAGCCCGACCTGCTTGCTGCTGACTCCTGATCTACGCTTCCACAGTTTCGGCTTTGCAGCACGAGACAGCTACCATGACTTGGATCCTGAAGAAGCTACACACTGGCTCTACTTTGACAAGTTCAAGATGAAGATTCATAGCACTAGTGTAAGAATCCAGACACAACAAATGAACATATATGCTGGATGGAGTTTGTTTTATGGAAACGTAAAGACATTCTTTTAAAGAATCAGTGCTTGAATAAGAAGTAGGCACTTTGTCCTGTTTCGTAGGACCTCACCATGTTGACAGAGCTGGAGTCGGTGAGTGGAAGGAGAGTTCGGGCCATTGAGGTTTTTGCTCATGCTTTGAGGTTCTTCCGGGAGCATGCTTTAAAGGTAAAGTATAAAACCAGGATTATTTTCTTTCTATTTCAAGTCTGTTATCACATTCCATATGTGACAGTCCATAGTCACACTCAATTATCATTCATTCAGTACCTGCAGTATCATGTTCATAGCATGCAAAAAGAATACTAAACACAGGTTAGAGTTAAAGGGCGAAAAAGTGCAGAAAGATATGCAATAGCTAAGATGGTGAAGACATTCATCATGAGGTTTCTGAACTTTATGGAGAAATGCCTGCATCAAATCTGACGACATTAATCTGTTCAACGTATGAGCAGTGTATGTGACTCAAACTTCCCATTATACTGTATAAAGAAGACCTGTGCATGTTTATTATGGGCAGGGTGGCTTAATCACACTTTCTTCATACGCATGGCAATCAGTGGTAATGTAGGTGCTAACAGACACTTAGAGTCTACCTTTAGAAAGCATTAAGATTAACATTAGATTACAAAATAGAAATGATAATATCCTATATCTTATAATCTAGATATCAGTGCAAAGGTTCAGGAAATAATTCATGATTTTCTCCTTGAACACAATATATTTGAAAACATCGTTTCATAAGACAAGATCTCACCCCTTTAGTATCCTAGCTACAGATTGGTCACGACTCTGAATAGAAAAATTTGTAGTTCTTAAGAACTACAGACTTACTGTATCTTTTACACAGTATTTGTATTTCACTGCACAGACATACATTTTTGTGCGCTTATTTACGTTAAGCTTTTATCTTTCTTCCTTTTATTTTACCTTAGCATCCTTCAGTCCGTGTAGTGGTTAGCACTGTCGCCTTGCACCTCCAGGGTCCGGGTTCGATTCCCGTCTCCGTGTGCATAGAGTTTGCATGTTCTCTCCGTGCTTAGTGGGTTTCTGTCTAAAGACATGTAGGTTAGGTTAATTGACATTCTCAAATTGGCCGTAGTGTGTGAATGAGTGTATGTGTGTGTGCACAGCGATGGATTGGCACCGTGTCCAGGGTGTACCCTGCCTTATCTCCTGGGATAGGCTCCAGACCCCCCCCCCCCCCCCCCCCTTCGTAACCTTGAATACAGGATTAAGCTGTATAGTTGATGAGTGAGTGATCCGTCAGTCCCTTAGTTGTTTGCACTTTTTATAACCTTCCCTAGACTAAATGTGAATGTAAAAGCAAGTGTAGCTTTCCCTGAAGCTTAAGAAGATCTTAAAGCTAACCCTAAATCTCTGTATGTGCGTTTGTGTGTGTGTGTGTGTGTAGGAGGTGAAGGACCAGTCTTCGTCAGTACTGGAAGGCGATGAAGTGCGATGGGTCATCACAGTTCCTGCTGTGTGGAGACAACCAGCCAAGCAGTTCATGAGAGAGGCTGCTTACCTGGTAATCCACTTGAACTCAGACCATCTGTGTAGGACCACAGGGTATTCATCAATGCCAGACGCGCTTTAACTCACTGATTTACTCACTGCCTGTCTGCTTGTTTCTCACACACGCCCACACATAAAGATGACTTTACCCCCTGAGAATCTAGTCTACAACTGAAGCTTCTGGACGTATGTGTGTGTGTGTGTGTGTGTTGAAATGAATAATGCACACAAGAATCGGAGTGTGAAGAGGGTGTGTTAAGGATTTCCTACCATCCTTGGCACTTTCCTGCTCATCTTCCCTAGCTCAAGTGACTACGACCACTGGCACAGTTTGTTTTTCCTCATGCATCTCCACTTTCCTTATGCAAAATGATAACTCGGTTCCATGGTGGTGTTTTTAATAGAGGCAGCCTATTGACCCCCACTGCCTTTTTGCTCTCCTCGATTCTGAGGGTTCGAGAGGGGCGTAGTTTCCCTTGAAACTTGTTTGAACAATACACGAGACGGGTGCACAAATACAGGAAACCACGCCTGCTCCAGCCAAGCATGCGAGAGACAGAGAGATAGAGAAAAGGAGAAAGGGGAAAGAAGGATGGTGAAAACGAGAGAAAACCAAGAGACTTATTTAATAGTTGTGGTTTATTCATTGTGTTCGTGTGGCTAGCACAGAAAAAAAAACAGTAAAACGACATCGACTCAAGGCTTTAGATACTGTTTAATTTCCATCTCTTTTTGTTCTCTCTTTCTGCAGGCGGGTCTCGTGCCCAGAGACTCTGCTGAGCAGCTACTCATTGCACTTGAACCTGAAGCCGCCTCAATCTATTGTAGAAAGCTCCGCCTCCATCAAGTCGTTGACCTCAGCCAGAGACCAATGATTAACGGACTGGATCGCGACACTTCTCGTCCCTTCGACTCCAGTTTCAGGCAAGGTACCGGGCCTCATTTTGTTTCCCGTAATATTGTTCCTTTTTGGTTGTTGGTTTTTTTTTTAATCTTACTCTTAATGATAAACAGGATTGTGCAAAGAACACTCCAGGCAAAGCTCCAGCACAACAAAGCAGATCACTTTCCTGCATTAACGTGGGATGCAAAACATCTTCAGGATCTGGGAAATCAAGATGGGCTTTCATCCCTTGGTGGGGTTGTGGTCTTCTAGAAAAAAACAAAAAACATGGTGTCGTTCTTTGGTGTGTGTGTGTCAGGGTAAATGAAGGATCAGATAGCGCAAGAGGGGGTTCAGTCAGAGGGGTATAGTAAAACAGCATGTGGTTTATATTAAGGGAGTGAGAGGGAGAAATCGGCGACTCGGGCGGCATTTTCCTTTTTAAAATCAGGCAGCTGTCAAATAAACCACCATCAGCATCTATCATTAAGCAAATAGGATCTCGTATTGTTTATGCAGCCATTCCAAAACCAGTAGTATTTTCAGCTTTCCTTCTTACATAAGCACATGGTATACAGGGAAAAAGCTTATACCCCCCACAGCACTCACATAATTGGAACAAGGTGCCGTCAGACCATGATCTCAGCCTCCTTTTAGTCTGTTCAGTCAAACATTTTCTCTCTATACCCACCCCTTTCCTTCAAACCCCTGCCCCTTTCTTTTCTTCCTTTAAAATGCACAAGCGTTTGAATGATGGCTCCCTGCTCTTTCAGTCCCAAAAACACATTTGACATTGAAACCGTTCCAGGTTTTGCATGCACCCCTCTGATTTTCCCCCTTTCCTTTCTTCCAACTCTTTCATTCTCAAAATTAAAAAAAAGAGTGTCTTTGGAGCGGTCTGTCATAGTACATGTATAAAGAAAGAGCCGAGTATGCCAAGCACAATGGAAAGTCTAACCAACCACGTGAAGGCATGCATCTTCGATGGTTTTCGACTGTGCTCGGTCTGATTGCACACACTTTCACCATGATCCAGAATAATCCTCAATACAGATTATGATTACATACACACTCACACACACTGAGATTCTTATATTACACATTCAGGCTTCCCTTATTTAAAGAAACTGACAGATTTGCTCAGCTTTTGGCTGCACTGATGTCAGGCAGGATTGGAAGTCATTAGTTTCCAAATAGATTTTTTTTTTTTGTTTTCTTTTCCTTTGCCGTCTCTTGTTTCTTCTTTAATTTTTTTTTTCATACTGTAAATGGTTTCCAGACTGGGTCTAAAGCTCAGTGCTGTAGTAAAAACATCCTGGTTCTGAAACTCTGGAACGTATAAAGAATTTGGGATCCAACTGCAATAATTTACATCCTATGCTCAAGACATGTGATTGTTGAATGCTGAAGGTTTTAAGGGGTTGTTGAATAATTAAGTTCTAATTAAATTGAAGGTCTTGCAAAAATAGGCTCTATACAGAACTTTCAATATTTTTTCTGAGAGACACAACCAATAGTTTCGAAGAAAGTACAACCAGTAAGTGATCATTATGGATTTGTTTGTGAAGAGTCCATGTTCTACTACATCCCACCATTACTGTGTTCACTCCACTGGTTTCCAGTAGCTGCCTGATGCTTTACTACAAAGCTGAAAATGGACCAGCCTACACATACCAGAAAGGGACAAATCATAACCTGCAATGCATCAAAAGTTTCTTTAAACCTCAACTGGACGCACCGTCCTTTAGGATACAAGAAGGTACACTTTACGCCAAAACCGTTTGTGGACACCTGACCATCACACTATGCAATTTCTCCCAAAATTATTGTCACAAAGTTGGAAAGACACTTTTTGTATGGAACACCTTTGTATGCTATAGCTTCAATGGAACTAAGAGACATTAAGCTGTTTAAGCCCATGCATAGAAAGTGAAATCCATGATGACATGTTCTACCACCATGACCAACAAACCCTGACCCCAACCTCACCGAACAACTTTGAGATAAATTCGAATACCGAATACATCCCAGATCTACAGCCGAAACATCACTGCCTGACCCAGATCACTCCAACAACAACAAAAAAACTCTCTTTGCTATTCTTATACAGTACATGAGGAAATGTTTTTGATAGAGACTCCCAAGAGCTTGTGCAGTCTGCTCTGGATAAGGGTTTCTGTTCTGTCATCATGATTTCAGCAAGTAATTTCCATGTCTTGCAACTTCATTATGTAGACTATAAAAGTATAATTGGATCAGATGTATCTTAAATGAACTGGCTGGAGTTCAACTGAAATGAAGGGTCGCCGTCAATATGACGAGCGTTAAGTGAGGAAATGCTTTGTTTTGCAGCAACATTAAAAACATTCCCCATGGAATACAGGCACTTATTTACTTCAGCCCGAGTGAGAATCAGAGATCATTCCTGCTTGAGTAGGTCATCATTAAACATGTACTGTAACTAATGCTGTGACTTACAGTATAACCCACACAAATACCATGTAGCCAGGTCAGCTACAGTATGCTGAACAATAGGGAAGAGGAAGTGTTAAAGAAAGAAGAAGAGCTCACGTTCATGAGAAATGTGGGCTTGTTATGGTTCAGGACTTGACTACCCCCAAACACCCCCTTATCCCTTACTTCATTTTGTAATGTGGTTTTTTGCTAATGAAGGCCATGTGCTGCTGATTAGTAACGACGGATCGCAGATTACAGAGTAAAGTGTATGTTTGTGTGTTTCAGCACGTGAGCAGCTTCGCAGGTCCAGACACAGCAGAACGTTCCTTGTGGAGAGTGGAACCGGGGAACTGTGGTCTGAGATGCAGACGGGTTAGAAACACACGCACAAATACGTATACACTATATTATTAATATAATTACAAAGATGATAAATTGACAAATATGCCACATACTGTATATAGTTGTAGGATGTGGTACAGTGGTGCATTTGGTATTCTTGCCAACTTACAGCTCCACAGTCTCTGTTTTAGATTTGCAGTAGTTTGAGAGAGGCAGGCAAACTGCATTTATACAGTCCATGGGATGGAACAGCTTATTAAGAAAAAAACAAGCCAGTGAACAGAACTGTAACCAGACATGTTTGACACTGATACAACAAACACAAATCAGATTTCCCAACCATGACTATTTCAACATATAAAACCAGCCAAACCAAACCCACACACAAACACACACCAGAGTACATGGCTTTTCATTTCCTGAGAAAGCAGTAATATCCTGGCGGTAAACAATATCAATCTATTGCACAAGGGACACGAAAAAGCCCATCGCCATTCCCTCACTTCCTTCACCTGATGTTTAATGCAATTTAATCTGAGAGAAACTAGGACACAAAAAAGCGATTCCTGCTGTTTTAGATCTGTACATCTACTGTACATACAGTATTTTTCTTCCAACCCCTCCATTTGAATGTGTAGGTGATCACGTGCATGTTGTTCCTGGCTGGGGTTGCTGTATCACCATGGAGGTGCTTTGTGGGGGTGTGTGTGTATTTTAAAGCATGCTATTCCTCAGCAGGCAAGCTCAGGAGGTCCAGGTCAAAATAATCAGTTCTTCGGGTCCAGATGTTTCCTGCCAAGAGAGAGGAGGAGAAAGTGAGAGAGAGAGAGAGAGAGAGAGAGAGAGAGAGAGAGACTCACATACAAAGAAATGCAGATTAAGTGCCAGCTCCTCATACAAAACCCCCAAATCCCAGTATATATGACCACTATATAGCAGTTTGTGACTCATAGTAAGAGGGATGTGGGTGGTCCCCCAAGAATGGAGGTCTCAGCATTTACATGTTTGTGAGATGATTAGAAAATTCAAAGAAATTTTGAAGATATATATACATAATTGGTTTGGCTAAATTTACATAAATAAGAGGCAGCATGCTCCTCTCGCTCTTCTTTCCATGACTTATCCCGTCACTCTACAGTTCTCATTAGTGCTTTCTCTAGTTTCCCCTAGAACCCCATTTACATACAAGTTTAGCCTTAAACTAAATGCATTCTCAGTGCAAAATGAAAGAACATGCTTTACTACAGAGGAATGATGCACTGCAAACTTCATGTGTGTGTTGTAGGTGACAAGTACATAGTGGCAGACTGCGGAGGTGGGACGGTGGATCTCACGGTGCATCAGATCGAACAGCCTCAGGGAACACTGAAAGAGCTGTATAAAGCATCAGGTGAGAGCATGAGTGAAAGTTTCACAGTAGTAGATTTTTCAGAGTATACTGTGAATAATAGCAGGATTTTTATTAAACAGCCTGTTTATGTACAACCAGTCTTGTCAGTAAAGCGTGGCTAATTGGATGTTTTGCTTTAGTACTGTATTTCTATATTAATTAAAAAATATGAAGTATATGTTCATATAATTTTTAAAATGGATCACTACTTATTTGTTTGAGAACCAAAAAATGAAAGAAATACCTTAGCGTTTTTCATCTCACCTCAATCTACTGTTATTACCAAAGAAAAGAATTTGTCTTTTTTCTGCACTTGAAAAAAGAACACAACTACTAAGCTCGCGTACAATGGGGGTCTTAGGCCAGTTGGTGAATTTCACACAACATTTAAAATGTGCAATGTATTGCAAACTATACAGCAACTCTACACTGTTAATTAATAAGATGAGAGTCATGCTGAACCTGTTCTTACTGAACACTATTGCAATACAGAAAAGACCTTCTCCAGTTACTTATACCTTTCTTAGATTTTATGGCATCCATGCATCATTATTAGGAAAATTAATTGTTATATTTTTTTTCCGGGTTTAAATAAAAGAGTAAAAATGAACAGGTTTGTGTAAATTTCCTAGAAAAGAGAAATCTGTCAAATGTCAAAATTAAGAGATTTCCTTTCCTAATAGTCCAGAAACCCATAAACCAGCATACTATTTCTATTTTCCTTTCCTTAGTGCAGAAAGCGTGCAAAAAGCAGTTAAGTGATTCTATTTTGTGTTTTTAGGAGGTCCGTATGGTGCAGTAGGTGTAGACCTGGCTTTTGAGGCCATGCTGTGTAAGATATTTGGGAAAGACTTCATCAAAACGTTTAAAGCCAAGCGTCCGGCTGCCTGGGTCGACCTGACCATCGCCTTCGAGGCCCGCAAACGCACGGCAGCCCCGAGCAGAACGAGTGCCCTTAACATCTTGCTGCCCTTTTCTTTCATCGACTTCTACAAGAGACACTGCGGACAGAGCGTGGAGACGGCGCTACGCAAGAGCAAGTACGGCTCTTCTCACTTGTCAGGGAGGTTGTGATAGGAAAAAATAAATTAAAAATGCAAAATGTCACCTAAAAAGGTAGATCGTAGGTTTGATTCAGGTAACGTAATTTCTTTATGGTTGCAAAGATGTTCTGATCACAGCTTATTGAAATGTCCATTTTCATTTCGATTTCTCTTTCAGCATGAATATAGTAAAATGGTCTTCTCAAGGCATGCTAAGGCTCACGGCGGAGGCTACAAATGAGCTTTTCCAACCTACCATCAGCAAGATCATCAAACACATCGGTAAGAGACACTTTATAATCTATAGAAGGAAAGAAAACACGTACACCTGAAGAAACGTTTTTTACTCTTGCCTAACAGAGGACCTGATGGAGAAGGAGGAAGTAAAGAATGTGCGCTTCCTGTTCTTGGTGGGTGGCTTCGCCGAGTCTTCTATGCTCCAGCGTGCGGTCCAGAATACCCTGGGACAGTGCTGCCGCATCATCATTCCTCAGGATGTGGGTCTAACCATTTTGAAAGGGGCAGTGCTGTTTGGTTTAGACCCCACAGTGGTGCGAGTCCGTCGCTGCCCATTAACCTATGGTGTAGGTGTCCTAAACCGCTTTGTTGAAGGTCGTCACCCAAGCGAGAAGCTTCTCATCAAAGATGGCCGGCAGTGGTGCACAGACATCCTTGACCGTTTCGTTTGCACTGACCAGTCGGTGGCCTTGGGGGAGGTGGTGAGGAGGAGCTACACTCCAGCCAGAATGGGGCAAAGGAAGATTATAATCAATATTTACTGCTGCACCAGTGATGATGTGGTGTACATTACGGATGCTGGAGTTAGGAAGTGTGGTACCATAACTCTGGATCTGCCTGAAACAAAGACGGGAGCCGTCAGTAACACCGCAAACGGTGCAACGCAGGAGCGCAGGGAGATACAGGCAACCATGCAGTTTGGGGACACCGAAATAAAAGTGACCGCAATTGACATGGCCACAGGGAGACAGGTCAGGGCTTCCATCGACTTCCTTGCTAACTAAATTTCTCATGCTTTAAGGCAGTGACAATAGCTATATGAACAATTCAAAAGACTAATTCAATATCCCATCTTTGGGGGTCCTGAAATAGTGTGGCACATTTTGTCCAAGTTTATCAATCTATTTCTATACAAGAAACCACTTAAATACTTTATTTTTGTATACGGTTACCATTGATAATTATTACTATCCAAATAGTCCTGTTTTTATTTTCTTATCAAAACTGTTGGCTGTTTAAATTTTTTGTTTTAAACCAACAATGCCACCTAGTGGCTTGGGGAGAAATTGGACATCTCAGAATGTACTAAAAAGGACTCATCATAAAGAGAACAAATAAGAAGACTTATAAAGAGGACTCTCACACAAACCGATTTTCTCATTTTCTTTGAATAGTATTTTCCCTATGCATTTACTCTCAATATGTACCCAATACATATTATGAACAAAAACATCTAACCTAGTATTAATCTTCAATAGAAGCAGTCCAAAGAGTTGCTATAAAGACCCCCCCCCCATGCATGTTAAAATTCAGTACTATGCATGCAGTCAAATGGTATATGAAGAACGTGAGAATAAAATGTTGCTAAATGTTTTTAAAGAATCAGCATATAAATTAAATAAATAAACAAAGACAGCAGATGAAATGTGAAAGCCTGGATTTTAATGGTCCAATAAATAGTCCCAACGAATGTCAACATGGGAACATCGTGCAGTCTGGCTCAACATCCAGTATCAGTGCTTCTACAAGTTTACAAATCAGAAAGTCCTTGTGTGTGATCAGACTGTTACAAAACAAGCAGCCACTATGCAAACATCATTTAAAATCCCACTTTACTTACAAAACCATATACATAAGCATTAGTGATGCGTTTGGAAAAACTGCGCATTGTGTTGTCACAGATTGTAGCTAACACAACACAGATAATAACCTTCGGTTAGTAAGTAAAATGGGACCAAAACTTCATCTTGTTGATCTTTTAACAGTCCAGAAGCTACAAATAAAAAGAGCGGCTGTGCCCATGGTTGGTGGATGTGTAAGGGGGCATTCTAGTGGGCATGGGGCCTACCACGCCCTCTGCCTCTACCACCAGGTCCTGGAGGGCCGTCGGCGCTAGAGCGGGGGTTTTTGATGGTCTCATCCACAGAGAGGATGAGGCACGCAGCCTCGGAAGCAGCGGTCAAAGCGTTGATGCGCACAATGGCTGGCTCCCACACACAAGCCTGAAAATTGTCAGCGATGTCTTCATTGTTTACGTCCACACCATACCACATTCCACCCTGACAGACAGAATTTGTTAATGCATTAGTCCCGCATACAATATATGATTATCAAGGTTATTATGCCGAGGACGATCCATAATGGAAACATTCTTGTCTGCACTGGTGCTTTTCTGACAGTGATTAATAATGGATCAGTATAAGAAGCTCAGCTGTAATCCATGGTGTTTAATCTTTTTATACACTTTTTTTTTCCTTTTTAAAATATCTGATTTTTTGACCAACATTTCTGTAATTATGCACTTCAGTGCACGGTTTCCAATAAAACAAACAAACAAAAAATGCTTGAACAGTGACAAAGATAAGCCAGATAGTCACTGAACTGAAAAATAATTCACAACATCACTCTTTTAGAAATTATTTGTTGCAAAATGTTATGAGCCAACAACAGTCAATCCTGTGTTCGCAAACGACCACCCAAAGAACAATTGTTCTATCCTATTGGCAACATCATTCCAATGACTTTCTTTTAGGAAATAAACTCAACCTAACCACAAATATTGTTTATTTCATGCGTGTGCGCGTCAGCACCCTTACCTGAGCATGTTTGGCCCGGAGCTTGTTGAGGATATTAGTTGCATCAAAGCCAGCATTGTCACACAGCTGTCTGGGAATGATCTCCAGTGCTTTCGCATAGGCTCCAATCAACAACTGCTGCTTGCCTGGGATTGTCCTGGAATAATCCCTCAAATACTTTGACAGCTCCATCTCTATAGCACCACCTCCAGCCACAATGGAGTCATTCTGTAACCAAGAGATTAAAAATTGGGACCCAAATAGGCAGGTTTTAATTTAACAAAACTGTGTACATCAACACCAAATTAAAAAGTAGTGTTTTCAAATCTATTAAAACTTTTCATATGCTGTGTTATGATGCTGCACATTAGCTGTGATAATGCACCTTGATGGCTCTGCGTACGATCATAATGGCATCATGCAGTGACCGCTCTGTCTCCTCCATGAACTGCTCAGCTCCACCCCTCAGGATGATGGTGCATGTGGTGGCCTTGGGACAGCCTTTGAAAATGTTATACCTAGAAACATGGATATAAACTCATTTAGCCTGTACGCTTTCATTTTTTTTATTTTTTTATACAGTTACAGATGCCTTGGTGGTTCAGAGTTATTTTGATGAACCTACACAATATTACTTTAATGACGTTACTGTTCTAGCTCACTGGCGTATGCATGTTGCTGTCTACATGATTTACAATGTACAGATAATAGGGCATGAGTCAACCATTTTTACCTCTCTCCTCCAACCTGCACCTCTTCAAAGAGCTCGCACTGACCCAGGACATCACTGGTGAGGGAGCCGACACTTGTCTGAATAGAGCCCCCGCAGGCCTGGAAGAGAAACCACAGCCACTCAGCTTTTTAAAACAATGCGTAAACAAATATTTGTGTTAAGATTTAAAACCAATTTTCAATTTTACCAAAATAAATCCTAACATTGGAACAAAACATACATTTCCTTTTAATAATCGTTGGGATCAAGTAATTTATACAAGATGCAGAATAAGACACTCAAAAGCTACACACAATATTTTTACTAGAGAACATAGCGCCCCAGGGTTTATTGTACAGCCCTTCTGTCCCTTTCATACCATCATGGTTCTCTTCAGATCCTCCTCCTGGACACGGCCAGCGCAGAAGAGATCTCTATCAGCAAAGTACTGTGTAGCAACATCCCCAATGGGCAGTTTGGACAACACCACTTTGGCTCCAGACTTGTAGATCTTTTCTAGTTTATCATATAGGATATTCCATTCAGCATCGACAATGGCCTGATAATCCTGGAGGAAAAAAAAAAAAACACACACACACAATGATGTAGATTTGGACAGTGAAATAACAATCCCTCTCCTTATATATTCTTTAAATCACACCCTGGGACAATCCTTCAACTTCTTTGTAAAAACAAAATGGACCATTTATTGTAAGGGCATAAAAATACCTCAACATTGTTGACACGAACTTCAGCGTTGTCCTTCTCTGCCTTCAGCTCCAGTTCAATGTTGAGGAGGGCGATCTTTGGGTTATCGTAACGTTTAGGCTGCATCTCAAAGCCAGCATAGGAGAAGGTCTTTTTAAAGGCCACACCAGCCACCAGCTGAGAGTCCTACAGAAACAAACATTGTTACTAACAAAACACATACAGCTGAATTATTAGATCATAACTGTTTTAAATGTAATCAAAAACTACTGATTAAATCATGTGAATGCAAAACAGATAAAGTGAGGCGTCTGGCTTTCTTCAGTTTTGAAATGTAAGCCATTTGAGATCATGTTGAAAAACCCTGTTGAACATATTCAGTTCCAGCAATTTTGGAGCAAATAGTTGTTGTGCATGTGTAATTACAATCTCATTAATTAAAAAAAATAATAATTACATCACAGTTAGTGGACACAAACACAAAATAAAAGTCATCTGGTAACACCATGCAACTGTAATAGAAAATTAAAATAATATGCTTTAAATAAAGGGTTATTTATTTATGGTACGGGAGCAACAAAATTCTAACCTCCAAAGCTCCACCCTGAACTTTCTTCATGCCAATCATCTTGAGTGGCAGCAGCTCATCGAGCATCATCACTGCATCCACGACCATCTTGGAAAAGAAGTCCTTTTGGCCAGCAATCAGCTTTGAGTTCATCGCTGTGGCAGCACATTTCTCCAACAACTGTCTCTGCTCCCTAAGAGACAGAGAGAGAGAGAGAGAGAGAGAGAGAGAGAGAGAGAAATATTATTGTTATTCAGCAGCTTCACAACTAAATTGAACATGAGTAATTAAATGTAGCCCATTCCTCATAGCATTAGTTTTCTCATTTAAAATCCAAGGGCAGGATTTAACCACCACAAAATAACTTCAAATACGAGAGTAACATTTAACTTAAAAAAATAAAAATAAATTGCCAGTGTGTGAATATCTGCACTAATGAGCTACATGAACACATTTGGGTTCGGACTCACTGCTTGTCATCCTTTTTGACGGTGACTGCGATCTCTCTAATCTTTTTGACGGCGAGCTGCGTGGCGGTGCGGAAAGCCCGAATGATGGTCTGCGGGTGGAGCCCCTCCTCTACGTATGCCTTCAGCTGCTTGAGAAACTCGGCTGCGAGCAGTGTTACAGATGTGGTGCCATCCCCAACCTGAAGAGAGACACACACACACAATAGCATGAGCTTTTCCTAATATCATAAGGCATTTTCAAAATTTGAGTCACATTTAATCTGCACCTCAGCATCCTGAGACCTGGCAATGTCCACCAGGGTTTTGGCTGCAGGGTGAACCACATCCAGCAGCTTCAGAATAGTAGCTCCATCATTAGAGATGGTGGCTTTACCTGGAAACAAACATACAGCTTCAACACTATTCCTCATCATTGCTTTAGTACAATTTGAATGCAAGCGACGTTGCTTTAATTAAACTCCTTTATTGCCAAGGACAGGTGCGATAACTTTGCCGAAATACGCAGGGGGACCCTCATCTCATTCTCACCTCTGTTGTCCACGATGAGCTTGTCCATGCCGCGGGGTCCCAGTGTGGTGCGCACAGCCTCGGCAATCACCTGGCAGGCATTGATGTTGCTGACAAGCTGGGGGACGCCCTGGGATGTGTCTGTCCCCTCCTTCAGAAGGATTACCGGTGTGGGCTGTGGAGAAGAAAGAAATAAACAAATTATTACAGCTATGACCAAAACAGCAAAGTACAAAGAGGACGAAAAAGAAAAAAAGCTCAGTGTGATTTGTAACAGGATTTATGTATGAGCCTACATGCAAACACAGAACTTGTCAATGAATTCTGTCAACAAACATTAACACTTAGCGCAAGTTATTTAAACATCTATAAACTAGCAATCTGATTCATACCGATTATATACACCTACTGTTCTTGATCTGCCTATCCTCAGTCTATATGCGCTATTAATGTGCAGACTTACTGTCCAAGGACCTCAGTGATGGATGAAAAACAAAATTATAACACCTTGAAATGCTAGTGTCCAACTATCATACAAACAAGTTAATGGAAACTGCACCGACGCTCACACCTCAAACAACACACTGCATTCAAATCAACAGGGCCGACTTCGAAATCTCCGGCAATCCTCTCAAACCCAAAGACCATATGTCTGAAATGCAAGCACTTTGGAGCAGGGCAAGGATTGTTGATGGGCACTGATGAATGTGAACTAATGCTGACATTTTAATTTTGGACATTTAGTTACAAAGAGGTGTTCAAGTCAAACTAGGACTCGTGATAAACCTATTAACAAAGGTGTAAAACTGCTTGACTAGCTTCATGGTATCCAAGCACTAGTGAAACACTGGGATAAGTGCATTAGTAATGTAGCAGGGGATTATATAGAGAAATAAAGGCAGTTTTTTAAAAAACTGTCATAACTGTTGTGCCATCAAAAGCCCTGGTTTGATTTAAACATTCCTTTATGAGAAACCCTGAAAAAGACACCTACTTGATACAGTGAATAATATTGAAAACTTAAAGTACATATAATAATATTTGCAGTGAGTAATTTTAACCACGACTTTTCTGATGCTAATCTCCTGTCCCTTGCTCTTCCTGTACATCTTGCAGGACATTGTCATGCAGAATCAATCTCAACGTAAATCTATTGCTTTCTGCTCGAGAAACTCATAATTTGGCTGTAGTTTCAAAGCCGTACGAACCAACTTCAGATCTGCCCTAAATAAAGGAGTGAGAATAAGCTTGAGGGATGAAGCTCGAAGCCCGAACCCCACCAGTGATTTCTGAAGCCGTTAGCACTCCCTTCCCTGTTAGCATGAAGAGGTGGGGCTTTTATCCCCATCACAGCATCAGGTCAGAAACAAAACACACAATAAACTGATATTCACTCACTTCGGCGACAGATTCAACTATTATAAATATCACTCTCACACACACTGAGAAGCAAACACGCGCACATGTATTTATTTATATATATATTATCACATTACAAACCCGAAACACACACAGACACATAAAGAGCGACAGCGCGAGCGACAATTTAACACAATCTAATGAACGATTTCAATCATCTACGGAGAAAATGAACCCGCGAGGTTGGCCATCATACCGTCTCCACGCATTATAGTACCGGACAAGTTATTTGTGAGGAGCTCGCAACACGGATGGATTGCGATTAGCTGATAAAACAGCCATGACTGGACACTTACCATCATTTTTGCAGGCTAGAGAGGAAGACCGGGGCCGGGTGACGCTCCCACAATGCACTTGGAACTCTCTAGAACAAGCTACCGCTTCTTCTTCTACGAATTATGTAGAAGCGTCTACTGCCACCTGGTGGGCAATGTAGTACATGTAGAAGTTAACGTTCAGTAGTATCATGCTATGGTTAGGTTAGACTAGGTTAAAGCTAAAAAAATAAGATGATCAGCTCTAATGTAGACAATGATATTATTATTCGAGGTTGAAGCCCACTTACATGTCTGCCTCTCTTAAAACTTTAGATGAGATAAAGATGAAGTTTTGTCTTTAAATGACTCCAGAGTGTTATAATTCACTCATACCACTTCAGACCTGGTAAATCAGTGGTGAAAATATTAGTGTAATCCCAGTAAAAATATTCGGTTTAGCTTTTCTTATTAACATCTACTGGTGCAGGTGTTTGTTTATGTTGTGCAAGTAGCTTATTAGTAGTATTATAAAGTAGAGTAAAGAGTCTGGCATATAACTGTTCATAACATGACTTTTACTCAACATTTTGATTTCATTTATGGTGCAGGTTAAAGTTAAGGCAGATATCCAAGTACAGTACTGCCAAAGTTTCATTAAATTCTTTCAAGTATTCGATTTAAGACCCTCCCACAATTTGACACATGCGCAGTAAACTGTCAAAACTTGAGGTTTGATATCTGGCACATAACTGCTCATAACTTCACCTCACTCAACCTTTTGATTTCATTCATCATGGTGCGTTTTCAAGCAAATACCTAAGGACTGGCAAAATTTCATTAAATTCTGTGTAATGCTGTGACAAATTGTGGCACGATGGACAGACAAAAAATATATCATTGAAAGAGCGAGTTCTGACCAAAAGAGCGAGTTCTGACAAAACGTTTCTTTTAATTATATAAATTATAGATTATTGTCATTGTGCAACGTTCATATACAGAGCCAAAGAAATGCAGCATTTAACCAAAAGTGCATGAGTGGCCTATTTACAATGACCGGGGTGAGAGGTATCTTTGATAATGCCTCTCGCACATTGCAGACAGTATTTCTTGTACATGTCCAAAGTGGACACCCTCTGAAGTTTTTTTTTTTTTTTTTCGCACAGTACAAAGCAGTGCAGTTGCTGTACCAGTTGCTGAGATGCAGTATGTGAGGACACTCTCATTCCCACGAACCTTTCTACACACTTAGAAAATATATTAAGAAACTTAAGAATTAAGTAAGATTAAGAAATCTTCTTTCTTCTTTCTCTATGTTATATTTCCTTTTTTTTTTATTTAGATTTTTAGATCAATTAAGCATTTCACTGCAAACCATATCATATATGATTGCATATGTAACAAATAAAATTTGAATTTGATTATTTTATGTAATCCCTCAACATTTAATTTTCTAAGTGCAAAAGGTTCAAGATGCTACTTCATTTTAATACAAATGTTCCTCACTAACATAGCTACAACAATAAGAACATTAATACAACTTTTGTAGCTAGTGTTGCTGCTGGTGCATAATGCTAACCCTAACCCTAACCCTATGTGGATGCATTGCTTAAATTGTATGCTTAATAAAATAATAAAACGATTATTATTAATTATATACATATTTACAAATAATATTTAATTGCTATAGTGTAGGTTTAAGAAGAATTAAATAAAGAAGAATTATTGCTTGACATATTCGCCGCACCTATACTGATGGGTGGTTCACACATTTATCAAATGCAAATACTGACATTAACAAATCATTTGTGAAACTTATATACATTCTACCTTGTTCCTGAGAACACACATTTTAGTTGTGCATACATAGTCCACGCATTTCTATGCCAAGGAGAGGATTAACACATCACTGCTCCTTGAACACTCTTAGGATTTTTTTTTATTTATCTGCATACTACTATACCAAGGGCAGCTTATACACCAAATGTACACATCACATGCCTCCCTATATAACAGAAATGCTTCCATAAATTACAACTGACATACAATATAACTATAAATATATGCACCACATGCCCCCTTAAATTACTGAAGGGAATTAAAAAAAAAGAGGATTTTACCTCCCTGAAAATATAAATTCAATTAAGTTTTTTAGGGAAAGGGAATGGGAACGTATTAATGGGACTTTTTTAAGTTAAGTGAGAGCAGGAAAACAAAACGTTTTACATTTTTTAATGACAAAGATAACAAAGATAGCTGGTGGTTTCAAACATTCCAAACCTTAAACTTTTTTAAAAAACAACAAAATTTGGTTAATACTCAAAATGTTTTGGTAGGTAACACCAGACCTCAAGTAATGACACTGCACAGCATTAGCTATGCCAAGTTGATACCAGTGAAAAAGCACGACAATGCAATACCGCCACCTACTGGGCATCCACCACATCACGGGCAAAATGACAATCCACACTCGTGTATGCCTTTATTTACACTTATTGGTGATGGCTGGCGTTTTGAAACTTGGATTTTAAGAAATCTCATAAGATTTGTTAATTTCCTATCAATCTATCTATCACAATAAATAAATGAATAAATAAATAAGAGTAAAGAACAAATTATTGAACTTTGCACAGGGACAAAACAACGAAGGCACGCTTACTGTCAGTAATATACAATAAAGTCACTTGTGGAAAATCATCACTGATATTAACTAAGACTAAAGCTAATTAGGAGCAAAGAATCATCTACTGATATTCCACACAGAGCGCTTCTCTGTATTTTTGGATTTTAGCTAATACAGAGAGTTAAATAAAACAAGAAACAACCACTGGTCAAGTGAAGACAGCGACAAGACCAGAGCGATTTTACATGTGGTTGCAGATAAACTGTCAGGTTCAACATGAACATCTGAGTGTAACCACGTCATAACGCTTGAACCCTTTAGTGCATTCACAAAGAACAGCACGCCGAACGGCGGGTCGGCGCCTGCGTCTAGTAACCCATAGCAACACACGACGTGGGATGATGACGTATTTCGTTGGCGACAGAAGCGCTGTTCGTACGTAATTAAACATAAAAGTCATTAAAAACGTAGTTCGCGCGTTTGCCAGGAACAGGAAATAAAAAAATATTTGACAACATGATCTGAATGAATTAACGTCAAGGAGACTTATTTATAAAACTTTATATTATTTATTTTTTATAGAAAATTTTAATATGTAACGTTTTTTTGTGCTAATACTGTCATTAAAGCAGCCCTGATTTGAATAAATCAAATCAAATCAAATTCAAAATGTATTTGTCACATACACAGTCATACACACTACGACATGCAGTGAAAATATAATATACAAGTAAAGCAGCGTCCACTTGGACGTTATTAAGGATTTATTTATTTTAGTTATGCCTCTGATTCTTTTTTTTTTAATGTTTTCCAATCTTTGATTACTGTAAATGTGTAATGTCTGTAATATGTTTAAGTACAAATAATCTGAATATAAAACCACTTGTTGAGACTAATTGGGAAATCTGATTCTGGACACTGGGTGGAAAAAGGTCATTAGAAGTGGTAGTAATTTGGAAAAAGATGATAATTTCCACTGAATGTTTGGCCAATAAAGGATAAATGTAATTTATTCCAATTGTCCAGAGAGCATTTTTATTTCTAAGGAATATATATTACAGCTTGTATACATGTGAGGAGTTTGTATTTACTTTTCATGCAAAAATGTGTAGTTTCGCTCTGATCAACTCTTCTACCTGATGAATCCTCCCCTGAATGAAACCTCATTATAAATGAATAATCTCTCTGGATGAAGTCATTTTTCTCTGACTCCTTCCTCTGAACAGTTCCTCTCCCTAAATTACCCCTTTCTCCTTAAATGAATAATTTGTACAAATGACTCCTTTCCCTAAATTCCCCTACCTCTTTCTCTCTGAATGACATCTCCTTCTAAATAACTCCTCTCTCTAAATGTTTTTTTTTCTAAATGACTCCTTATTTTAATTGACTTCTTTCCCCAAATGACTTCTCTCTCAACAAATCCTCTTCCTGAATGAGGACCCCTCCCCTTTTTCATTTTTCCAAATGACTACTCATTTTGAAAGACTCCTCTCCCTAAATCACTTCCCCTCTTAACAATTCCTTATTCTTCTAAACGACTCCTGTCTCTGAACAGGTCTTAGCTCTAAACGACTCCTGTCCATGAATGTCCTCTCTTTTTGAATGACTGTTGGACTGTTGGACTGCATCCAGTGACTGGGATTTGGATAGTGTGTGGGAATTGAGTCCAGGCCTTTCGTGTGGCAGGCGAGAAACCTACCCCTAAGTCACCAATATCCATCTTCTCTTTCTGAATGACTAATTCTTCTAAATCACTCCTTTTTCTAAACGACTCCTTTCTCTAAACATGTCTTTTCCCAAAATGAGTCCTCTAAGAATCCTCTCTTCGAATGACTCCTCTTTCTAAACGACTCCTTCCCTTGAATGACTTATTCTTCTAAATGACTCCTCTCTCTTATACTTTTAAAAGGTTATTTCAGTAATACACCTTTGGCAAGGTTATTGTCCCCAATAACAAGACAGCCTGTGGGGATGACTCTCAATGCCCTCCAACGGGTAAACACAATATGGCCTGAGGGGATGATCCTCATGACTGGGGTATTTAAGTAATATGCTTTTGGATAGGTTGTTACAGTAATACACTTTTGCCAGAGCTATTACAGTAATACACTTTTGCCAGAGCTATTACAGTAATAAGCTTTGGCAAGTTTCTTACAATAAAACACCTTTGCCAATGTAATTATAATTCACAGTGCCCTCTACCAGGTAAAACAATATGGCTGCTGGGGACAATCCACAATACCTTCAACTGGCCAAAAACACTACAGTCAATGGGGATGATCCTCAATGACTTCCACAGACTGAAAGCAATATGGCTAATGATCCTCAAAAATATGAATAACCTGATTTGAATAGACACCCAGCCATTATAATCTGCCCAGCTACGAGCTGTGGTAAAAAAAAAAGAAAGAAAAAAAGAAAGAAAATAATATGCATGCAAGGTTAATAGAAAATATTTTATATAATTCAAACTGGTAATTACTGGTAGTTAAGTCAACTAATAAGAAAGTTGTAGAATACCTTATAAGTATCTGTAAAGGATACCCAGCGTTTGGGAAAAAGGTAACAAAGGTCCCCATTTCCCCAGTGTCCACTTGGTGTCACTGTATGACAAGGAGCACTATACAATTTATAGGACAATACAGGTGATGTAACAAGAGTCTGTTACTTCTCTTCTTAGTTGTTACCCATAAATGAACAACATAAATGGACTAACCCTAACCCTAGGCTTCTTCAGTCACCATTAGTGGAATTAGCACTTACTTAAAAAAAAAAAAAAATATATATATATATATATTCCCTTTATTTATCCTTTTTTATCTCTACATTTTAATTAAATTGAAAAAAAAAATTCATAACACCCCCACTTTACACTTCACATTCTCACCCTTTTAAACAGTAAAATGAACAAACAAATAATGGCTAATATGTGAAAAAAATCAATATGCAACTCATTATAATAACAGGAAAAGAGGACATTCTTGCTTGCTTTGACACAGACTCCTAAAGAACACTAAACCACTTACTATTCATGCCCTTGGCTGCATACCTCATACTTTTCTGCAAATCTCTGCTGTCCCATGTCTAAACCAATACATGCTATTTTTTTCTTTGTAACTACAGACTTTCGTTCCTGTGGTTTAGTTAATGCAGTTTGAGCTGCAGAGTTGGAACACTCTTCTCTCTCTCATGTGTCTGCAGTCTGTGGTTGAGCGCAAAGCTTGCTATGTTCACTGCTTTTAGACACATGCAATTATCAGGCATTTATACACATACGCAGCTTGCCTCACCCTTTCAAAGGGTAGCCTTTAACGTAGATATTTCTGGATCCAGTGGCAGACGACCAACCTACTGCTGAGTCCATGTTTATGGTAGCTGTGAAATCTGACGTGCTTCATTCTGTTAGTGAAATGCACTTAGAGCAGAAAACTGTTAAGCTGCGTTCAGTACGTATCAAGTTGGATGTTGAATGCATCAAAAGATCTCTATAATGGAATTATTTAAAACATGCACTTGAGGATTGGATTAAATACTTGATATAAGTAATTCATGCATTTAAAGTTAACCCAGTATAAGATCCAGCACACTAGGCACATTAGACTAAACTGCCAATGCTTGTTTGAATTTTCAAGCAGCTGGAAGGTTCCACCCAGTCAGACCTCCATGCATGTTCTTGTAAGATTACAGGGAGATCTCTGGAGCTCTTTCATTCTTTCTGTCCTAACCTATGTCATTACCTGCCCTCTTTCTATTCCCATCTTCTCCTTCCTTGGTGTGTCCTTTACTGTGGTAATGTGGTTTCATATCATCACATGTGGCCCATGTGCAGTGGAGTGTATTTAACTGTCACATCCAACAGTAATGAAAGGGCGGGTAGATTGCTAGATGGGAGTTATTTCACCATCATTGATGCTATGTTTCTCTGATGGTATGCTATCTTTAGCCATCCAAATGAAATGTAGTGATACAGGCTGTCCTGTCAGGCAGGTGGATTTGCATTTATAGGAGTTTGGGGCCAGCAAAATCCTTTCTCTGTTTGTCTTTCTGTCATTCCTAGATAATACAAACATGGAGAGGAAACACGTGGACAGTACATTGCACTGGATCATATAATCTATATAATATGGAATGTAATTAGTACATCATTTGATATTATTATGGCATCATAATATGGCAGTTATACAGTTGGGGTCTTATCTTTTTCGGAATTTGGGTTAAGCTTACTCTTCATGTGTGGATGATGATGATATTGGAAAATACTTCAAAGTATCAGAGTTATGGGCAAATCACATCATTAATTTATTTACACATTAGTTGCAAAAAATAAAAATATGACTCGAGGCAATCTTGAATCAGTTATTATTAATTAGAAATACTGGGAAAAGGACGATTGTTCTGTAAAAACAAAACAAAAAAACAAAACATCTATATCTATATATATATATCTATATCTATATCTATATATCTATATCTATATATCTATATCTATATCTATATATCTATATATCTATATCTATATCTATCTATCTATATATATATATATATATATATATATATATATATATATATATATACAGAACAATCATCCTTTTCCCAGTATTTATAATTAGTAATAACTGATTCATGATTATGATTCATGATTGCCTCTAGTCATTTCAATCATTGACTATTAAATCAATGCATTCATTAAAAATCATCATATCACTACACCCCTCTTATAATGTGCGTGTATGTGTGTCTGTGTGTGTGTGTGTATGTGGTTCAAAGTGTGTCAAAGTGGCAATAATTGAATCCATTCATTATTGATTCTTAAGTTATTACCTTAGGACTAATTATGTGATCCAAACACCTTCCAGAATAAGGGTACGACTTTCCAGGTCATTGATCCCAAACAGCATGGGTCACACTTTACAATTAACCCCATAACATAATATCAGCACAATTTGAACAAATGTTTCAGCATCTAATATAAAACGCAACACTTAATGGCAGTTAATACAGAACTGTGTCCTATCCTATTGTGTCAGGATATATTATTAAAAACAACCGCAGTTTGACAGGTGATAATTACACATTCAACAAGATTTACTTTGCTTTATTCTACTGGTCCAATATGTCAATATTAAAAAGGGAGAGAAGTGAATGCTAAGGATTTAGTTTGCATCAGTGCCACTGATCTTATAGCTTTGCCAATATTTAACCAGCTATTCAGTGTACAATAGCAGGTTGTCACTGATCTATGCGCCCATGAGGTTTGGGCACCTTGAGGTTTGGGCCATTATGTTCCCAGCTGGATGGAGTCATAATGGCCAACTCAAATCAGAGTTCAGGAAACATGCCCCACGGAGTCAAGCTGCTATGCTGCAGCCTGGATCTGTTATGTTCATTTTGGCTACATACAAAACCACATACTGACAAATTAAATAAAATGGTATGTCACCTACAACATTTATTTTAGGCTGTTATAGAGTATTGTCACATGTGACTTGTATGTAGTTTCTTTTAAGTACATTATAAGCTGTACTAGTAAGTTTAAGGCTACAGTATTTATTGCCCTCTTTAGCATTTGCGATGTGAACACTACGTACAATTTTGGTTACTAAGCTGGATAGCTAGACAGCATAAACTATCTGACTAGTTTGGGTATTCGTGAGCGATCCTGCAAAGAGTTACACTCAACGGAGAGATTTTAAAGCAGTGGTTCCTGGAGGACCACCTGCCCTGCACATTTTACTGTTTTGTCAGCTCCCAGCAGTCCTTATTTTTCTAATCATCCAATTAACGGCCTTTTAAAAAATGAAGTGGGTGTAACAGAGCAGGGAAAACATGACAATGTGCAGGAGTCCTCCAGGACCAGGGATGAGAAATACTGGTTTTTAGCCACTTGGTAAGCCCGACATTAAGAAGTTTTTTAGTTCTTGCTACTGTATGTAGTTAGCCAGGGAAATAAGTATATGTTTTAGGGAATCGTAATAATAATAAAAAAAAGAAAAGAAAAAAAATGGCACAGTGGTTAGCATTTTTACCTTGCACCTCCAGGGTTCAGGTTTGATTCCTGTTTCGGGTCCTTGTGTGTGGAGTTTGCATGTTCTCCCTGTGCTTCGTGGGTTTCCTCTGGGTACTCCCACAGTCCAAAGACATGCATATTAAGCTAATTGGTGTTCCCAGATTGCCCATAGTGTGTGTGTGTGTGTGTGTGTGTGTGTGTGTGTGTGTGTGTGTCTATGTGTGCCCTGAGATGGATTGGCACTCCATCCAGGGAGTACCCCGCCTTATGCCAAAGTCTCCTGGTGTAGACTTCAGGCTCCCCCAGTTCCCTGTACAGGATAAGTGGTACAGAAGATGTAATGCTAAGTAACTTAATAAATAAATATGTTTAATGGTGTAAATGATACAGATGGCTTTTCTCCAGTTTTTTGTTTTGTTTTGTTTTCCTTCCACCTGATCAGTCTGTTGGTAACTCCATTACTCCTACAGTAGATTTGGAATGTGTGTGATGCTCATGCTCATAGTGCTTGCATCCAGTTTGTATTCCTACCTCTAACCCAAGGTTTCCTGGATGCGCGCCAGATTCAGCCCAATGCCATAACCATGATAAAGCAGTTAGTACTTAAGATAAATCAATCTGTTCATTATCTAACCACAATTCCTATTAAATACCACAGTAAAACCAACGAGACATACAGTTAGGTGACCACAGCTGTCATGAGGTACCATATACGTAAGCACCATAGTCAAACCAAGCTTGTGTGTCTTAATTAAAGAAATTTTGCTCAAAGTGGTCTACGGTACAAATTTCTAAAAAACAAACAAACAAAAAACTTTGTTATATAATAGATGCAATGTGTGTTCTGACCCCTTTCTGTCACAACCAGCATTAACCTTTTCTTCAATTTGATTTAAACTAGCGATTCTATTGGTTCAGACTACGCGGACCAGCCTTCACTCCCCATGTGCATCTGTGAGCCTTGGCCACCCATGACCCAGTCACCAGTTCACCGGTTTTTCCCTCTTGGATTACTTTTGGTATGTCCTGTCCACTGCAGACCAGGAACATCCCACAAGACCAGCAGTTTTGGAGTTGCTCTGACCCAGTCCTCAGACCTATCCATAGTAAAAGTCACTCAAATCCTTATGTTTACCATTTTTTCTGCTTTCAACACATCAACATCAGGAATAACGGTTCGCTTGCTGCATAATATACCCCACCCACTTGCAGGCACCATTGTAACGAGATATTGAAAATGTAGTTACAATGAGAAGGGTAGACAATTGAGTCAGAGCCACTCCAAAACTGCAGCGCTTGTTGATGTTCCTAGTCTGAAGTGGTCAGGACATACCAAGACTGGCCCAAGGAAGGAAAACCGGTGAACTGACAACAGGGTCATGGGTGGCCAAGGCTCACTGATGCACATGGGGAGTGAAGGCTGGACTGGGTAATCTGATCTAATAGAAGAGCTACTGTAGCTCAAATTGAGGAAAAGGTTGAGGAAAAGATGGTTGTGATAGCAAGATGCAAGGACACACTGTGCATGAGTGTTTCAATGGCAAAGAGGGGGCACATACTCAATATGGTGTTATGGCTGTTCGGTGTACAGTAATAGGCAAAGTACAACTTTAGTTCCCTCCCTAACTCAGCAAGGCAAACTGATGCTGATGGAGCACACACACACACACACACGCACTCTCTCTCTCTCTGTCACTCTCTCTCTCTCACACACACACACACACACATGAGCGCGCGCTCCCAGATTCAGTTCCCTCTATCTCCTCAGCTCTTCTCCTCTGAGCTTGAAGCTCTCTCTCTCACAGACGCACAGGTATTTGCACAAGTTATTATCGGCTATAAATGAGCGGCGGCAGTGTTCTCTCAGCTCGGAGCTGTGGATGACGGAGACAGGGTGAGAGCAAGATCCGGTTTGAGAGGGCAGCGATCGATCCTGCAGCGGAGGAGAAATCATTTTTGCCCTGCCGCTCTCACTGTAGTGGTCGGGACACTACGCGAAGCCTCCAGAAACCCTCCAGTCATTCATAACTAATGCCATGGAGCCAGGCAGCGTGCTGTTCCTCTAAAGCAGCAGAACGCGCTGTCAGACGCCAGGAAGCGGACCGACAGACAGGTGCATCACACACACACACACACACACACACACCGAGGACCTCTCCTGTGGATTTCCGCTGCGTCTCTGACCCGATTCAGTCGGTAGGTCAAATGATAGACTGATGTAAATATTAGCATTTTAGTCTATAAACGTTAGTGTATTTACACACAAGAAGGAGAAGCTTCACACAGGCAATAGACAAGTAGGAGATCAGTAAAACTCTCCATACATCAACAAACAGGTGTTTAATACTTAGGAGGAAAAAATAACAGAAAAACAAAACGATTTTTTTTTTTTTTACTAACTAGCAAGGTTACCTCGCTCTGTGGCTGACGGTGTATCCGGAATGCTAACCTAAATGTGAATATGATGACTAAGATTTTAAAAGAATGTTTTAGTTTAGAATTAATTAGTTTAATTCACTTTAGATTAGTATTTTTCCCCCCTGAAAATATGAACAGAGGGCTTTCATTGAAGAAGAAGAAAAAAAAAACTGGACAGAGAGAGAGAAAAAAAATCCATCCTCTGGCTATTTTTTTTCGCAGTGGGGCTAACATTTTTGGAAACCCGAGCTGTGGCAATTTGGCAACTTGCCAAGTTTTAGTATTTTGAAAAAAGCGTGTGTATATGTATGTATGTGTGTGTGTGTGTGTGTGTGTGTGTGTGTGTGTGTATGTGTGTATGCAGCCTGCCAAAAAAAATAAATAAAAAAAGCTGCCATTTCAGAAAGGTCAAACAACCGGGCTGCATCAAGCAAAGAAAACAACTAAGGATATTCAAAATAACTGGAACTAGGTAAAGAGCTCTTTCACACATTATCAAAATATGTAAATATAATGCTGAACTGTCGACTTTGTGGAAGGAATGTGGTCAGAAAAAAATGAATTGATATCACTGGTGAAGTTTCATTGTAAAAAAAAACATCAGAAAAAATCATAGCTATGCTTAATAGTGAAAGTTAAAGCGTTTCGTTATAGACTAATCATAAAAAAAAGGCCTGGCTTTGCTAGGGAGCATAAAAATGGCACTTATGGATAGTAATGGAAACGGTCATGTGATCTAGTGAGTCTGGATTGACCCTATTCCAGAGCAATCGGTGCATCAGGGTAAGTAGCGGAATGCCTAAAGTGATGCACCCAACATGCGTAGTGCCCACAGTACAAGCCTCTGCGGGCAGTGATATGATCTGGGGATGCTTCAGTAGGTCAGTTCTGATGACCTAAATGTGCCGAATAACCAAGGTATCACATCAGTGCAGTTTTTCTTCCCTGATTGCACGGCGTATTCCAGGTCTCAAATTATGAAAGAGTGGTTCTGGGAGCTTGAGGAATTGCTTTCACACATTAACTGGCCACCACATTGTGTGCTGTAATCAAAGCTCAAAGTGATTGAAAGAAAAAATTAAAGTGAATTATTTTTTTTGTCAGGCAGTGTGTGTGTGTGTGTGTGTATGTATGTCTATTCAGCATTCTGAGTGTTAACACTAACAGTTTTTGTGATGTGTCATTATGAGGGTTAAGTTGCAATTAGGGGTGATGGCTCAGATGGACCTCTGATTGTCACATGATTGCACTACAATTTGTAAATTTTAAGATGTGCTCTTTAGTCTGTGGTTTGGTGCCAAACAACGAATTAGAAAAAAGAGTTATAAAAGATAATGTGTACAATTAAATATTTATACAGCTTACATTTTACCACAATGGATCTCAATAAATCAGAATTATATTAATGACTTGATGATAAAATGATGATTAAATATTTATTTTGTTAAAATAATTTGTATAACATAACATATATCTCCAAATATGTGTTAAAATATTAATAATATGCAGTTTTTTTCACAAACATTTCTGAAAGTCATACTTAATCATGTGATTTAATCTTATTGTTGAGAAAATTGAGGAAGACCCATGGTTGACGCATGGCTGAAAATAAATATGCACTCTCTCACTCCCTCATTCTCTATATTGCTTTTCCTATTCAGGGTCATGGGGGCCTGGAGCCCATCCCAGGGAACTCTGGGCATTAGGCGGGTTCACCCTGGATGGGGTGTCAATCCATCACAGGGCACAAGCACAGATACATTTACATACTGTAATACGATTTGGAATTTGGAAACACCAATTTGGAAACAACCAATTAGCGTAATCTGTGTGTCTTTGGACTGTGGGAGGAAACTGGAGTACTTGGAGGAAACCCAGCAAGAATGTGGAGAACAGGCAAACTCCAAAACTCCATGCACACATACCCAAAGGCAGGAATCAAATCCTTTACTCTGGACGTGCGAGATCACAATGCCAATCACTACACATCTGCAAAGACAAAGCTTAAAATGTCACCAAACATTTTTAATCAAAGTACAGCAGTCAAAAGACGGTGAAAGATGTGATTCTGAAAATGGTGATCATGTGATTTTTAGGCATTTCACATAAATTTGCAGAAATTGCTCTTCAGGGATATTTCAGTTTTTGTGGAAAAGCACAAAAATGCATCTTTTATATGTCTTCATTGTATTTGTTTTTCATTTCACGGGGTCAAAAAATTCTACAAGATAAGCCAAATACATTTTAAGAAAATATATATATTATTGAGTATTATAATGTTATAAATAGATTATAAATAGGTTATCAACTGCCACCAAGGACAGATGAAAATTAAAAAGAAAGAAATGTTTGTTTTCTACAAGCCAATAATGTAGCAAATCTGTTAATTGGTGTGTGTTGCAGGATAAGAAGAAGCTAACCTAGTGAGTGAGAAGTCCTAGCCATGACTGCCTAGCACCTGCATTCTGGTCCCGAGTCCCTGCAGAGACAGACGAAGACAGGCCATTACCTGTTAGTAGAGGAGCTTTGGTTTCTGTCACCAAAAGTGGGTAAGGATTACTGTCTTTTACAAGGAAACATATACTAAACAGTAACACACTAACAATATTGGACAAAATCATATGAGTAAAGTGAAGACAGAAAGGAATTATAGTTCTTTTCATGGTAATGGTGCGTCATTATCCAAGTTATACATAAAAGAGAAAATGATGTATAAAAAGGGAAGTGCTTATAATCTAAAGCAGTGGTTCTCAACCCTGGTCCTGGAAGACCCCCCTGCTCTGTACATTTGAATGTTTTTCCTCCTCCGTCGCATCCAGTTCAGTTCAGAAAAAGGCTATTAATCAGGTGATGAGTTAAATCAGGTGTGCTTCGAGCTGAGAAAACACTAAAATATGCAGTGCAGAGGGTCCTCCAGGACTAGGGTTGAGAGCCACTGCTCTAAAGCATACCATTGTATTTCTGCTAAATGTTATGTATGGTTGACAAGAGAACTAATTCAGTTATCTGTATTTATAATGAAGCTACCAGTGACAGAAGCAGGTTGAATTTTGATCTGTGCAAAGACACACTAAATTCTCATGTCGTGCTTCTCTATGATGGTGTGCAGAACAGTACAACTACAATCTCTACAGGGCCAAAACATGGCCAATTATTTAGAGTACCAAAGACAAAAAGGATACGAGATGTCGAAAAGAAAAAAAAACTAAAGAGAAAATAGTTTCATTACAAGCATGGCAGTGCATCAGACTGGTGATGTCTGTGACAATTTAATAACACAGACTTCAGGCAGGCAATGATTGTTAAGGATTTGCAATCAAATAGTCAAGACTGGAAATGCACTTAATATTACATTAAAATTTTGTACAAAAACATTTGGTCCCTTGAAATGTGAAGAGCATATATTAAAAAAAAAACTGGCCATCACAAACACACGTTCCCCAAATAATAAAGCTGACATTCTGCTCCATAAACTGATTCTTTCTTTATATTGATTTATCGTTGGTTGGGACACAGATTCCAAAACTTAAAAGTTATCACTTATCAACTATTAGTCGACCACACTATGGATGTTTTCAGTGTCATTCACTTAAACCTTACGCAGTCAGGCACAAAATAAATTTTATACTAACAATGACCCATTGTTCATTGAACCTGTAAAATGCCTAAGTGTTCAGTTTGAATAGGAATTATTTAACCAGATGCTCTGGTGATAATCTCCCGTTCACTTTATGTGAAGGATTTATTTCAAGGTTCACACATCTCAGTTATGAGGCTGTTCAAATTTGATGACCCAAATCTATTTCCGACACCAAATAATTCCCCTCTCTACCTTTCTGCTGGTCTGTCCAACCTCTGCAACAGTTTCCACTCAGTCTATCACACAGTGTCTCGCTTTAGATTTTCATAAGCCACAGCAGAATTGAAGTCCGATCTGCATTACATAATACGGTAAATGGATGACTATGGTATTAGGAAGACACATGCAGACCGTCACGCTGATATGTGTATTGGTGCTCGTGTGTGTATGTGTGTATGTGTGTGTGTGTGTGTGTGTGTGTGTGTTTGTATGGGCAAATGGGTTTGTAGTAGATCCCGTCTTAATAATTGGATTATTGAGGGATCAGATCAAGATAAAAATCATAAGATAGCCTTCATTGAGGATGACCTGTAAAAACTGTCCTTTTTTGGTGTCATTCTTTCCCTGCTCTTGTTTTTCCTTCATACTGTAATTTTATATAGGTTTCACCCAAGTACTTTGCATATGCATAAAAGATTTATTTGTTTATTCATGATCTCTCATGTTGATCAACAGGAAAATTAATCTCTGTATACCAATAAATGTAACACGAACACACTAAGGCAGAAAAAAAAATTAGAATTAAAATTTTTTAAAAGTGTGGTAATGAAATATTATTAGCAACATGTATTCTAAATGGGAATTTCTAACTACAGGTAGCAACAGTATAAGTAGCACCATAATTGCTAGCAGATTTCAGCTAGATAACAAATTAAATAACAAATTCTGTCAAAACGATTATGATTATTAACTTATTTAATAAAACATACTAGGCATATGCTGTAGTTTACCCTAGTGAGAGCAAAATGTTTAATAAGAAGCTAAGCTGATTGTTTCTCTATAGTGTAGCTTTAGTCAGACGCTAACAGCATACTAATCCTGATGTAGTTAACAGGCTATATTCTTTGAGTACTGCTTTTTCAGAAAATCAATGCATGACTCCTAGTCTTTATAGATTTGTGTAATGTCAGTAAAGCAACCTTAACTAGAAGCGAGAAGTGAGGACATATAAAATATGAACAAATGTCACACATTTCATGTTCCTATACATTTCTTTGGCAATTCAATTAGGGCATAAATTTTGTTTGTAACAGAAGAAATTTTTATGGAATCAAATTGAGATTCACAATATCAAAGTTCCGGCGGCACGGTGGCTTAGTGGTTATCACCGTCACCTCGCACCTCTCGGACCCGGGTTTGATTCCCGCCTCGGGTCTGTGTGCATGTGCTCCCCATGCTTGGTGGGCACAGCCCAAAGATATGCAAGCTAATTGGTGTTCCCAAATTGCCCATAGTGTTTGAATAAATGTGTATATCTGTGTGCCATGCGATGAATTGGCACTCCATCCAGGCTGTACTCTGCCTCGCCCTAAGTCTCCTGGGATAGGCTGTATATAGGATGAAGCGGTATAGATGATGATGTATCAAAGTTCCAGTGATCAAAAGTTTATATACACTTACATGACTGGCCCTTTAAACAGTTTTCAGAAATGACATTTAGAAGCTGCTGATTGGCCAATTGTGAAAATTATGAGTTAATTGGAAGCGTTCTTTTGGCTGGATTAAAGGGATGACGTTTCAGATCTCTTTGGCCTTGATACAAATCCAGGCACCTCAGCATTCCAAAGGGAAGAGAGCACAAAGACCTGAACAAACAATTGCATAGCAATACCAAATGCTGGACCACAAATTATCATTCAGCCTAAACTGTATCCATAGTTTGTGAGTACGGGTAGAGAGAATACTCTATTTTTTTTTGTTTTTATCTTTTTGATTTTGTATACCAAAACAAGTAGATTCATTTTTTTTAATCAGTTGTTTGCCAGATTCGAAATTAACTTGTGGACTTCTCCATGCTAAGCTTTTTATTCTAAGGGTTGCCGATTTTTTTTTTAGTCAATGCCAAAATTTTCATTAATATGGCAAGAGTGCCAGGAAATGTATGCACATTCTGATTTGGCCCGAAGGGGCGAAAAGGAGTAATTAAAATAGATGACAGAAGGAAATGGAGCCTGGCTAAGGAAGGCCTGCATTACAGAATGACTTGTCAAGACTGCAGTTGTCATCATTCAAACATCATTTAAGGCAGTGGACCAAGAGAGCATTGTGTGAGGTAGCAGTCACTTTCTACCACTCAGTAAAATTCTAAGGTTACCAATTAAGTAGACATTGATGCATTCATGCATTTTCCTGATATCATTTAGATAAGTATATAATGGGACATATATATGGGACTTCATCTTAGTGGGATTTACCCCTTGCTCCATCTGTATTTAAAGAGATTGCTCAATCACTGACTATGTGAACCAAGTATCTGTAATGACTTACATGCAAATATTTCATCAAATTTGTTTTCCCACATTTTTTGGATGTTATTCTTTTCTGGGGACACTGGGACATTTAAAAAAGAAAAGGCTGTTTAATTCAGCTGAGAGACAGGAAAATCCATTAAGCAGTCTTTATACAGCTATTTTGTTTTACATAGTTTTGTATAGTGATACTGTCATGCACACTCGTAACACGACCGGCACTAGGACCCAGGTCGTGAACCAGGAAGCATAAAAGGAGACAAAATGGCGCTTCACATTGCTCAGTCATTGAGTTCGCCCATGCCTTTACCGACGCTTCGCCAACTATTCTGTGAGTACTCACCGATTCGGGTTGCTTCTTTGATTGAGTGTGTGTTGCTAGAAAACAGGTTTATTTGTGTAGATCCTTGCTCTTTGCGTAAGAGAGTTCTTAGACTAAACGCGTGGTTATCCTGCCTGCTCGCGCTGCTTCCGCGTTTGGGTTTACCGTCCACGCAACATGGGCTAACTGCTAAGGCTACTGTGTTCATCCCTCGGTTACTCGCGCTACCCTCCAGCTTTCACGACCACCGCTATGACACCCGCCGGATCTCCACCTCCTGCCGTGGTTGACACAGGAGCCGGGGAACCCATGCAATTAGGACGCGCCTCCTTGAACCCCGCAGAGCGAGAATGACGTTTCAGGGAGGGACTCTGCGCCTATTGTGGGTCGGCGGCGCACCATAGAGCCATCTGCCCTCTACGCCCGGGAAACGCCCAGGCCCGGTGAACCAGGGGTGCAGTTCACTGGGTCCCCTTCATCTCGCCACCACCACGCCCAGCGTCTTGCGTCTCTTGGTTCAGGTACACCTCCAATTTGGGCACAACCGAGTCCAAAGTTCCGCGTTCATCGATTCCGGTGCCGCCGGAAACTTTATTGACTCCTCCTATGCCAAAAAGTTGGGGGTGGAAACTGAAGCGTTATCCCAGCCTGTTCGAGTAACATCCGTCGACGGCCGGCCCCTTTCCTCCAGCCCTATCACCACCCAGACTCGACCCGTCACCCTCACCATTGATCAACACCAAGAATTAATCCGCTTCCACCTCACCTCCATATCATCACCACCCATCATCCTCGAATATCCCTGGCTACTTCAACATGACCCTCTCATCTCCTGGTCTCAAAACCGGATCCTACAATGGGGGCCGACCTGCCTCGAACTCTGCCTACGGGCGCCGGCTGGGACGTGCTCTAGGGAGTCCGAGGCCCCTGATGTCGACACCAACGCCATCCCCACTGCATATCGGGACCTGGCTGAAGTCTTTTGTAAGAAACGTTCCAACCACCTTCCTCCTCATCGCCCCTACGACCTGGGTATTGAACTCTAGTCAGGCTCCATTCCACCCCGCGGCCGTCTATATTCTCTCTCCACCACCGAGACGCGGGCGATGGAGGAGTATGTGTCATCCGCTCTCCGCCAAGGTACCATCCGACCCTCCTCCTCGCCCGCCGCCGCGGGATTTTTTTTCGTAAAGAAAAATTCGGGCGACTTACGCCCTTGTGTCGACTATCGGGGGCTAAACAACATCACCATAAAAACAGACACCCGCTGCCTCTTACCAACTCAGCCCTGGACGCCCTCTCTGTTGCCACCATTTTCACAAAGTTGGACCTCCGGAGCGCCTACAACTTTTTGCGTATCAGAGAGGGCGATGGAAGACAGTCTTTATCACCCCGACTGGACATTACGAAAGCCTGGTTATCCCTTTTGGACTCTGTAATGCTCCAGCGGCTTTCCAGCACTTCATTAACGACGTTCTCAGGGACATGTTGGGCCAATGGGTATTCGTCTACCTAGACGATATCCTGATTTACTCCCGCACCTCAAGAGATTGCTCGCCCACCGACTGTACTGTAAGTTGGAGAAGTGCGCTTTTCACAAGCGCTCCACCACATTCCTGGGCTTTGTCATCTCGCCCCAGGGTGTGGCCATGGACCCACAGAAACTGGAGGTTGTACGTCATTGGCCCCTACCCAAGACTCTCAAACAACTTCAACGGTTTCTTGGGTTTGCAAACTTCTATCGTCGCTTTATCCTACAGTACAGTCGCAGCACCTTTAACCGCACTGACTCGCCCATCATCTCATCACTTTCAACTCAACTCCACTGCCATCACCGCATTTCATGAACTTTGCCATCGATTCACCACCGCTCCAATTCTCCTCCATCCAGATGCTAACCAACAGTTCGTTGTGGAGGTGGACGCCTCAGATGTGGGCGCTGGGGCTGTTCTCTCCCAACGGGGTCCAGACCAGAAACTACACCCTTGTAGTTTCTTCTCCAAAAAATTTGACCCCACTCAGCAGCGATACGGGGTAGGGGACCGCGAGCTGCTGGCCATAAAGTGGGCATTGGAAGAATGGCGACACTGGCTCCAGGGGGCGCCAGAGAACCATTTACCATTTATCGTCTGGACTGACCACCAAAACCACTCAAATCACCATCAGGAATTTGAAACAACTCAACCCAAGGCAGGCGCGGTGGGCTCTGTTCTTCGAGCACTATGACGTCCATCTATCATACCGCCCGGGGTCAAAAAACATCAAAGCCGACGCTCTCTTTCGACAACATGAGGAGGACGTCCCCCGGGGCGCCTGTCCTGCCATCTTCCAAGATCATCGCCCCGCTCCGTTGGGAACTGGAGACGAGGTTCGCCAGGCACAAGCCACGGAAACCAAACCGCCAGGCGTGCTCAGTGTGCGCCAGGGCCAAGACCTCCAACCAACTAACACCAGGGGAACTCCAGCCACTCCCAGTTCCCCGTCGACCCTGGACGCACATTGCCATTGATTTCATCACGGGCCTGCCGGTCTCCGAGGGAAAGAACGTCATCATGACCATAGTGGATCGGTTTTCCAAAGCTGTGCACCTGGTGGCCCTCACTGGACTCCCGTCAGCTAAAAGGACAGCCGAGCTGATAATAGAGCACGTAGTCCGTCTGCATGGGTTCCCAAAGGACATTGTCTCGGACAGCGGGCCCCAGTTCACTGCACGGTTCTGGAAGACCTTCTGCCGTCTGATCAATTCTACCTGCAGTCTCTCCTCGGGCTACCATCCCCAAACTAATGGTCAGACGGAACGGGCCAACCAACAACTGGAGCGCTACCTGAGATGTTTCATTGCCGACCGCCAGCGCTCCTGGGCCCGCTACCTCATTTGGGCGGAACTATCACACAACCTCCACGTCTCCTCCGCCACGAAATTGAGCCCATTTGAGGTATGCCAGGGTTTCCAACCTCTGATGTTCGAACATCAAGAAGGAGGGCCGGAGGTTGAAGTACCCTCGGCCCAACAGTTGGTCCGGAGGTGTCGAAGGTCCTGGATTCAAGCCAAGGAGGCCATCCAGCGCACCAACATCCGCTACACCTTACAACATCGCCGTCGACACCCTGCGGGACGATTGTACCATGCAGGTGACAAGGTATGGCTGTCCACACAAAACCTACGCCTCTACACGGAATCCAAAAAACTCTCACCCAGATTCATCGGCCCATATCGTATCACCCTTCGTGTCAATCCTGTCACCTACCGGCTCCAGCTGCCTGCGGCGCTCCGGATCCACCCGGTATTCCACATCTCACAACTCAAACCCTTCACGACGTCACCCATGGTTCCACCCACCCACCCTGCTCCTCCTCCCCATATCATTGAGGGTGGTCCTGCCTACACAGTTCGCCGGATCCTTGATTCACATCCTCGGGACAGAGGGCTCCAGTACCTGGTCGATTGGGAGGGTTACGGTCCCGAGGAGCGATCTTGGATTCCGGCTCGGTTCGTCCTAAACCCCGAATTCATTCGGGACTACCGTCGTCGGGTATCCTCCACCCCAGGACCGTTGAGAGTCTGTCCTGAACAGGGGGGTACTGTCATGCACACTCGTAACACGACCGGCACTAGGACCCGGAAGTAGTACGGTCGTGAACCAGGAAGCATAAAAGGAGACAAAATGGCGCTTCACATTGCTCAGTCATTGAGTTCGCCCATGCCTTTGCCGACGCTTCGCCAACTATTCTGTGAGTACTCACCGATTTGGGTTGCTTCTTTGATTGAGTGTGTGTTGCTAGAACGCGGGTTTATTTGTGTAGATCCTTGCTCTTTGCGTAAGAGAGTTCTTAGACTAAACGCGTGGTTATCCTGCCTACTCGCGCTACTTCCGCGTTTGGGTTTACCATCCACGCTATGCGGGCTAACTGCTAAGGCTGTTGTGTCTATCCTCCGGTTGCTCGTGACAGATACACTCCTTCTCACCCAATACATTTTGGTATTAAATCTAAATCATGGTGTTCTTGCACTGTCAGCACTCATTGATTTGACTAACACAAGTACAATGGCAAAGTCCAAGGAGCTCATTGCATATCTTAAAAAGAGGATGGTAGATTTACTATGGTAAATCTAGTATTTATGTGGAATTTAATGTTTTTTAAGTGATAATCATTCTCTCTCTCTCTCTCTCTCTCTCTCTCTCTCTCTCTCTCTCACACTGATTCTCCATACCGCTTATCCTGTAGAGGGTCACCAGAAGCTTGGAGACTCTTCTAGGCAGGCACTAGGGAGGGCACACAAGCACACACACTCAAACACTACAATGAATTTGGAAATGCCAATTAGCCTAATCTGCATGCCTTTGGACTATGGAAGGAAACCAGAGTCCTTGGAGAAAACACACCTAACATGCAAACTCCATGCACAAATGCCAAATGAGAACAAAAGGCCCTCGACTTTGGAGGTGTGAAGCCACAGTGCAAACCAGTATGCCACCATGCTGCAGTTGATATCCACTGATTAGTAAATGTTTTCCCGTATTAACCTTAAGGATCGAGAGAGGTGCTCACTGTAGCATCACTAGGCGATTATGTTACTAGTTTGTGGCACAAATATACCTGGCGTGTTTTAGCAACTGGGATCAACAACATCTTGTCAAAATAGAATTCTATCCATATATTCAATTCAATTCACTTTTATTTGTATAGCGCTTTTAAATATTGTCATTGTTGCAAGGCAGCTCTACACAATCAAAAGAATTATGGTATTATGGTATTATATGGACTTTGCGTTCAGAGCATGTGTTATTATCTGCATGCTGTCCACGTCCTGCTCGATGTATTGGCCCAAATATGATTTTAGCAGTAAACTGTATGTACACACATAAATGCTAACCTAGTTAGCGTTGTACATGCAAAATTTTATATGGAAAATAATTATTGTAGACAACAAATTAACCTTCTATATGCACTAAGCTAGAATACTGCTTTGCCTATGTTTTAAGGTACCAAAACAGCTTCTTAGTTGTTCTGTAACTAGATTTACCTGATTGTTTTTCACTTATAAGCACACAGATAAAAAGTATAGAGCTGATTATAAGAGTAAAAGAGTGGAAAAGTGACTTTCACTTAGGCAACCATCATTATGCTGCAAAATCATATTCTTTGGTTCACTACATACTTAAACATGCAGAGCAGCATAAATGTGCTTAGTTAATTCTTTAAGGTATAACTATATGTCATTTAAAATAATAGGCGTTAACGAGCTCTAAAGACAACATAATCAGTAAAACAGTTTAATTCAATGCCCTAAAAACATTTTCCATGCCGATTTGTATGACAGCCTAAAAAAATTACAAATATAATTTTTTTTAAAATATATAGTATATTTTTATCAATTAAACAATCAATCAATATACTAAGGTATATACCTTAGTGTATACACTCTTAGTACCGGTCCTAAGCCCAGATCTGGTGAGCTGTGGAAGCAACCGAAAGAACAACAACATATGTAACTTTGAACCATTGCTGATTTCAGTAAACTGAAATCTCCCACAACCTAGACATACCATCTAAGTAATACGTCTGGTCAATAGGACTAGGAGAGCTGATGATTAAAGTAGGCAATGATAGCCACTGAAGGTAGGGAAGAATTTTTTAAACGGTTGACAGAGAATGATGGAGAGAACTTGGAATTACAGTGCTTCAGAGGCAAAGAAAGATTGGATGTGAGGTGTATAGTGTTATACAGATGAATAAGTAGAGGCGGATAGAGAGCAGAACAGCAGAATTAAAAAGGGACTATGTGGAGTGAGATAAGGGGAAGGATTTTATGGAATACAGTGTGGAAAAAGAAAGAAAAAGAAAGGTTGGCGGATGGATGTTTCTGCCAGACGTGCTTCATTCAGGTCGGTCTGAATAGCTCACGGTCTTTTAATTATTTCCACCAAGTCAGTTCAACTAAGTGTGGAGTTGAACTGCAGCATTCTTCTACTTCCATCTCATGTTCTCTGACAGCAATGTGGTGGAGACTATATATATATATATATATTTATATATATACCATGTGGTTATACCATCCAGAACTAAAACTAATGTCACAGCAGTTAAAGTGAGATAATTTACTTCCAGTCTTCGTTAAACTGCTCTAAGCCATGGGACTGACACAGAGAGAGAATGAGAGAGAATAGGATATTATTAGGAACAGACTCCAAGTCCCCAAAGCATATGTTTTATTTGACAGTAGCAGTCTGTAAACACTATTTCAGTGATAAAGCCCCCATGTGTCACAGAGTACCCCTGGCTGAATGCCACGCTGCCCTCTGTGCGTGCGCGTATGTGTGTATATGTGAATGCGTAAGAGACAGACCAGCCTTCCCTTTGCTTGCTCGCTCATGATGACTGCATGAAGCAGCATAAAAGCACTACAGACATACATCACTGGACGAACGATACCACAACCGAGTGAGAATGATGATTGTCCTGGTGGGTTTCATCTCGGGTCTGTAAACCCTGCCTGCTTTACGAGAGGCTTTTAGCCAGTGACGTTTAATGATTGGAAACCATGGCGGGGTCTTAAAAATTGATTTGAAGTGATGGAGATTTGTAGCCGATGCTTGCAGCTTTCACCTAACTTTCTTAAAATAATCTAGATATAATATAACTCAAGTTTATTACGTGCTGCAGGAGAAAAATCATAAATAAATAGGATTTTATAAATGTTTTTATTCTTTACAAAAATAGATTATGGCAGAGAAGAATAGTAGATGGGTGCTACTGTCAAAATATATCTTGGTCATAAGATGAGTCAAATGTAAATGTAACATAATTTACAAACAGACCTTACGTTTCAATTTTCTGTTCTTTCCCGCTTTAAGTGAAACGTAAAAAATTCCAGTCCACTGTAATTGCCCACATGCTACAAATGCAGTAAAGAGTATTTCTTTAATGATCTCAGGTGACATATTCTGCTCTGCTATAATTCTAGTCTAATGCTATTTACACGTAACCATGCCCCTTTAATTAACAGTTCAGTCTGTGCTAGCAGCGTATACTATACGTATAAGTGATTAAATTTTATTGGCCAAAAACAATTATGTCTCTGCACAATTGGTGTACATTTGTGGTCGTGTGTATGTGTGCATATGTGTTTGTCAGTGGGATCTTCTCAGCTTCAAACGCAAGGGTTAGCATGATCAAAGGCAGCGTTTAACGCTGTGTGTTGCGATCACATCACCGGCAGCTCCACAATCAGGAGCTCCAATTATAGCTTTCAAAGAGGAAGTTGCTTTCTCTGTCTCTCTCTCTCGCTCTCTCTGGTTCTCTCTCCCTCTCTCTCTGTTTTTTCCCTCTGCAGCCTAGTGTCTGAAGACATAGATTATGTGTTCTGCATAGAAATAATACCCCACATCTTTCTTTAATTGAATTTCTGTGGTTATTATTTGTTCATGATCCTGCAGCTTTTATTTCTTCATTTGTAGAAATTTGTCCTGAGAATGAGTATGCATACACTTTGCAGTAAGTTTGATTACAGTCTGAAGCGTTTTCTGTATTAATCAGAAAATTTGGAGGGGACACGAAATGACTTATTTTGAAGAATAATGACACGAAGATCTATGATGTATTAAACTTTGTTTGACCCTTTTAAGGGATACAACAGTGGTGTTCTCATGGATATTGAAAGAGGAATTGAAAGAAGCACACAGTATTTTCTATTCCTTTGTGTATCTGTACCCCTGTTGGTGGTATGCATTTTGTAATGTTCTTATACTTTTTAAAATGCCCTTGCATGATATGTGTTTTTTGTTGAAAGATCTCTACTTTTTTGTTGAAAACTGTGCATGCCTACATAAGGCTGCATATACCATATTATCATTGCATATACTAAAATAAATAATATAATAAAAACAAACGTTCCAGATCTCATTTCAATGACCCTGTACCTTCAGGGCTGGGGTTCGATTCTTGCCTCGGGTCTGTGTGCATGGCATTTACATGTTCCTGCAAAGACATAAAATGCCCATAGAATGTATGAGAGTGTGCGGGTGAATGTGAGCTTTTGCCCTGTGAAGGTTAGCACCCTGTCGAGGGTGTAGCGCCCTTAGTGCCCAGAGTCATTTGGGATAGGCTTCAGGCCTCCCGTGAACCTGAACAGGATAAGTGCTATAGAGAATGACTGAGTACAGAGTGAGTGAGAGGTCTGTTGGAGGTCAGTTTTTATGAACAGATAAATTAGTCTACTTCGTTTTACATTTGTGGTTCTTAGTGACGTAGGACATAACGCTTTGCTCATAAATATACATTGATCAGTAGATCACAAAACATGCACAGTATTGTGTAGGTTCCCCTTGTGTGTGGGTCCGCAAGACCACTGGGAACTTGTGATCTGGTGCCTTTCTACTGTGACCAGCATTTTTTTGGCAATTTGTGCTGCTTTGGCTCTTCTGTGGTATCAGATGGAACGGTCTTTGTTCCTGTGAGAACAGGTGAGCCTTGAGTACACATGATCCTGTATCCAGTGTATACACACGTGGACAAAATTGTTGGTACCCTTCGGTCAATGAAAGAAAAACTCACAATGGTCACAGAAATAACTTTAATCTGACAAAAGTAATAATAAATAAGAATTCTATGAATGTTAACCAATGAAAGTCAGACATTGCTTTTCAACCATGCTTCAACAAAATTATAAAAAAAAATGAACTCATGGAACAGGCCTGGACAAAAATGATGGTATCCCTAACTTAATAGTTTGTTGCACAACCTTTTGAGGCAATCACTGCAATCAAACGATTCCTGTAACTGTCAATGAAACTTCTGCACCTCTCTGCAGGTATTTTGGCCCACTCCTCATGAGCAAGCTGCTCCAGTTGTTTCCGGTTTGAAGGGTGCCTTTTCCAGACAGCATGTTACAGCTCCTTCCAAAGATGCTCAATAGGATTGAGGTCAGGGCTCATAAAAGGCCACTTTAGAATAGTCCAATGTTTTCCTCTTAGCCATTCTTGGGTGTTTTTAGCTGTGTGTTTTGGGTCATTGTCCTGTTGCAAGACCCATGACCTGCGACTGAGACCCAGCTTTCTGACACTGGCCAGCACATTTCTCTCTAGAATCCCTTGATAGTCTTGAGATTTCATTGTACCCTGCACAGATTTAAGACACCCTGTGCGAGATGCAGCAAAGCAGCCCCAGAACATAACAGAGCCTCCTCCATGTTTCACAGTAGGGACAGTGTTCTTTTCTTGATATGCTTCATTTTTCCGTCTGTGAACATAGAGCTGATGTGCCTTGGCAAAAAGTTCCATTTTTGTCTCATCTGTCAATAGGGCAATAGGAAGCTTTGTGGCTTGTCAACATGTAGTTTGGCATATTCCAGTCTGGCTTTTTTATGATTTGTTTTCAACAATGGTGTCCTCCTTGGTCGTCTCCCATGTAGTCCACTTTGGCTCAAACAACGACGGATGGTGCGATCTGACACTGATGTTCCTTGAGCATGAAGTTCACCTTGGATCTCTTTAGACGTCTTCCTGGGCTCTTTTGTTACCATTCGGATTATCCGTCTCTTTGATTTGTCATCAATTTTCCTCCTGCGGCCACGTCCAGGGAGGTTGGCTACAGTCCCATGGATCTTAAATTTCTGAATAATATGTGCAACTGTAGTCACAGGAACATCTAGCTGCTTGGAAATGGTCTTATAGCCTTTACCTTTAACATGCTTGTCTATAATTGTCTTTCGAATCTCCTGAGACAACTCTTTCCTTCGCTTCCTCTGGTCCATGTTGAGTGTGGTACATACCATGTCACCAAACAACACAGTGACTACCTGGAGCCCTATATATAGGCCCACTGACTGATTACAAGATTGTAGACACCTGTGATGCTAATTAGTGGACACACCTTGAATTAACATGTCCCTTTGGTCACATTATTTTCAGTATTTTCTAGGGGTACCATCATTTTTGTCCAGGCCTGTTCCATGAGTTTATTTTTTTAAACAATTCTGTTGAAGCATGGTTGAAAAGCAATGTCGGACTTTCATTGGTTAACATTCATAGATTTTTTTTTTATTATTACTTTTGTCAGATTAAAGTTATTTATGTGACCATTGTGAGTTTTTCTTTCATTGACCAAAGGGTACCAACAATTTTGTCCATGTGTGTAGGTATGTATGCAATAATCAGGGTTAATGTTATGGCTGATCGACTGTATGGGTTGTGTAGAAGCAAGGTCTCCGCCTTGTGAATATGTAACAGTGAGGTCAAAAATTCATTTACAATACATGGAGTCCAACTTCCAAGTCAGCTTCACTTCTGAAAGTTATTCAAAACAGCCATATTTGACTATTCAGAAGGCTCTGGGGGATTTAAAATGAATGATTTTCATGGATCTAATATAAATCAGAAAAGCAATGTGAGCCAGGTGTGCTTCCGGCCTCAAGGTGCACCTTTTGTTCCCTCAAAATGAGTTTTTTTTCAATGAGTATTTTTTATAATATATAGTTGACTGGTAAGTGAAGCTATTTTTGTAGTGTTTTACTATTGTACAGCTAATAGTTTTATTTCCTGCAGTACAATATTGCACCGAGCTTCAGTTGTAAACCAGGATATGGTTGAGCATTTTTCAGAGCTAATTTTGAAGCTGAGGAGGTAGGGAGCAAATGCCTTGCCGTTAAGCTCTTTTCTGATATGATTACTGAGTGTATGGCTCGGTGATATGCAGTGTTCTGTAATGGAACAGATTTACTTCTGGAGCCTGGTGAGCCAGTGGTGGCAGTAAGTCATTTCATTTTCAGCAGGATCCAATACCGTGCCCTTTTCCCATTTGAAAAAAAAAATGAAGGGAGAGAGATGGAGAATGGTGTCTGCATTTACTTGAAGGACAGAAGACAGACGTAACCTTTACTTTTCCTCTTGCAGATTAATTAGGAAAAAGTAAAGCTATAAAATGACTGGTGCCTTCTCTACTCACCACCTGCCCTTTCACTTGATCTCGGTTCTGTCCCTTCTTCCTCCACTGTTTTAATACTACTACATGTCTGTGCAAACCTATCCCTTTTAAAGGGTATTGTAAGGGTTATGAGCCTGATTAGGATTAAAGTCAGTGAATTTTAAGAAAGAGTCCTGTATTTCATGCTGTGGAGCCTAACCACTGAATCTGAGAAGAAATGCATCTACTACTGATGTATATGTCAAATTGTCAAAATATGTCAGCTGGATTTTTGATTTTTGTTCTCCCCATGCTTGGTGGGTTCCCTCTGGGTACTTTGGTTTCCTCCCACAGTCCAAAGACATGTGGGTTAAGTTAATTGCCCGTAGTGTGTGTTTGTGTGTGTGTGTGTGTGCTCGCAAATTCTTCTGGGATAGGCTCCAGGCAGACCATGACCCTGTACACAGGATAAGTGGTACAGAAGATGAATGAATGAATGTTCTTTCTTATTTTTATATACAGTAAATTCTTGGATAGATATATCCAGCTCAAACAGTCTGCCTTTCTATAACATGTACAGTATCTTTCTGTTGCATTGCGGAATTGAAAGCATTTTTAAACAATTTCTATTCCTGGTATAGTTTACAAAAGTAATTATTAGTATAATAATGATACCAGTCCTACAGCTTAACATGAGCATTATAGTCCCCCCCCCCCCCTCTCAATCACTACTACCTCTTTTACAGTTCCACTGTAGTAACAATAATAATGTCTACTTTCTCTCACTTACAAAGTTGTACTACCACATTGTGTAAGAGTAAGAAGCACCTCACAGTGATGTTGGATAGTAATCAATACCTACGGTAGCCACATGGTCTTGGCTTGTGTCTGGCTCAGGCCTGAAGGAAAAGATCGGGTCAGTTTTGTCTTATTAGTGCCAAGTGTCACGTTCCGGGGTGTTGTTGTGCGGCATAAACGCAGGAGGATCCAGGTTTTTAAAGGAAACGATGTTTTATTTAAACACAAAACAGGCAGGGAAACTCAACAAACAAATAGACTTTAAATGAAACCGAAACTAAGACACGAATAGAAGAAACAAAAGACACTAGGAAACAGGCATACATGACTAATATAAATGAACAGTTGCAAGACAACACAGGAGAACTAAAACAAACCATTTATAATAAAACTAATAACCAACTCGGTTCAGGTGAGCGCCCCCTGGTCACCTGACCGAGTTGCCCCATGGGAACTGAAGTCTAAACAAAGGAACTACAAACGAAAATTACAGGGCGCTTTGGCGCCCTCTAGGGGTTATCCCTGACATAACCCCCCCTCAAAGGGCGCAACTCCGGGGCGCCACAGGAGGTCCAGGGCATCCCCCCCAGGGTCCAATGTCCGCCCCTCTCACCCATAGGCTGGCACCTATGTCCTGTGGGCCAGGTGGCTTCATGCCCCCGTTGAAGCAGGGCGGCGGAGACGGAGGAAGCTCGCCGTCCTCTTTGACACTGGGCGGTGAAGGCAGTGGGTGCTCGCCGTCCTCGGTGACGCAGGGCGGCAGAGGATGAGGAGGCTCGCTGTCCTCGGCGGCGCATGACAGCGGCGGCGGAGAAAGAGGATGGAGCTCGTGCTCCTCGGCGGCGCATGAAGGCGGCGGCGGAGGAAGAGGATGGAGCTCGTGCTCCTCGGCGGCGCATGAAGGCGGCGGCGGAGGAAAAGGAAGCTCGCTGTCCCCAACGGCGTACGAAGGCGGCGGCGGAGGAAGAGGATGGAGCTCGTGCTCCTCGGCGGCGCATGAAGGCGGCGGCGGAGGAAGAGGATGGAGCTCGTGCTCCTCGGCGGCGCATGAAGGCGGCGGCGGAGGAAGAGGATGGAGCTCGTGTTCCTCGGCGGCGCATGAAGGCGGCGGCGGAGGAAAAGGAAGCTCGCTGTCCTCAACGGCGTACGAAGGCGGCGGCGGAGGAAGAGGAAGCTCGAAGTCCTCCGCGGTGCATGAAGGCGGCGGCGGAGGAAGAGGATGGAGTTCGTGCTCCTCGGCGGCGCATGAAGGCGGCGGCGGAGGAAGAGGATGGAGCTCGTGTTCCTCGGCGGCGCATGAAGGCGGCGGCGGAGGAAGAGGAAGCTCGCGATCCTCAGCGGCGCATGAAGGCGGCGGCGGAGGAAGAGGATAAAGCTCGTGCTCCTCGGCGGCGCATGAAGGCGGCGGCGGAGGAAGAGGATGGAGCTCGTGCTCCTCGGCGGCGCATGAAGGCGGCGGCGGAGGAAGAGGATGGAGCTCGTGCTCCTCGGCGGCGCATGAAGGCGGCGGCGGAGGAAGAGGATGGAGCTCGTGCTCCTCGGCGGCGCATGAAGGCGGCGGCGGAGGAAGAGGATGGAGCTCGTGCTCCTCGGCGGCGCATGAAGGCGGCGGCGGAGGAAAAGGAAGCTCGCTGTCCTCAACGGCGTACGAAGGCGGCGGCGGAGGAAGAGGATGTAGCTCGTGCTCCTCGGCGGCGCATGAAGGCGGCGGCGGAGGAAGAGGATGGAGCTCGTGATCCTCAACGGCGCACGAAGGCGGCGGCGGAGGAAGAGGCGGCTCGTCGTCCTCGGCTGCCCTGTGCAGCGACGGAAGCTCGCCGTCCTCGGCTGCCCTGTGCAGCGACGGAAGCTCGCCGTCCTCGGCTGCCCTGTGCAGCGACGGAAGCTCGCCGTCCTCGGCTGCCCTGTGCAGCGACGGAAGCTCGCCGTCCTCGGCTGCCCTGTGCAGCGACGGAAGCTCGCCGTCCTCGGCTGCCCTGTGCAGCGACGGAAGCTCGCCGTCCTCGGCTGCCCTGTGCAGCGACGGCAGCTCGCCGTCCTCGAAGGCACAGTGCAGCGACGGTCGCTCGCCCTCCTCTTCGCTGCAGTGCAGCGGCGGCAGCTCGCTGTCCTCGGCGGCGCGGTGCAGCAGTGCTACCTGCCCTTGGAGCTTGGCCACCTGCTCCCGCAGGTCACGAATGCGCTCTTCATTTATTTTAGCGCACCGCCGAAAGCTGCTCCAATCAAGCTGGGAGGTTGCTCCCTGCTGCACGTCCCGCTCACACTCCGCTCTATTGCCGCTACGCCGTTTGGTTCTCCGGCTACCTTCCACGCCGGCTCCCCAAACTCCAAACATCGTTGCCCCCCCCAAAAATAATCTCCCCGGGCAAGGGCTCCTCTGCTATGCCTCTTTTTAGGTCTTGCAATCTGTCACGTTCCGGGGTGTTGTTGTGCGGCATAAACGCAGGAGGATCCAGGTTTTTAAAGGAAACGATGTTTTATTTAAACACAAAACAGGCAGGGAAACTCAACAAACAAATAGACTTTAAATGAAACCGAAACTAAGACACGAATAGAAGAAACAAAAGACACTAGGAAACAGGCATACATGACTAATATAAATGAACAGTTGCAAGACAACACAGGAGAACTAAAACAAACCATTTATAATAAAACTAATAACCAACTCGGTTCAGGTGAGCGCCCCCTGGTCACCTGACCGAGTTGCCCCATGGGAACTGAAGTCTAAACAAAGGAACTACAAACGAAAATTACAGGGCGCTTTGGCGCCCTCTAGGGGTTATCCCTGACACCAAGGGCTTCATGGAACATGTTATTAACCAGTTATTGTCTAGTTATTGTGGAGCTCATACATAGTTTGGCAGAAAAAGATCTACAAAAAAAATTTACATGTTAGCACTTTATTACCTTGCGAGTTGATATAATGCAGACATTTGGCAACATACTGTACAGAACATTGACACATGCACTATGTCGGATGTTTTATACAGGTACTACAGTATAGAATAAACGGGTTTTCACGCCTTTGGGTAGTTATACACATTACTGCACTCTGTGTGACAGGTTAGAATTGCAGTGTCAGTTTGTTAGAATAATTTTGCGCTCTCTCTCTGGATAAGGAGCCTGAATGTGGTATAATGTTCCTGAGGATTGCACTGAGGGTTGGTAATCATAAGCTGCTGATGTACCTGTACTTTCTAATGATAGCTCATTGCTAAGGCTCCTTCACATAACTGTTGTCATCAGTAAGAAGGGCGCACGCACACACACACACACACACACACACACACACACACACACACACACACATACACGCAGTTTTTTCTGTCTCTCTCTCCTGCTGCGCTGCCACCTGCTTGTTTGTTAGCGCTGGGTCGTCTGGGCCATAGCTCTCTTTTCCTGTCCAAACATACTCTGGATCAGCACCTGATGAAGGTCACATTGGCAGTGCTGACTTCAGTGGCTGTTCTCTAACCAGTGGGTGCCCAGATTAATAAGGCTGAGTCATTCCTGCTGATATCCTGACACTGACCTCAGGCCTGTTTGAATACAATTCAAAACATGAAAGCAGTTTAAACAAAATATAGACTTAATGCTGAAAAAAATCTTATAATTTTTGGATGCTTTAATTTTTTATGGTTCCTGGTTTTTTTTTATTTTTTTTTAAACCTTTTGTCCATTTGTATTGCTGTGTGCTGCTCTCATTTACTTAACATTGACCTCCCTCTAATTTATCATTTGGTCTGTCTTATCTTGTATCGTTCCATCTCTTATTTCTCTTCTCATGTGTTGGTAATGGTGTGTGTAGGTAGACTACCATTAGCACTTTCTGCCTTGAGTGAATTTCATACAAGAAGCAGACAGAACTCACTCCTCCACACTCACACACACACACACACACACACACACACACACACACACACACACACACACACACACACACACACACACACAGTGTAAAATGTGAAAATGTGTAAGCACCATGACCCATGAGCTCACTAACTTCTATAAATCTGCAGCTAATTACTGCATTAAACACTGCCAAGCGCCAGCATAATTTCTTGGTAAGTATGCGATAAATTAATTCTAAAAAAATTAGAAAGGATGCATGATTAGTAAGTATTTACGTCAGGTTTTTAGCTATTGTTTTTCCATGTATAGTCAAATGCAGTGTTGGAGACACAGAGCTTATTGTCATCATGCAACATTAATTACTCTGCCCATCCCTCACTTCCAGTGGATACCTGGATAATTAATTGCACACATTCTCACACATACTGTGAACAATTAAACAACTGATATATAGAGTGATGTGGTACTCAAAATAAATACTCCCATCATACAGCCTACTTTCCTTTTTGCTTCTCCTCATCTGTGTCTGTCTTACATTACATGCACACTATGCACTATCCATGAAGCAATATGTGAGCTGTCCCTCAAAGCTGGGTACTGGTTTCCTGTTAATATCTTTTAGTATTTTGTTACTGTGCTTCCTTGCGTCTCTTCTCAACTGTATTGGTTTCTCTCCATCACAACTCCAATTAGCTATCTAACTAGTAAGTCTACCATGCTGCTAACATAGTTAAGAGGTTTCCCAATTACATGCAATGCACTTTTATTTGCTGTTGTTAGGAATGAGGGTAGAGAGGGATGCAAATGCGTGTAACAGCAGAGGTTTATTGCTATACCAACAAACAATTCCAAAACGGTAATCCAAAAGGGAAGGTCAAAAACAGGCAAGATCAGGCGAGGTACAAACAACAATGGTAGGGTCAGGGCAAAACTCAAAATCCTTATTCAAAACCGTGGTCAAAAGCTGAATATCCAAAATGCAACTCCAAGGCTTGGTAAGTTTAGACGGGAAGGTACTAAACAATACTTTGCACTGTTGCAATGTTTTCGAGTGGCCTTTGTAATTGTGGGAAGTGAGGAACAGGTGAGTTCAATCAGAACTCCGGTGAACGAGACCGTGTGCATGCATGTTGGGTGTTGTAGTTTCCGGCGGCCATATTTGTAGTCCATGATGCCTGCTGGAAAATGGAGTTTGAGACCTGTTCCTCTGGTTCTCTCACAGCTGTGTTCTTACTGAACATCTTAAGGGCACTGGGTTTGACTTTGACATCCTCTGCGCTGACTGTGCGCTGATGCCTATGTCAGTATAACATGCTTGGCTGGCGGATTTCGGCACTGGCTCACAGTCAGAGACAGCTGTGGTCTGGCTCAAGTCCCACCACCTAAACAGCTTGCTAGTTGCAAACCTCCATGTTTGATAATAACCCATAAGCATAGGAAGAACCTGAGAAAGTCTTTCTTAACATCCCCTGTAAGGTTTCAGCCATCAGATGAGTTCAAACTTGTTATGACCACTGTCATGTCCGAGAGATTCGAACAGGCTGATAATAATTCCTGCCGAACTGCAATGTTTTGTTCAGCTTGTCAGCACCTGAGGAGGCTTGACCCCTGTCAGTGGCTCAATAGTGAAGTGCAATCCACAGCACTAAATGAATGCTTTCTCACAGCATTTGAAAAGAAAATGTTCCACCAGGGTGCCATGGTTTGTGTGTGTGTGTGTGTGTGTGTGTGTGTGTGTGTGTGTTAGTGACAGCTTTTAAAACTTCGTGATGTGTTCTGACTAATTTGATAACTTATTAGCATGTTAGCATTTTTGTTTTGCTGGTGGTCAGAAACCTGCCTGTTTTCTTTCAGTCATCGTTTTATTGAAAATATTGAGTCAATTTCATGTTTTGGAAATATGCCAGGCCAAATTTTGTGAACCTGTTGATTGACCTTACATCCTTCAGTCATTTTAAGGGTGCAGAATGATCTTTGCTATAATATGTGCCCTAAAATACTATATAGTCCAGAACCCAGCCATCTGATACTCAGACTCCCACTGTTTATCTGACATGGAAGAAGAATACATGCAGAGACCACTGGGTGCTGGATGTCATCACTTTGATATACATAAATTAATCTGCCGTAATAATGTGATTGATGAAGCACTATTGTTTATTCCATATATTTTTAGCACTATTACTGGGTCGACGGTCATGTGTAACAGATGAAAACATAAAAACATACAGAAATCATCTGATCATAGTGGGTCTTAGAATTAGGCAAATACAAACTAAGACAAACCACATAATATAACTTTTTTCACAGTGCCATTATTTATTTAACAAAAATGAAGGCAAAGAATATATATGTGAGCAATATCACTGTTAGTACCCCATTACTGCTTCCCCAGAATTTAAGAGGGTAAGTTGCAGCCAGGTGCTGCTAATCATCAGCCCTTGATTAATAGATCATCAACAGGTGTGTAGCCGTCTTGGAAATTTGGCAGTTTGCTGATATGGAGCATTCGGGTATGTGTTAACACAATGCCAGGACTTGAGCAATGGTCTTAGAGAACCAACCGTTGATGCACATCAGTTTGGAAAAATGTAAAGTTCATAACAGCACGATTAGAATAGACTGAAGAAGTACGATTTGTTCATCTGAAAAAGCAAAAGGCTTCTAAAACAATGTCCTATGGACAGATGAGACTAAACTGGAGTTGTTTAGCTTTAATGCCCGTCTCTATTTTTGGCGAAAACAAAACAGCATATCAACAGGAAAAGTCCATACCTAATGTCAAGGAGTCGAGGGGGGATGATTTGGGCTTGTTTTTGCAGCCACAGGACCTGGGATCTTTGGACTCATTGAGCTGACCATGAACATCTCTGTATACCAGAGTATTCTAGAGGCACATGTGGAGCTATCTGTCCGACAACCAATACTACGGGGAAAGTGATTCATGCAACAGTACAATGATACATAGCACACCAGTAAATCTACATCAGAATGGCTAAAAAAAGAAAAGAATCAAGGTTTGGGAATAATCTAGACAAAGTTCAGATCTCCACCCAATTGAAATGCTGTGGCAGGACCTTAACAAAGCTGTGCATAAGTGAATGCCCAAAAAACTCAATAAACTGAAGCAATGGTATAAAAAGGAATGGAGAAAAAAACAGAGAGACCTTGTGAGAGACGGATGAAGTCATACAAGAAACAATTACGTCATGTTATTGTGGCTAAAGGTGGATCTACAAGTTATAGAATGCTTCTTATTGCCCATATATAATTTTTATATATTATGATTTTTTTTATAGAGCTGGTTTTTATTAAATAAATAATGGAATGGTGAAAAAAGTTATTTGTTGTTTTGATTTGCCTAATTCTAAGACCTGTTACAATCAAATAATTTTTTACACACATTTTTTTTTCCAAAGAATTAAAACATGGAGCAATAACTTTTACACATGACTGTACTGCTTGACATGACAGTGTGTTGTTCAACGTTAGGATGTTTGTTCAGATCTACACAATAGTGCTGCTTTAAAAATGGTTGCAATAATCCCAGATCATTCTTTTGTTATTGCCATTTTTCATTTCATTGTTTTTCATCACTCTTTTTTGCCACATTGAAATGAAAGGTTGGCATCACTGTGGTTCCACCTTGCAGGTGTTCTACAAGGTTAGCATTGTGTCTGTCAGTGGTGTGAGTGCAGTGGTCATCTCTAAGCACTTTTCCTGTCCCTCATGACATCTCACCTGCTAAGAAGGTTCAAGATGGCTGCATAATGGCAGTATTAATTGGTGTCATATGGTATGTCACTACTCCAGGTTATGGGAAGGTACTGGCATGCAGGTTACACATGCACAAGGGGGTGTCTAAGTGTTTCGCTTGACCCCTTTCTTTCATCTGGGGTCAATAAAATTCCAGTCACAAACATAGCTAGTTTATTTTAAAATCCACTATTTATCAGTAATACAATGAAGTATATAAACATGTAGTGTAGTATATTTTCAATTGTCATATAAGGATAAGCAAAAGCTATGATAAAGTCCTGATGTTCCTTTTAAGAAAAGCAAGCACAGATATGAAAACTAGCAGTAAACAGCCATAAGTAGTGAATTTTTAATCTTGCAAAGTGTTTTAAAAATTCAGGATAGCTAGATATCTGGGTAGCTGACAGCTACCATCTCTTAACTCTTATTGAATAGAAATTTTGTTCAGCATTACTGTATATAATATGAATGCCTTTATATAGTCAAGTGAATATGGATAGACTCATCGTCCCCATCAGCTTCTTTGATGGATACCAGCCATCGTTCAGCCTCATTGGTTTTGCCTTGTGGAGTCAGCAGGAAGATGGACGTAGTCAATAGCTTTGGATGGCATACCTAACACATCTGTCATGGATGGCAAACCTTGATCGATGGCATGCATACTGTATATATGGGCAGTAAGACTTTTTTGGTGTTACACTCTTTTGTTTCTGAATGATAGCATGATAGCATGCTATTTGAGAATGGTATATATCTAATGCTTCTTGCACTACCTACAAAATGCAAATGTGACTCTGTTTACTGCCCAAAAAAATGTACAAACAAGGAAGGAAGGAATAACGTCAAGTAGGAAATTACAGTAAAACAATATGGCAGAGTATCACCTAAACACAGATAAAGTCATAGAAAGACTTGAGTGCAATGGGATAAGCGCTTCTGTATAAATGGGACTTTAGATGTGATTTGAAAGTGGTTGGAGAATCTACAGTACAGATGCTTTCTGGAAGAAAATTCCAGAGCTGCGGGGCAGTGTGGTTAAAAGCTCTAGAGCCCATGTTGGTCAACCTGACATGGTGTGTAAAGAGGAGCCTTAATGAGGAAGAGTGAAGTGTACGAGAGGGGGTGTACAACTGTATGAGCTCTGATAGATAAAGAGCAAGGGGATTATGGAGGGCTATAGTGCTTTATAATAAAGTATGCAAAAATGTCCAGCAGCTGTCACAGTAATACTAAACAAAGAACTCTCTTCCAGCACTCAAGCAACTGCCAGCTTTTGAAGAAGAAGAAGAAGAAAAAAAAAAAACTCAAGCATTTCAATACAACAGCACTAACAATTTTCACACCTGAATATTCACTGTGAGAGTGTTGCTCACATCTCAAGACATCACACCCAGAATAGCGCTGGTGTTGGGTACTGCCGGGAGCTGTCAAAGCTCAGCACAGCAGGTGAGAGGAGACTTACCTGACAGTGTACAGGATTTAGGATTCAAGATCAGTGCCTAATACAGGTATGAATTTAAAAGAGAGAACAGGAAAAATTGTAAATCATTTCATCTTTGATCTCTCTCTTTCTCTCTTTAGGATCTGATTGCATAACAGAAAGAATTGACACAAAATTGCTATTAATGAAGCAGGAAAACCAAAGACACCACAGCCACTCATTTCTCCATAAGTATCTTTGCCTCTGTCTGATTCCCAGCACGCCCTTCCAAATCCAGTCTGCATTTTCATTCATTATGGCAATGTACTCCATTCCTTTGCCTTTATTGGAGTAATTAAAATGAAACCCACCCAATCAGTAGAGTCTTGATTAAAATGTTCTTTGCTAAAGAGCAGTAATGCCTTAGTACTGATTAGTATGAACTTGCGCGTTATTAAGTGTGTTGAGCCTGTCTTTGCACAGCACATCTATTTAACCATATATTTCCTGTTAAGTACTGTGTTTCACAGTGAACGCAGGTCTCAGTATTTCTGTTAAGGTTCCAACTGGAATAACCCTGCATGTTTTTTTTTTCATATCTTAAACCTCCCTCATTTCACTCCTCTTCCAAATGCACCATTTCAGTGTTTCTGGAAATAAGCTGCTGCTGCGCTATGCCCCTCGTGAGTACAGTCGGACTGAGGAACAATATTGAGGAAGGGATTGTCTTATGTGAGGTCACAAAAGGGGACATAATTTGCTTGTTTAAGTACTGGCAACGTATTTTGGGAATGTTTTCATAGAGACCCATCTTAATGTCTAAAAAACGTGCTATGTTCAATACAAGTTGGATGAATTGTTCTACATGGAATATGGAATATAGAATAAATAAACATGATTATTTATTGATAAATTATTGTCATTTTCACACTTTATTTCAGTCAGGTTCATATTTACAACATTTATCTATTGTCAGTAAGAGAATATGAATATATCTATAAGTAGACTCTTTCAGCAAGAGCAAATTTCCTGATATGAGCTAAAGCCTTCCTTTCACTCTCTAACACTGTGAATAGAATTTATATTGTCTACAGGTTTCTATTTTGTCTGTGGTCCTTGAGATGTATTTATATATTTATTTTTACCTTTCTGTCTTGAAGACTAACCTCATTACATGCTTAGCCCTGTGGGGCTCTTCCTGTCAACAGAAGGACTCCTTTGATTGCCAATTTTCTTTCCAGTTATTTCATTAAGGCCGTTACACTGACAAGACCTGACTGCCTGCCTTTACCTTCTGATTATTGCATGCTTTTTTTTCCAGCCATGCATGCTTTCCCATGTGATAAGTGCAGGGCCGAATGGGAAAACAACACAAATTCTTTGTTGTCGTAATTGGTTGTCTTATCTGGCAGATAGCTGTGGGTGTCTCTTTTGACCTTCTTAGGAGAGACTATACAACATCAAGTGTAGTCGGATGTTATATAATAAGCATTTTACTCTTGCTCTAGTTTTACAAAATACTGTAAAACTACTGAGGAAAAAGGGATGTTCATGCATTTGTTTTAACTCCAGGCATACTGCAAGTCCCTGAGCTAAAATTGGGGTTGGTGCAGGCAGCCCTCAGAGACGTCTGCCTGCTACTAACAGGACTCTCAATCAGGCCATGTCCATAAAACTGCCCATGTTCTTAAAAATGTGCACCTCTAGCTAAGCTCTGAGGCTGCTCAAAGTTTGCATAATAAAAAAAGGGAGAGTGTTTTGCTCTCAAACTCACATTTAATTAAGTCTAACTAGGGATTATGAAATGCAATGAGCTCTGAGCACACTGTTACAAAGAAAAGGTTAGTTCTAGGGCCTAAAATGTTCCTGTGTCGTTTTCAGGAAACACTATTAAAAAGGCAGAATCCCTTTAGGTGATCACCATCCAAGCCCCCCCCCCCCCCCTTTTTTTAACAGTGCATGCATTTCTATAGACTGAGACATCACAAGAGCAAGAGCAAGAGGCTAGACTAGCAGAACTAAATATCAACTGGTAGCAGTGGAGCATCTATATGGGTAAGGTCAAATGATGTTAGCCTGCAAAGGGTTGATATTAAAAATGACTGCATTACATTTAGAGGCTTGCATTGGATTTATTGTTTTAGCTCAGTTATACATAGCATATGTCTTAATAAAATAAAGTTTTAACTTTAACAAGCTGGATAGTACCATACATAAAAATAGCTTATGGACCTAATTATATGAATTTGCTTTGTAATACAACTCTGTTTAAACACAACAACAGGCCTTGTGTTGCTGGATAGAGTATTCAAGGTTGCTTTAAAAAAATTTTTTTTAAGGAAATGTCATCAATACTGACCACCTAGGCTGAGGTGCATTGTAATACACTGTAAGTAAGTGTACATTGCAACACTTTGTAAGTGCAATCAGGAGTTGCACTTACAAATTTCTAGCTTTGGTACTTATGATTAAATATCATTCATCTTTACATTGCACAGCAGAATTTTTTTCTTTTTTTTTCTTCCCTCAAACTACTGTACTGTATATGGAGCAGTTATTTGCCACAGCATTGTGCATTGTTAAGAAAAAGAAGAAAATCCACTTATTGTTGAGCTGTATTCACAAAGCAAGGCCTCCAGTTACTACAACCTTTCCTTTCTTCTCTTCATATCCTGGCTGTGTAATTCAGTCCTGGCACCCACTCATTAAAACTCGACTGTCTCCTATGGGTGTGGGAATCTTGTAACCCGGCTTTGGTGGGCTTTAAAAAGGGCTGGTGTGGTAGTCCATTGCCAGGTTGAGGTTTAGCAGGAAGCCTCTCCTCAGCATGCTGTAAAAGACTGCCACGTGCTATATTTGGCCATTTTAGTTCCACACAGCATCCTGTAAGACATTCCTTGTGGAGGGGTGGAGTGAGAGAGGGATGGAAGGAACATATGTCACCGCTGATTGTGATTTAACAGCATATCTAACCAGATGAAAGATGGTGCTGTTTGAAAAGGTTGAAAAGGGTTTCCAGAGAATTAACGTCTTTGACTTAGAAGCCTCTCGACAGAGGGCATAAGTCAGAGAATGCACAGGTCTGCCAGCAGCTACTGTATGTGATTCAGTATGTGTGTGTTTATGAAGGGCACATGCAGGATGAGTGTGATGTTAATGAAGTGAATTCTGAAAGGATATCACTAAAGATAATTAGGACAGAATAAAGAAACACGCACATAAACACACACGAATATGACTGTGAAGCACCTACAGCACACCCAATCAACCCGTTCACTACAGATAATCATGAAACACGCATGGTGTCTCTACAGAGACACTCGCTGTCCTTGGGAGACAAAAGGATGTGGTCCTGACTCAAATTAATTGAACCAATTAAGGATCTGAATTCTGGTGTGATGAGCAATTTCATGCACACACAGAGTGATGCTGGTGAAAAGGATTATAGAGTGGACAAAGCACAAATGTCAAGCACTGTGTGGGAGTGTGTGTGTGTGTGTGTGTGTGTGTGTGTGTGTGTGTCTGTGTGTCTGTGTGTGGCAGTGAGAGAGAGAAAGACACATATATAGAGACACCACTCTCACACAATCACAGCCTGCTCTGGAGCATCTTGGTCTTGGAAACATACTGTTTCATCATTTTTGTGCTTGTTCTTTTATGCACATACAGTATCAGCAATAATCCCATATAGAAAATGTAAACACAAACAAATATACAAATAATAATGGGTCTTTTTTTCTTTTTTCATCAGTCAAATGAGAAAGCGTCATTATAGAGATATTCGAGCATGTTATCTTCTTGACATGTGTGCTACATGTTTACAATGTGTAAACAATGTACCATGAAATATTAATAATTACTTCATTTACAGTACAGTATATACTTATTACCTACTGCACCTTCTGATTTTTGCATGATATCTCTGTACTGTATTGATGTACATTTAAATCTGTAAGGAGTCCTGCACTGGGTGTTGGTTTTTCCAGTTTTAAACATTTGGTGCACTGCTATGGACAAAATTTTCTGTCTGAACTTCATCCAGATGCAATTATACACATGTACAGAAGATCATCACTGTGCATTTTATACATACAGTTTCTGTGCATGAGTGAAACCTATACTAGTCCAGCATTTCAGCAGCACCCAATGTAATTTTTTCTTCCCCTTACCCGGATGGATTACACAGTAGACTGACTACATTATATGTAGTCATATATATACTATATAACCTTCATATACTCTATGAAGGAAAATGTAATTATACCCGTTTTCAGTGAGTTGGATCAGTATACACCGTGCAAAGTTGATTATCGTTTAGCAGTAGACTACTAGCACTTTATTGAATTTGTTATTTTTAAATGGCAAATGGTACTGAATTTAATGGTCACCATATATAGAGACATGAATGTACTTTCTGTGCAGTTGCATGTGTGTGCTAAAACATTGCTGTTACTGATAGATGAGAACAGGAAGAAGATCAATGTTAGGAGTTTTCTGTTGTGAGAAAAAGTAAGATATTGACTGAATGTGTGCTGTGCAGAGTGCTTTTGCAGCACGTGTGATCACACACTCATACATAATACATACACAACATATGCTTCCCATAACTCTTAAAAGGGTTTCTTAGCATTCATAAAGGTCAAAGCTTCTTACACTTTGAACAGTCTCAGACAGGGAAATAATGAGGGTTCCTGCAAATGAGTAAACAATATATATTTTTTTAATCCATTTTGTCAGTTTTAAGAAAAACAAGTATTACAAACTGTTGTGGAGTATTTTGCATATTTTTGCAAAATGCAATAACTCCACCACCCACAGTTTTGTCACTATGCATAAAACACCCTGCAGTTGTGTTTCTGGGATCCATCCATCCATCTTCAACCGCTTATCCAAAATCGGGTCGCGGGGGTAGTAGTTCCAGCAGGGAACCCCAAACTTCCCTTTCCCCAGCCACATCTGCTAACTCTGACTGGGGAATCCCGAGGCGTTCCCAGGCCAGTGTGGAGATATAATCTCTCCATCTAGTCCTTGGTCTGCCCCGTGGTCTCCTCCCAGCTGGACGTGCCAAGAACACTTCCCTAGGAAGGCGTCCTGGTGACATCCTTACTAGATGCCCGAACCACCTCAACTGACTCCTTTCCACGCAAAGGAGTAGTGGCTCTACTCCGAGCTTCTCACGGATAACTGAGCTTCTCATCCTATCTCTAAGAGAAAAGCCAGCTACCCTTCTGAGAAACCCCATTTTGGCCGCTTGTATTCGTGATCTTGTCCTTTCGGTCATGACCCAACGCTCATGACCATAGGTGAGGGTTGGAACGAAGATTGACCAGTAAATTGAGAGCTTTGCCTTTTGGCTCAACTCTCTTTTTGTCACAACAGTGCGGTAAAACAATTGCAATACCGCCCCCGCTGCTCCGATTCTCCGGCCAATCTCATGTTCCAATATGCCATCACTCGTAAACAAGACCCCAAGATACTTGAACTCCTTCACTTGGGGTAATGACTCGCTCCCTACCTGGAGTAGACAATCCATCGGTTTCCTGCTGAGAACCATGGCCACAGATTTTGAGGTACTGATCCTCATCCCCACCGTTTCACACTCAGCTGCAAACCGATCCAGCAAGCGCTGCAGGTCACAGACTGATGATGACATCAGGACCACATCATCTGCAAAAAGCAGCGATGCAATCCTTAGCTCACCAAACTGGATACCCTCTCCTCCACGGCTGCGCCTTGATATCCTGTCCATGAAAATCACAAACAGGATTGGTGACAGAGCACAGCCCTGGCGGAGGCCAACACCCACTGGAAACAAGTCTGACTTACTGCCGAGAATCCGAACACAGCTTTCACTTTGGGTGTAAAGGGATTGGATGGCCCTGAGAAGTGACCCCCTCACCCCATACAGTACCTCCCACAGGAAATTCCGAGGGACGCGATCATATGCCTTCTCCAAATCCACAAAACACATGTAGACTGGATGGGCATATTCCCACGCCCCCTCCAGGATTCCTGCAAGAGTAAAAAGCTGGTCCACTGTTCCACGACCAGGATGAAAACCACATTGTTCCTCTTCAATCTGTGGTTCGACAATCGGCCGAACCCTCCTTTCCAGCACCTTTGAGTAGACTTTCTCAGGGAGGCTGAGTAGTGTAATGCCCCTGTAGTTGGCACACACCCTCTGGTCTCCCTTTTTAAAAAGGGGAACCACCACCCCCGTCTGCCACTCCTTAGGCACTGTCCCCGACTTCCACGCACTGTTGAAGAGGCGTGTCAACAAAGACAGCCCCTCAACACCCAGAGCCTTCAGCATTTCCGGACGGATCTTGTCAATTCCCGGGGCTTTGCCACCGTGGAGTTGTTTGACATCCTCAGTGACCTCACCCAGGGAAATCAACGTCATCCCCCCGTCATCCTCCAGCTCTGTCTCTGCAACAGAGGGTGGCTTAGTCGGATTCAGGAGTTCCTCAACGTGCTCTTTCCACCGCCCGATTACCTCCTCAGTCGAGGTCAGCAGCGTCCCATCCTTGCTGTACACAACTTGGGTGGTTCCCCGTTTCCCCCTCCTGAGGTGCCGGATGGTCTTCCAGAAGCACCTTGGTGCCGGCCGAAAGTCCTTCTCCATGGATTCTCCGAGCTCTTCCCACACCCGCTGCCTTGCCTCTACTACCGCTGCAGCTGCTGTCCTTCGAGCCTGCCGGTACCTTGCAACTGTCTCTAGAGTCCCCTGGGATAACATATCCCTGAAGGACTCCTTTTTCAGTCGGACAGCTTCCCTGACCCCAGGTGTCCACCACCCTGTTTGAGGGTTACCGCCCCTTGAGGCACCCAGAACCTTAAGACCACAACTTACAGCTGCAGCTTCAGCAATAGAAGCTTTGAACATTGACCACTCCGATTCAATATCCCCAGCTCCTACAGGGATGCTGGAAAAGCTCTGCTGGAGGTCGGAGTTGAAGGCCTCTTGGACAGGGGCCTCCCCTAGACGTTCCCAATTCACCCGCACTACACGTTTGGGCTTACCAGGTTTGTCCAGTGGCCTCCCCTGCCACCTGAGCCAACTCACCACCAGATGGTGATCAGTTGACAGCTCTGCCCCTCTCCTTACCCGAGTGTCCAAGACATATGGCCTCAGGTCAGATGATACGATCACAAAATCGATCAATGACCTTCGGCCTAAGGTGCTCTGGTACCAAGTACCCTTATGAGCATCCCTATGCTCGAACATGATATTTGTTATTGACAATCCATGACTAGCACAGAAATCCAATAACAAAACACCGCTCGGGTTTAGACCAGGGGCGCCTGCCAATCACGCCCCTCCAAGTATCTCCATCACTGCCCACATGTGCATTGAAGTCCCCCAGCAAGACTATACAATCCCCTACTGGGGCCCAAAGCAATACTCCATTCAGAGTGTCCAAGAAGGAAGAGTACTCTGAACTGCTGTTTGGTGCATAAGCACAGACAACAGTGAGAGTCTTCCCCTCCATGGCCTTCAGGCGCAGAGAGGCGACCCTCTCGTCCACTGGGGTAAACTCCAATGTCATGGCACTCAGCCGGGGACTCGTGAGTATCCCCACACCCGCCTGGCGCCTCACACCCTGGGCAACTCCGGAGAAGAACAAAGTCCAACCCCTATCCAGGAGTACGGATCCCGAGCCGAGGCTGTGTGTCGAGGTAAGCCCCACCAGATCTAACTGATAACGCTCCACCTCCCGCACAAGCTCCGGCTCCTTCCCCCACAGAGAAGTAACGTTCCACGTCCCTAGAGCCAGCTTCTGCCGCCCGGGTCTGGTCCGTCGAGGCCCTCGGCCTTCACTGCTACCCAAATAGCAGTGCACCCTACCCCACCAGTTTTTCTCGCAGGTGGTGGGTCCACGAGATGGGGGAGGACAGGTTTCCACGTTGCTCTTTAGGGCTGTGCCCGGCCGGGCCCCGTGGAAGACCCGGCCACCAGGCACTCGCTGACGGGCCCTCTGTCCAGGCCTGGCTCCAGACATGGGCCCCGGGCTTCCTCCGGGCAGGGTCACTCTTCTCCCTCCTCTTTTATTCATGGGGTTTTTAAAACCATATTTAGTCTGGCCCCTCGACTGAGACCTATTTGCCTTGGGAGGCCCTACCAAGAGCACATGGCTCCAGACAACACCGCTCCCAGGTTCATGAGGGCACGCAAACCTCTCCACCGCGATAAGGTAATGGGTTTCTGGGATATATGACTTAATTATTAAGTCAGTACAAAAGTCAGTACAAAATGTTTCTCATTTCCAAACATTAATATTCTAGCAAAATGGCAAAAAAAAAAAAAAAAAAAAAAAAAGTCTTACAAGAAAATATCTATTGCACCTGAGATTATATTTTAAGCAAAGGGTTGGCACACCAATTATTAACTTTTTTCTTTTTAAATTACTGTTTTCTGCATTTTAAGTTATTGTTTAATGTATAGATTTTTGATCTCTTTGCCCAGCAGGAGTTATTTGCTTGTGTGCAGTACTATAAAACTCATCAAACTCATTATTATTAGTAGTCAGAAGCACATTAAATCGAGATAAAATGTGTTGGACTCAAAATGTTTTAAATTACAAAGATTGTTGAAGATCATGACAAACATTCAAAACAATACACAAACTTCAGTTTACAACATCATCATCATCAGCCTCCTCCTCTGCCAGCTTCAGTTTCACTTAATTAATTGTTTACAATGTAATTGATTACAGCACCTTATCATAGTACAGAAATGCGCTGCATAAGGAGTAGGACATAGCATGTAAAGTGGGACGTAACCAACTGTAGTGAACGAAACAGCTTTCCAGAAACAACGTCTGCATCTGAAATCAGAAAACAGCATGGAACAGCATCAGAAACAGCATGGCTCTTGTACAGATAGAGATCACACATCTCCTGAGTGTTGTAGCGTTATTTCTCTGCCTAATTTTCTTTTGTAAATATTAACATAAAATGCATCATGATTCTTAAATGCAAGAAACAATTTTTTTGCATTTAAACCTTTGCGAGCATAATTCATTTCAGAATGTGCTTGTAATCCAAAGCACTCATACTGTATATCAAAAAACTAATTTCCCCACCACCCAAAAATATTAATATAAAAATTATTCATACAAAATATAAAGTAAAAGTAAAACAAATTAACCTGCACCTCCTTTTGAGGATTTCGAGGAAATGTGATGTTGCATTTTTTTTTTTACAGGGCATTGTTGCAGGACAATTACTAAAGAACAATCAGTACACTTGGACACAAAAGATGCTTTACGCCATCAGAAGCCCAAGTGGTCACAGCGTTATAGTAAACAGTTCATACGCGCATGGATGTTGACTATACGAGTGACGCACACACACTAAAACATGGGAGATGATTACCCAATAATCCCACAGCGTGTGCGTGCGAGAGAGAGAGAGAGAGAGAGAGAGAGGAACCATTGGTTCAGTTGTGATCATGTGACAGTACTCGTATTTTAAGCTTTTCACTAGTTTTTTAAAAACAAAAAATTATTTTGCTCATTATTTTGCTCGTCTTGCAAAACACTTGCAGACTAAGTTACTCGCAATTCACTGTTGTGCATAGATTTAAAATAATAATAAAAAAAATAAAATAAAATAAAAAATAAATATATATAGTGATTTTCAAGAAATTTGATTAGAAAAAGAATTTAGATTATATTAGATTTAACTTTTTTTCTATTGCCATTGGGCAAAGTACTGTACAAAGCCAATGCAATGCAGTTAGCATCTAACCAGAAGTGCATAAATTAAAATAATTAAAAATGTGGTAAATAAGGAAACGGGTGCATATGTACAGGGGTAAAAGTAATTAACAGACAGATGGTGCAATAAGTAATAAAGATATACAATGTAATATACAATATAACAGTGCGTACAGTCGATAAGACATGCCAGGAAGATAACATGCTTAAGATAACATGTATGATTTTCTTTTTATTATGATCCTCCATGGTCCTAAAACTAACAGCAGTTAATGGAAAACAAAGATAATCAGGTAAGGAGTATTGGGGGAGTTTTTGAGAAATGAAACCATCCTTGTTTTTCTTTCTATATGAGCTGTTCTGTATTTAAGTGGCTTTAGCAGGAAACAGACCCAGTTGTGTTTCCACTCACACATGCACAAACACACACACACACACACACACACAAATACTGACACACAATGCTGAAATGATGTATCCTGCTGCTGACCCTCTGCCTAACCTGTGTATATATCGGTTTACATATTCATAAATATGCTCACATACAGGCTTTTAGCCACCCACAACATGCAGAATGGAGCCAAGGAGACAAAGGGAGGGAGAGAGAGAGAGCTTAATTTAATTTTAGAAAATACTACCACCGTTCAAAAAATAAAAGGCTGAATAGTGAAGTGCAGTCCAGGTGCTTGGGTGATATAGTAAGTAAGTGTGTGTGTGTGTGTGTGTGTGTGTGTGTGTGTGTGTGTGTGTGTGTGTGTGGGTGTGTGTATGTGTGTGTGTGGGTGTGTGTATGTGTGTAGTCATGTCAGACTCATGAACAGTCATGAATGGCCAGACAGTGAGCATTCTGTCAGGAAGAGTCAAACTTCACTGTTGAACCCCACGGATGTGTGTGTGTGTGTGTGTGTTTGTGTGTGTGTGTGTCTGTGTGTGTGTGAGTGAGAGAGAGAGAGAGAGAGAGAGAGAGACAGAACACAGTGGTTTTGGCATTTTCTTTGTTTGTTGTTTATAGAACTGTCCCTCAGATTTTAATGATTTTCCTTTTTTACTTGGGATTATGGATAAGTATTTGTACACCCACCGACACTGATGAATTAGGGAGTGTCTTTTCAATTACATTTTAAGAAACTTGACTGTACTTGAAGTATTATATAACAGGAAAATAAGGAAAGAGGTGTTGACATATTGGAGACAGTGACTAAAAGGCTGGGGAGATCAAAGTTGATGAGACAGGAGTATGGCAGGTAAGTGAAGTGAGGATGACTCTTGGGAAATGAATTGCAGCAGATGAAGGAAAAGGCCAGAAACCTTCCCCAAGTTCTTTAAATATCACATTATAAAGTTTGGAAATATCCAAGAGTAGAAACATTGCTGTGAGGTTTGTTGACCTTCCAACCAGATGTAAGGAAAAACTCAACTAAGATTTATTAAACAAAGGGTTGCAATTAATTTCATAATGACCATTTCAGATGGGAGAATGCTGATGTGGCAAGATCAGAACTGACAGTTTTATGGCCAGTGTCATCACTAACTGTAACAAATAATTGCCTAACAAAATTGTATTGGTTAATGGTTTCCAAACCAATTGTATGATACATTTACTGAGACTTTCTCCTTTTTTGTCTCTTCATAGCTCAAACCTACAGAGAAGATCAGTACAACTGCTGGAAAGGGCTGAAGATTTTGAACCATGCATCTCACCCACCAAACCCTTTATTTCATTTTCCCTTTACTTTTTCTTATCTCTTTCACTATCCCCTCAAATGCTGACTCCTACGACCTTCCCTCATCCAGTGCCAACTGTTCCCAGGGTGATGTCTGCTCTGAGGGTGTGATCTTACCAGTATGGAATCCTCAGAATCCTTCAGTGGGAGACAAGGTGGCCCGTGCTATTGTCTACTTTGTGGCCTTAGTATATATGTTCTTAGGAATGTCGATCATTGCAGATCGCTTTATGTCTTCCATTGAGGTGATCACCTCCCAAGAAAAGGAGATCACCATCAAGAGACCCAACGGAGAAACCTGCACAGCTACAGTGCGCATCTGGAATGAGACCGTCTCCAACTTAACCCTTATGGCTCTTGGGTCTTCAGCTCCTGAGATTCTGCTTTCCGTCATTGAGGTGTGTGGGCACCATTTTGAGGCTGGAGATCTTGGCCCAAGCACCATCGTGGGCAGTGCTGCCTTCAACATGTTTGTCATCATTGGCCTCTGCGTCTATGTGGTACCTGATGGTGAGACCAGGAAGGTCAAGCACCTGCGAGTCTTCTTTGTGACAGCAGCATGGAGTATCTTTGCCTATGTGTGGCTCTATGTTATCCTCTGTGTGTTATCCCCTGGTGTGGTGGAGGTCTGGGAAGCTGTGCTCACCTTCCTCTTTTTCCCAGTGTGCGTGGTGCAGGCATGGGTCGCTGACCGCCGCCTCTTCATCTACAAGTACAATCGCAAGCACTACCGTGCTGACAAGAGCCATGGCATTGTGGTGGAGACAGAAGGAGGAGAAGAAGTGGTGAAGGAGACAGCCTTCAACAAGATAGACATGTTGGAGCTGGACGGCATGGCAGCCCACTTGGATGGAATGCTGGGGGGAGAGGATGGACTTGGAGGACGTGATCATGAGGACGAGGCCAGGAGAGACATGGCCAGGACACTGAAGGAGCTCAAACAGAGACACCCAGATAAAGATATGGAGCAGCTTATAGAGATGGCCAACTATCAGGTATGGCTGAGTTCAAAGTAGACTTTAATCCAGTGGCATTGCAGGTGGGTTCTATACAACTGGGTAAAGAGATGAAGCTTCTACATAGGGCAAGCAACAAGTCAACCCACAATAAATAGATTGATTTTCTCAGTGTGTTTGCATTTTTCTAACTATATTTCTGACCCCATATGAAATAACAGTATGTTATTTCATGGTCTTACTTTCAGGTGCTGATGCAGCAGCAGAAGAGCCGCGCATTTTACCGTATTCAGGCAACACGGATGATGACTGGAGCAGGAAACATTTTGAAGAAACATGCAGCCGATCAGGCCCGGAAAGTGGTGAGCAGTGGAGAGGCACGGGAGCAGGAGGACGACCCCTATACCACACGCCTAGAGTTTGAGCCAGCACTCTACCAGTGCTTTGAAAACTGCGGCTTATTGAAACTCACAGTGGCAAGGCATGGGGGAGATGCAGGCTGCACTATAAAGGTAACCTTATTTTGAACCCTTTTCAGGAAATGTACTTTGCAACAAACTGATTGTACATTTGCAGGTCAAAGTAAAGCTTTTATTGCCACCTGAATCATAAACAATTTTTCATAAACATACTGCAGACAATAAGACACTGGTTACTGATCAGGTCCACATAATCCTCATTCGAGCCCAACCATCCACTTACTTTCGAATTGCTTGTAGGTATCACTAGAACAACTGTTTCTATTTCTCCCATTAACCTCTGACCTCTGTAACACCTTAGGTTGATTTTCGAACAGAAGATGGCACTGCCAACGCTGGCTCTGATTATGAATTTGCTGAAGGCACACTGGTCTTTAAGCCTGGAGAGACTCTCAAAGAAGTCACTGTGGGCATAATCGACGATGACATCTTTGAAGAAGATGAGTACTTCTACGTGCACCTGAGCAACCCTCGCATTGTGGGCGGGACGGAAAACTACCTGGCAGATGGGAGCACTCCGTCTCTGAAGGCAGCTCTGGGAGAAGCTCACACTGCCACGGTGACCATCTATGATGATGACCATGCTGGCATCTTCACATTTGAGAGTGAATCGACACGGGTCAGCGAGAGCGTGGGCATCATGCAAGTCAAGGTCCAGAGGACGTCTGGCGCCCGGGGTCTTGTCGCTGTCCCTTACCGCACTGTTGATGGTACAGCTCGTGGTGGAGAAGACTATGAGGAAACTTCTGGAAAACTGGAATTCAAAAATGATGAGACTATGTAAGTAGGATATTGTTTGTGTCTGTATATGTAATTTTACATTTTTTAGCTGACTGACTTTCGAAATATTCTCATGGCTTATTCTTTGGTCTGTTTACTCTGTGTGTGTGTTTTGGTTTATAGGTGTGTTTATTTGTGTGTGTGGTTGGGCTTCTCAAGCATCTGCCAGAATTGCTTTTGAGCCAAGACACTGTGGCACAAGGGTTTGGGTTATTTTTAGAGATAGTGTGTGTGTGTGTGTGTGTGTGTGTATGAATATGTCTCTGTGAGTAATGTTCGTTCTCATCGAAAGGTGTAGACCGTGTAGTCGTTTAGATAAACAGCAGATTCAGAGACACAGGTAGGAGATTCAGTAAGGTGTTAGTAGCAATATAGCATGTGTGCATGTTTGCTAGTAGACGTTTGTTAAAAACAGTATAAAGTCGTGTGTGCATATACAGTACTTAATAACTTTAAATAAAAATGACCCAGACAACGTCAGCCATATTGCTTTTGACACCCCACCCAGCCAAATTATCAGTGAACAGATGTGAAAGAAAGACAAGAGGGCTAAGCACCAAGATATGGGAACTACCCATAGCAATAACTTACAGTAGACAGTGAGAGGACATAGTATGGTACATGCACAGAATTGAGTTAAGATCCACTTTAAAGATTGTATGTAGCTAAATCGATAGATTAAGTTAGCTATATATGTCCATGTAGCATTAATTGGTTTTGTTACTTTCATTGCTGACTATACTGAACAGTACAAAATCTGTATTATCCAAGTGTGTCATATCTGAGAGTGTAGTCATTTAGTGCATAAACATTATAAACACTAGCTAGTCTGTGATAGTTAGCAAGTTACACATGGCAGTAAAATTAACTTTAAGTTAAATTAACAAGAATCTGTGCAATGTCTACTATACCTTGCTCGAGGTGTTTGCCATAAATACACTTGAAGCCACAATAACATTACTTTTACAATAGTTAATAAATTTCCCTTTGCATTATTTTCAACATAAAACTTGATAGCTAGCTTCTCCGCCCTGAAAATATAAAGCATTTTATATACCTAAATTTTCTTCATTGGTCATACAAAAAGTACTGCATCTAGTTCTTTATCAAATTCAGAGACAAGGTATACAAAAAACAAACTTGCTTTGGGCATCTGTGGTTTTCCGGGTTGCAGTATTCTCATTTCCTACCTTTTTTAACTAGCTAGCTAACAGTGAAGAAATTAACTTTGCACTAACTCTGCACTAATTTACTTATGGTTACAGTAGGATTGTAAACAGTTATACTTTTTTTTCTTTTTCTTAGGCAACATTAAGTATAATCAGTCCCTGTGAAGTAGGCATTTCTACAGAAATGGTTCAGTAAATAAGATTTAAGAGCAAGCAAGCTAATAAATACTTGTTCCGTGTACTTGTTATAGTCACATTAATTAATTAATTAATTAATTAATTAACAGCAGTGTAATCATTTCATTACATCTCTGTGTCCCAACTGACATGTCCCTACTGATGGGGACATTACAGAAGTTGCTGGAACAACAGCTGCAAAAATATTATAAATAAATAAAAACATAGTGAGCGAATTCCAAGGAGGCAAGAGAGCGAGAGAGAGAGAGAGAGAGAGATCTTTGTAGCAGCGTCTTTTTAAGCAGCTCGAGACTGATTAGGCAGAGAAAGACAGGGACCGATCTGAAGATTACAGTCATTACTTTGTATTTTTGACTGTCACTGTATATGTCTGCCTACTTTTATACTTTCCCTTTCTTCTGCTCCCTTTTTTTCTCCAGCTTCCTCACTTCATACCTCTTTCCTCTTTCTATCAAATGCAGTCTTCCTCTGCTTACCTCTTTCCACATTTCCCTAGTGATGGACATGATGGTGCTTTCAGTCCTGTCTTTCATTATCCTCCCGCAGGCCTTCATCAACCCCCTGCCTTAGCTCTCTCTCTCTCTCTCTCTCTCTCTCTCTCTCTCTCTCTCTCTCTCTCTTGCGTGTACCCTGTCTTTCATTCATTCTTAATTTTTCTGTCTCTCCTGCATGTTTCTGCTCTCTGCACTCTTAAATGAGGTTTAACGATATATACAGTAAGCCAGATCTCTCCCTTCATTGCCATCTGCATCTAAACTCCCGCCTCTTCTTCCTCTTTTTATTAACACTTCCTTTTCCTCAGACTCTGGTCTCTCACACTCCTCATCACCTTTTGAAACTTGTAGATAGACTAGTGCAGGTGTGTGTATTGCTGTCTGTAATTGTGTGTGGCAAGGCTGAAAAAGTCCATCTAGTGTGTGTGTATGTGTGAGAGATTGTTGATTTGTCTAGTCTCAGTGGAACTCTGCAGTGTTGACAGAATGAAATGGGAAGTAGAGGAGTGGACGATCTAGAAACGTTTTCAGTGGTAGAAAATGTCCTTCTGTCCTTCACACCCATGGCAGATTTAAAGATTTAAACCCAATTTATCACACTTACATCATGGAGAATTTTTAGAAATGCACACACATACACTGAAGTGCACACACTTCTTTTCTCTTCCATCGCTTAATTTCTCTGATCCCCAGCAGTAGCTTTCACGCTAAATTCTCAGCTATACCAATTTACACACAGACACCTTTTTGTGCGAGCTGCTTCTTGGTTATTTTGTACTTTTCTCCCCCTTTTTTCAGTTTTTATTTGATTACATGTTGTCTCACAGTCAGGATCTCTCTCTCTCCTCATACTGTTTGCACATTAGGTATGCAGAGATCTTGGTATTAAGATAGAATTCATATTTAGCTGTCAAATCCAGTATTTTAATATAAAGCTTTTTACATTTTGACCCTGTTTTCTTGTATTTTAATAATTTCTAAATTCAGCACAGTATCTAGTTCTCGTCTGTTGCATCCCCAGGGTGGGTGACGGCTATCTCCTGCTTCCTTTGAGACATGTGAACCTAGCCATGGCATCTTTTTGAACTGTCACTCATGCAACATCATAAGCGAGCTGAACACACTTGGCTTCCGTGTACATAAGTTCACAGACGGCCGTGAATGGTTTACGCCACTCTGTTCTTCAGAGAAGAAAAAGCAGACAAAGATAATCCATCTTTCTCACACAAGAGCATAGAGCATGCCCAATTATACTGTGAAAGGACTGTGTTGTAGACTTTGCTATGGCATTATCAGGATTTGAACTTGTTTTTAGATCAATACATTGATTTTGACATACAGTATAGTAAACTTCCTACTCTTTCAGGACATTTCTTGTTGTTCATACTTCCTGTCTATATGCGAGATCAAGTGGCTTAGCTCAGTGTATTATCTACTATCTGAAGTAACAAGAAATTAACGTCAATGCATACAGTAACAGGCAGCAAAGTGGCATAGTACTTATCACTGCTGCCTTGCACCTCCAGTGTCCGGGATTCAATTGTCACCTCTGGGTCTCTGTGCATTGGTGCTTGGTGGGTTTCCTGGTATTCTGGTTTCCTCCCACAGTCCGAAGACATGCAGAATAGACTAAATGGCATTCCCAAATTCCTTGTAGTGTGTGAATGAGCATGTGAGTGTGTGTGTGTGTGTGTATGTGTGCCCTGCGATAGATTGGCACGCTGTCCACGGTGTACCCTGCCGTGTGCCCCAAGTCTCCTTAGATAAGCTCCAGGTCCCCGCGACCCTGTACACAGGATAAAGTGGTATAGACGATGAGATGAGATGAGATAAAATGAGATGAGGCATACAACGATACATTTTAAATAAGTTTGCAATTATTCAGGTGACAAAAGCACATATTTGTACTGGATTCTCAGATAATAATTAATGTATCATATGAAAACTGCATCTCTACTTGCAGAACTAAACAGACTCTTTAGTTCTGCAGTCCTCGCTTTTCTTCAGAGTGACCCAGAAAGCACTCCCCAAGCCAAGCCTAAATCCACACCAGAAATACCCATGGAGCTTAGAAGTCTGTGAAGTTTTGTGTGCGTGCGTGTGTGCGTATGTGTGTGTGTGTGTGTGTGTGTGTGTGTGTGTGTAAAAGTAGAGCACGGCCCCTCGGGTGATGCTTCATGATGGGGAGGCTCCTCCTGCTCCAAACTGCTCAGCAACCTGTTCACCATCTACAGCCTGACCCAGTAAACAAACACACACACACACACACACACACACACACATACACACACACACACACACACACACACACACAAAGTGTAAGTTTCTTATTTGAGACCTGTGATTTGAGCATTTTATATCTTATCAAATGCCACCTACTGATGTTTAAAAAAAAGTGCACGCACACTAAAAAGGCACAGCACATTGTAGCAGCTTTAAACCTAGGCTTAAAAACAACAACAACAACAACAACAACAAAACAGGACCACCCACCTTTCTTGTCACTCTATCTATCTCTACATTATGTTTCTGAGCTTGTGCGTCTCTCGCAAGTGTATAAGTACCATCATGCTCTGTGAAAGAGTGTGTCATGTAAGCGCGGTAATGGCTCTCAAGAGACAAAATGCTCTATTCATGTTGGAATGACTCAACAGGACAAATGGTTGGTATCTGAGTTCAGGAATTAACAGTCACCATGCAAAAGAATAATTTAGTATGAAGTAAGGTTTTGCATTTTTATGCATAAGAGAAAAGAGTCAGTGTTGAGGCTCTCGCATTAATGCACTTATTCAGATTAAAGTATTAGCATGACAAGACAAATGAAAGCTTCTTTGGCTGACAAAGCTTTGAATAATCAAGCTGTTATAAGTACCAGAGAACATGCCATTTTAAACCATCACAAACAATTTGAGTAGCGTTAGCATAGTCCCTCTTTTCTTACTTTTAGCTCATTTAGCTAGCAAGCTAGTTACTCTCCAGCAGAGCTTTAAAGACATATATTACCTAAACACATTAGCTACTGTAGCTTAGCCTACTCATTTTGAGGCTAAAGTATAATGTTGTTCTCTAATTTGTTTAACAGGCAAAGTATATGCATATTGTGGGTTTTAATTGTTTTAAAAATGTAAGAAACCTTTCAAGCATCCTTATTAATGGTAGTAATCTGAAGCTCTGCGGCACAGTAGCAGGGTTGCAGATTTGTTTCTCGCGTTTGGTCTGTGTGTGTAGAGCTTCCCTGTTCTCATCATGCTTGTTTGGTTGCCTCTATGTACCCTGGTCCTTCAGCACAATAAAAAGACACGATTAGCCTGATTGGTGTGGTGTACGATTGTTCATGTGCAACTGTGCACCATGATGGGTTGGTACCCCATCCAGTGTGCACCTTGAGTTCCCTGTAATAGACTCCAGGCCCCCTGCTACCCCACGCAGTATAAGGGCATGAATGAATTAATAAACTTTTCAATCGTAATACACTACCTTGTGCCTCAACTGACATGAAAAATCTAGACTAGTTTATTTACATGTGCTTTTGATCAATTGTAGTTGAATGTTTCCTCTAATTGAGGAAGCTGCACAAATAAATGGGCTGCGTAATGTGTGATTTTTACTGTGTGTATGTGTTTATCAAGCATGCATTTATGTTTATTGCAGTTACAGATTTAAAAGGCTTTCTGACGCAGTTGCAATTTGCAAGTACAGTAATAGACACGTAGATGTTACAGACTCGTACTTCATCTGAAATTTTTTTTTTACTGCAAATGGAAGCAATTTAGTAAAAAAGCCTTGTATGTGCTAACCATTTGCTTTTCATTCGCTTGCTCTTTCTCAGACTCCATTCCCATCAATATCCATTAAAATCAATCATTTTTAATTATGCCTTTTCCCCACTAGAATGAATATAAATCTACAAGATGTCATTAGATACACACAACTACATGTATATGTACACACCCTATGCAAAGCTATAATTAGAGAACTGGGAGGTAGGAACATGGAGGTCACATGCTGCCGGTTGCTCACATGATTAAAGCCCTGACGCTGGACTCACTGTCATCATTCTGCCCTGTCTGGTTCCAGACAGCAGTCTCCAAGGGCGTACACGCAAACTGGTCATTAGCCCACCACATTAAGAGTGTAAGATCAACATATGGCGTTCACTAATGGTCAAGTGATGTCCAGTCAGTTCTGAACTCCTCCTATGGTGAAATAGAGCACCATAACAATAGAGATTTAGAATACACAACTACATTAAATATAAGAAAAGAAAGCCAAGATAGTATACAGCAAGCATAAGGATAATATATCACTCTGTAGGGCTAACACTAGTAACAGACTATATATGTAAAATATTGTTCCGTAGAGCAAAGATTTAACTTTAACAGATGTATGAGTGAATGCGTCATAGTTGATTTTTTGAGGATCAAAAATTTGATAAACGTATCTCTATCAACATTAACTTATAAAGTCTAGCAATCTAAGCAGAAAACACAACACTACTAGGGAGAAATCATGTGACCGTTATATTAAATTTGGATTAAAGTTGGATAGTGACAGAAAACTTTTGTAAAACAAGCAATGTTGCAGTTGTTGCAGCCTTCCAGTGTTTATTCTGTTTGGCTCAGGCTATCATCTAATAAAAATGTAAATAATTTCTAGTAAAATCGTTATGAAATCTATTCAAATATTCAGTGAGATAAATCACACTGACAGACAACTGTCTAGACAATTGTTATTTACATCATCATCCATGACCTGTTACCTGTTTTCAATGATTCCTCAGTTTTTGGCATGGCATGTTTATAATGTAGCTGATTTCAACTGTGAAGGGTGAAAGATGTATATCTATGTGACACCCAGCACATCGGGCGACAGCTACCTCACTCAAAGCAGTCCAATACTAAACCACAGAGCTAGCCCTGCCCCACATTGTAACATTAATCAAAGTAATTCCAATGATGCACTGGTAACAAGTTCACCTGCTGTGGACAGCTAGGTAAAGTATATGTCATGCATAAGCTTGTACAGTAGCTAAATGAAATATTTCATACACTAAGCTCATTTTACACACATTTATTTACATACATTTATTTATTGCACAGTAATTATTTTAAATTGAGCAATTGCAAAGTGGGACCACCTTAGGATAAATGCTTTAAACCATATTTCTGTTATATAAATTTTTTTTAACAAAGGGTTTAAATCCTAATTTAACCGCTCACTTTCTTTCATAAAATGTAGCCCATAATTTATATTTTATATGCAGTTTGTGAAGTAACACCTAATTACAAACTGATTAATGTAAGCTAAAGCTGGATGGGACAAATCTAGCTGTTGGTATGATTGTATTGATGTTAGGAAATGTATTAACATTAGGGGGAAAATTGTGGGAAAATGAAATGGCTTGTGGGTGCGTTATGGACATGTACTGATTTTGAAGGACATATCTCTTACTTATGTATTAATAGCCAAACCTTTAGCTTCACGTGGTTGATCTGTGTGGCCGTGTGCTGCTTCTTAGACATGTCTGAGTGCTTTTCCACTTAGTCCTTCGGGTTTTAGACTAATGTTGTGCTTAAATATGATTTATAGTCCAGTTATGGGAAATCTGATTAGGCAACCATGGAACTGCAGCCCTAAGGAAAGCGAGTGATTGGAGTCGGCTATAAGAATGGTTTTGAGAGGATGTGATGTATCGGACAAAGAACAAGGTTTGAATTGCACCTCTCTTGCAGGACAGAAGATGACTGAACGTCAGCGTGTGTTGCCATAGCAATGAGTCCAGTGGTACTTTGTTAAGTGAATGCATTCGCGTTTGGTTTTGGTGTACAGGAGGCACAGAGTGAGAGAGAGAGAATATGATGCAAAGAGCTGTTAATAGCTCACACATATCCTGCTGCTATATGTAGCAGCAGGATATGAGTGCACTTTCCTTCTTCCTTTGTTTCGTACTTATTATCTTGCTTCGCTTGCGATGGTGCCGTCGCGAGGTGTGTGATTAAGAGTCTTATCTTCTTGTAAGACAAGTGAGATGTGTAATAATTAATCATGTTCCTCATCTTATTCTTATTATATCCTATTATATCTCGATCTCTCAGTCCCTTTTTATTTCTCCCTCATTTTCACTCTCTTTGTCTTTAATTAGGAGTAAAGTCAGGTCCTGGGCCAATCCCTTGAGCTCTACGATGCTCTCAGCGCTCTGTGGCACTATGCTGAGAAGCTCATCATCTCTTTCTGTTCATTTGCTCTGTTCACCTTAACCTGTGCATGTCTGTGTGGGAAATGTACTGTATTTGGAGAGCGCTTTTCATAATAGTTTTTGTCATAAAGCCATTTTTTGCACTATGGGGTCATTGTGCAAGTCAGCAGCTGTGGGAGAAAGGAAAAACGTCTTTGAATTGCAATAAGGAAGAGCCCCTAAAAGGAACCAATACTGAAAAGGGGAACTCGATCACTGGGTCTAGTAGACAATTTTAACTTGACGCAGCATACGTGATATATGTCACATATGCCAGTAGCATTGATTTTAGATTACAGAAGAAACACAGTGAAAATGTTTTCTCATGGAGTTTATAGAAGGTGACGTTCATGTTTCTACCTCGATAAAGAAAACTGCCAGGAATTTCTCTTATCAATTTGTTTCTAAACTGCAGCATTTCTGGTTATGGGTTTGAGAGTTTTTTCTTTATCCAAGTCAAATCAAGTTTGGTCAAGTGTTGTTCAAACACATTTCTGAGGTTTAAGGTTTCTTTTTTTTTTTTGACGCGCAACAGAAGTGTATTCACAATCTGATCTACCACATTTATCTGTTTGATGTTTTTGACCTTAACTTATGTTCGAAAGAAACTTTCTAGTGATGTCTGCAAACAGTGGCATTAAATTTTTGAGATGGCACAATTCCATGGCATTGTCATGTAAAATGAAAATCGTCCATACTAATTTATATGCAACATAAGTGTATATGAAGTATATATTTGTATTGCAGTTTTAATATAAAAATCTGTTATTTGTATGGATATATTTCAGTGCTGTAGTGTTGATTTTATTTGACAAATAAGCTAAAATGAACACTAATGTTAATCACTTAAGAGATCATCACTGATGCTGAAGCTATAAGTCATACTGTTGACATGTCAAGAGCTGAGATTGGTTATTCATACTTCACACTTTGTTTAACACAACCACAGTTGTCTATCAGCTTATAATATCTCTTTTTGACTCCTACAGCCATGCTGATGAGCGGTATACAGGTACTAGCTGATATTACACAGCTCTCTAGTTGAAATGAACCAAATACCCTAAAATGAAAGGGGTGTCTGTGTGCAACATTAAGTCTTAAAATAAGAATATAAAAACATATTTTTGGCTTTAAAACGGTATCAGTATGGCTAATTAAAACATCTACTGGAAAAATGTATTTTATTAGTTTCTACAGCCATCTAATCTGAAAAATTGAGGGTTAAATGGGCACGGTGCCGCCGCCTGCAAATATTTGTTTGAAACTCCCAAACATATTGTTCATTTTATTGTGATGTTGGACCATATCATTTAGGAATGAAGAACAATTACAGTAGGGTTTACACAGTATTGCTGATGTTAATTAAAAAGATGCATACAATAATTGTTTATTGTTTAACTGACTCAGGGAGTCTTGTGGTGGCATAGATGCTTTGGTCCCTTTTGCCAAATGAAAAACAGGTGAAAAGTCCATAAGAGAGGTGAGGGGTTATTTACAGTACAATGCTGGTGGGATTAATACCAGTTCATTAACTTTTATTCATGGCTAATCTACTATATCCAGTATGGTCAGTGGATGGAGCTGGCAGTTTGACAACAGCAGGGAAAGTGACATTCCACTGCCTCAGCCAATCACATGCTCACTTTAAGCTATAGTTTCATAGTTTAAAGCTCTGCAAATTTATACACTAGAGACTGTTGTGGCTGCAGGAGCAAACTACTGACTGGGGCAGTGGTGGCTCAGTAGTTATGGCTCTGGCTTACTGATCAGCAGTTTGTGAATTTGAATCCTAATACTGCCAAGATGCCATTATTGGACCCTTGAGGATGGCCCTTGCCTTTCACAGTTCAACCCTATTAAAAGTTGCTGCATATAATACCATCTGCCAAATATGTAAATTATTGCATAAGTGAAAATGTGGTCCATGTTTAAATGAAACTCAAACCAAAGCCCTTTGCAAATTACTTGTAACTGATTGAGAATAACACTGGCTCAAGCTTGTATGCTATATAATCGTCATACAGTATATAGCTTAGGGGTCTGTTTGAAAAGAACAGAAAGGTATAGCTAAACGTTACCACTGTAACTTATGAGTCCAGCGCAAAAGATGCATAGCCACTGCCATTGTGCCCTTGAGCGAAACCTGTGACTCTTGTGGGACTGAAACTGTACTCAGCTGAATGATGACACTTGTGTGTAAATGACACAATCAGGTAAGCGCAACCGTGGCACAGAGCAGTGGGCGGGCAGGAAGTAAGTTCCAGGGTTTGAAATGCTGTCATGGAATCGAGGCACCTTCTAGCAGGTCCCTTGTCATCCCTTAGACAGACAGGAAGGATTTGAAGTATACGGCAAGGTCTGCTGAGATTTTGGTACTTAGGCAGAATTGTGCACCATTGCAACAGAAAACCTGACCTCAACAATGACAGAAAGAGAAATACAAGATGTATGGTTAGTCACCAGAAACATGCTGCCCTACCAAGGTAAAATACATATCCTGCCAGTTTTAGTATCCATCAGCCAACCTTTTAATTATCTAGTTACTCTTTATTTGATTGTGGCTGACATTGTAGTTATTTTTCTGTTTCAGTCTGTGAGTAGTTGCTACCCCTTGCTTTAAGTCCAGTTCATACTTTTGCAAATTTTACTAATTGCTGTAGTTACGTGGTCCCAACACAGTTTGAAGTCATTAGCAACAGTGTAGCAAAGTGTAGTGTAGTTTTGTGTAAAAACATAATAAAACTTTTCTGATCATAGTTGGTGTTAGTATTAGGCGAATACAACCCTTTTCATTGTAGAATTACTAATTTAGCAAAAATTAAGCTGAAAAGGAAAAAGGGGCAATACTACGTCCCCTTTACTGCTTCCACGTGAATTAGGAGGGTAAGATGCCAACATCCCTTGATTAATTGATCATCAGCAGGTGTGCAGACCTCTATAAAAGCTGAAGTTTCGGCAGTTTACGGGTCTGGAGCATTCAGGTGTTCGTTAACACAATTTAAATAGGGAAAAATATAAGGAATGGTCTTAGAGAACTAATTGTTGCTGCACATCAGTCTGACAATTTGGAGTTCAAGATTCTATAGTGAGTAATAGTGGAAAGTATTCAAGACAGTTGTCAATCTTCCCAGGAGTGGATGTCACAGCACATGCACCCCCAAGCTCAGAACACACAATGCTCACAGAAAAACAAAACAAAAAAAAAACCCATCTCAGACCCTACAGCCCTCACTGAGCCTGTTAAATGTTAAAGTCTAAGACAGCACAATTAGAAGAAGACTGAACAAGTATGGCGTGTTTGGAAGTGTTGCCACAAGAAAGCCAATTTTGTCGTTCTGCATCTGAACAAACAAAAGACTTCCTATGGACAGTTGAGACCAATGTGGAGTTATTTGGCCTTAATGCCCACTGTCAAGCACAGCAGTGGAGGGGTGATTGTTGGAGCTTGTTTTGCAGCCACATGGCCTGGGCACCTTGGAGTCATTGAGTCGACTATGAACTCCTCTGTATACTTGAGTATTCTAATGGCGATTGTGAGCCATCTGTCCCACTGCTAAAGCTTGTTCGAAATTGGGTCAATGGATGATGATGACTGTGCAACAGGACAGTGATCCAAAGCACACCAGTAAGTCTGAATGGCTGAACAAGGCAAGAATCGTGGTTTTATAGACTGTCCAAGTCAAAGCCCAGATCTCAACCCAATTGAGCTGCTGTGGACCTTAAAAGAGGCTGTCCATTAGCAAATGCACAAAAACCTCATAAAAATGAAGCAATGCTTTAAAGAAAAGTGGACCAAAATTCCTTCACAAAGATGTGATAGACTGATAAGTTCATACTGTAAATTCATACAATGCAGAAATGCACTGTGTTCTGAATTTTCTATGAGAACCAGCATTAACCTATTAAGCAATTTTTTGCTTTTCAATTCAATTCAAATTTTATTTGTCACATACACAATCCTACACAGTACGATATGCAGTGAAATGCTTAGGCAACTGCCCTGACCTAAGAGAATAAAATTAAATAAAATATAAAATATAGAATATAAAATGTAAAATGTAAGAATATAAAATATAAAATGTAAGTAAGTAAAAAATTGTAATTGCACAAGTGGAAATAAAAATATTGAATATGCAAATATGCAGTAAAGTGACATGTTAAATGTTAAAGTGGCTTGTGTGCATATTTAAGTGACTTGTGTGCATACTACCCATGAGTGAGCAGGTGTGCAGTGAGCAAATGTCCTGAATGTCCAGAGTGTCCAGAGTGAGTGCAGAAGCATGTGTGGGTGTGCAAAATGGATCAGTACTGTGTGTTGTACTGATTAAGAGACCGTATCGCCTGCGGGAAGAAGCTCCTCCTCAGTCTCTCTGTGTTGGCCTTCAGGGAGCGGAATCGCTTTCCTGACCTCAGCAGAGAGAACAGTCCATTGCTGGGGTGACTGAGGTCCTTCATGATCTTCCTGGCCTTGGTCCAGCACCGCTTGCTGTAGATCGAGTGCAGGTCAGGGAGCTCGGTGTGGATGATGCGCTCAGCTGATCGCACCACCCTCTGAAGAGTTCGTCTGTCCTGCATGGTGCTGTTCCCGAACCAGGTCGTGATGTTTCCCGTCAGGATGCTCTCTATGGTGCAGGAGTAGAAGTTCCTAAGCACCTTGGAGGGCAGTCTGAAGTCTCTCAGGCGTCTGAGGTGGTAGAGACGCTGTCGGGCCTTTTTCACCACGGTGTTGATGTGACAGGACCAAGACAGGTCCTGCGTGATGTGTACACCGAGGTAACGGAAGCTGTCCACTCTCTCCACTGGGCTCTTGTTGATGACGGGGGTCTGGTAGTTCCTCTTCTGCTTTGTGCTGAAGTCCACTATCAACTCCTTTGTCTTGCTGACGTTGAGAAGGAGGTTGTTTGTCTGACACCAGTTCTCCAGATTTCCAATCTCCTTCAGGTAGGCCGTCTCATCGTTGTCAGTGATCAGGCCGACCACGACGGTGTCGTCAGCAAACTTGATGATGGTGGTGGAGTTGGTAGTGGCTACGCAGTCGTGAGTGTACAAAGAGTACAGTAGAGGGCTCAGAACACAACCCTGTGGGGCTCCAGTGCTGAGGGTGATGGAGGCTGAGACATGTCCACCCATCCTTACTGCCTGTGGTCTCCCCGTTAGGAAATTGGAGATCCACTGACACAAGGATGAGCTGAGTCCCAGGTGCTCCAGCTTGGTGGTGAGTGTAGAGGGAATTATGGTGTTAAATGCTGAGCTGTAGTCGATGAAAAGCATTTTCACATAATTCCCCCTTCTAGTGTCCAGATGAGTGAGAGATGTATGGAGTAGATGAGCGATGGCGTCATCTGTAGAGCGGTTTGAACGGTAGGCAAACTGAAGTGGATCTAGTGTGTCTGGTAATGAAGAGATGATGAAGTCTCTGACCAGCCGTTCAAAGCACTTCATCACCACTGATGTGAGGGCTACAGGTCTATAGTCATTGAGGGAAGCAGGATGTGGTTTCTTTGGAACAGGAACAATGATGGACTCTTTGAAGCATGTAGGGATCACCGACTGAGATAAAGAGAGGTTGAATATCTCTGTGAACACTGGTGCTAGCTGGTCTGCGCAGGCTCTGAGGACTCTACCTGAGATGCCGTCTGGTCCTGCTGCTTTCCTGGTGTTCACTCTCCTGAAGGCTCTCCTCACGTCATGCTCGGAGATGATAAACGCGTTTCCGGTGCTGGCAATGACTTCCTGTCTGCAGCCATTAGCAGCGCTAGCATTAGCAACGCTAACGTCTTTAGCTGCAGCCTCGAAGCGAGCATAAAAGGTGTTCAGCTCGTCTGCCAGAGTCGTGTCCGCGTTTGTCATACCGGATGTTGGAGCTTTGTATTCCGTTATCGTTCTTAGTCCCTGCCACAGGCTCCTAGAGTCACTCTGTTGGAGTTGTGACTCTAGCTTCCTCCCGTAGCGCTGCTTCGCCTCCTTCACCGCCTTCCGGACGTTATATGCCGCAGCCTTGTACATGTCCATGTCCCCCGAAGCAAGTCCCGCATTGTAGGCAGCAGCGCGAGATCTCAGAGCGTCGCGGATGGTTTTATCCACCCACGGCTTCTGATTGGGAAACGTTCTGATGGTCGTTTTCTGTACGGTATCATCCGCTAGTTTCCCGATGAATCCCACAACCGCTTCCGTAAACACGCTGACGTCTATGGTAGAAATTTGTGCTACAATAGCAAAAGGTGCAAGTCACTATGTCCCCCTAACACACCCTGCTAACTCCATGTGACTACTCACAGTGATGGTCACTAAAACCAAAAAACAATCAGCCCTGGGATTTGGCCTTGGGTTGGCCCACTTCTGGGGATGGGGATGGGGGTTGGGAAAGGGGGTTGAAGGGTATAGTGCAGTCAATGTTTACCTAACTCTCCTCATGTAGTCACCTCACCTGAGAATAATAATTTAATTATCAGGTATCCCTGTCAACAGCAGGATCATCCTCAGGATCGGCCTAGATAAGCCTAGGGTTATTAAGCTTAGGATCCTAAAATACTACTCAACCATGATACTATCAGTAAAATACTAGTAAATTAAATATTAATATGAATAAATAATGGTGTGGCATTAATACTCTTTATTAATTATTATTACTAGACCTAGTAGTAGTCATGGGTGGACTTTTAGGTAAGTTAGGTAGACATAGTAAAAAAAATATAGTATTATCAATGCCACATATAATAAATTAATTAAAATATTCTGTCTTTTTACATGTCATGAGACTGGTGTAAAATTTACATTTAGTAGTAGTGCAAGGAAGTAGGGCTGCAACAACTAATCGATAAAATCTATAATTATCGATAATGAAATTCGTTGTCAACGAATGCCGTTATCGATTAGTTGGACTGCTCACGTTACTGAGCGCGACCAGAAGATGCACAAATACACAAAGATGCACATTGCTCGCGCAATGGAGGTTACTGAAGCGTCTGCAAGAGAAAGCGCGCGCCAATGGCGTTATATTCCTGCCACAATTCTGAGCGTGCGTTTGACATTTTGAGAGCGGACAAAGCACTCTATGCGCTCAACAACTCGATTCTGCGCGTGCAATGTCTCCCCAGCTCGCTTAACATGTTCTCCGCGCACGCGCGACTTCTCGATTCTGTGTGCGCTCGAATCTGCATTCACGCGCAAGCAACATTTATTTTCTGTGCGCGCTCAACTGTGTCCAGTGTTACAAAACTGCCACAAAACCAGCCAATCACAGACTTCCACACACTACTTCTGATTGGCTGTTCTTTTTCTATTAACATCTGCATTTATTGTTAAAATGCTGTATTTTGCATACTCAAATGCTGTTATTTATTTATTTATTTATTTTTTTTTAGAAAGAGACAAGTCAGCATAAGTGAGTTCATTCAAAAAAGAAATCCCCCATGCACTCCAGAACAAGCAGCCACTATAACAGATGCCATCCAATATAATAAGAGTACATCAATTGTTTTGCTTTTTTATTTATTTATTTATTTATTTATATTTTGGATATTTAGAGGAGTTTTACTGTTCAAAAACAAACTTGGTCCTTAATTTAAGGTTTAAAATGTCAAAATTAAAGATCATTAAACTCTATATGTGGCTTTTGCATTTTTTAAAGTTTAGTTTTAAACACAACTAATACCCTGATTTATGGTTTTATATAGTTATAAGCAAAATATCAAATTAAAGAAGCGGTGTAGTTTTTATCCGATTAATCGAAAAAATAATCGCCCAACTAATCGATTATCAAAATAATCGTTAGTTGCAGCCCTACAAGGAAGTTATAATTGTAAATGCAAAAATTTTAATGGACACAGCCAATTAATGGACTGATTAAGTGAGTTCATGGCTCTTTGGAGAAATCTATTTCTTACCTTGATATTTGTTCTTGAAATAGTGCCGAAAGTTAGATTGCCTTGACGTCTGAGTGAATGCTTCTTTTGCATGCAGCTTTTGTACCTCCCCCTTTCCTACCTCGGACAGTGACTGTAAGTACTGCTCCGTAACTCTCCAAGGCTATCTGATGCTTTGCTATAAAACACCTCCATCTCAAGGTGAAGCTTAAAATATTCTGGGTTAAAGCTCTTAATGATACCACTAATGGAGTGTCTGACAACAGAAGATTTCAAGTGGGTTGTGGTTACATGGACCAAGCTAAACTAGGTAGAGGTATGTAAAAATATTTTGTAGACCTTAGCCAATGATATTAAACAGTGCCATGTGTTTTATTGTCCCAATTGTCCAGTGGCCCACTGGGAGCATGAGAAGCACTCACAATGCCCAGTCCACCGATGCCTAAAGCTCATCACGAAACGCAGCAAATTATAGTAATGTTTCATGGAATAAAAATAGTGAAAGTTATTGGAACTGGGCTTTAGTAGGGAACCATACTGGTTTGAACATAACATTCTGTCTGTGGTTTAGGGTGTGCCTGCAGAGCTGTATGTTTACAGTAGCATTATATATGGCAGATTATATTTTAAGCCTTTACTGCGCTTTCATCACTTGTAAGTTCTTTTTTACCATGAACTGAAAGTAGCTTAATTAGAATGACAGAAACAAGTATTGATGAAGCAATGTTCTATATTTTTAAAAGCAAACCTTTGCATACAGGTGCGAGTGAGTGTGTAGATGTGTGTTTGGGGTGAGCAGGATTCAAACAGACAGTGGATGCAGGCAGAAGCAAGGATAAAAGGCGAGAGTGACGCTGTAGATTAGGAGAGTGACAGAAATAGAGCAAGAATGTGCAGAGGAATGTATTGGGATATTAATGGTGCTATGACATTTATGTGAGTCATTTTTGTGTGTGTGTGTTTTTTTTTTTTTTTGGAAACCCATGAAAAATACTCTGTGTTTAAATTTTGAAAATCATGTAGGCTATGTTCAGCAGATAAAAACTGAAGAAACACCATTTTATCCATTCATTGAATTAACTTATTAAAGTGGTAGTTGAATATCCCACACAGTTGAATAAAGAGAGCCTGAGTATTTAGCAACTCCGTTGAGATTAACTACCAACTAACCAACACTGCCATACAGTTAGGGTGGTGTTGTTTTGGTGAGGGCCACGTTGGATTTCATGCCAAAAAAAAAATAAACTTTTTGCTAATTTAACCGCTAAACCATCACCATTTTTTAAACAAAATATCTTTGTGCAAACTTGAAGCTAGGTTTTAAAAGACTGTTTTACATATGCCAGATGCATGCACTAGCTTTGATACTGGCGTGTGGGTGTATTTTCCTGTTGAAATCCTGTTGATCTTTTAAAGAGGTTCCTGGTAGCCTCTCTGACCAAGTGCCTTCTTCAGCAGTTTTCTAGGTTTAATGAATGTCTAGATTGTGGGTGGTGTCATGCATTTTCCACTTTCCACTTAATCTAGTTTACCTTTCTTTGAAACCCATGCTTCTGCCTTGATCCTTATGTTAGGAATGGTATGGTTGTTTGTGGTCCTGTCTCTTCAAATAACTGTTCATAAAATAAGAAGTAAGCATTACATGCAGTATTGATATTATTTACATAGACAAGTGGTAGAGATAGGATTGATTAAATTAGTTTGGTACTACAGTGCATTAGAATGAATACTTGGTTTGATTATGTGTTGCAAATAAAATGCATATGCATTTTCTTGTGAGCCTGGATTGGGAATAAACCATGGCATAGCGTGGTATTATCGTTTAATGACTTACCAGAATGGAGTGATGTGTTCTGGTACGTTATCCCCTGAAGTTTTAGTAATTGTATAAGCAAGGTGTTAATAAATGTTTCCTTATAGTAAGCTTCAATATGTTTTCTTTGTTAAACAACATGTTTTATTCACCTTCTAACCAATACAATAAGTACAGATTTCAACAGTTATGCTGGATAATATTCATTAACTGCTCCATGCAATTTAAAACATGGTGGCTACACTGAAAACAAACTTGTACACACATGGACAAAATTGTTGGTACCCTTTGGTCAATGAAAGAAAAACTCACAATGGTCACATAAATAACTTTAATCTGACAAAAGTAATAATTTAAAAAAATTCTATGAATGTTAACCAATGAAAGTCAGACATTGCTTTTCAACCATGCTTCAACAGAATTATTATTATTTTTTTTTATTAATTTTTCTTTCATTGACCAAAGGGTACCAACAATTTTGTCCACGTGTGTATGTGAAGAGAAACAACAAGAGAAACAATGTATGCTTGATAGAGCTGTAACACTTTATCAGGTAGGAAGCTGATGTAACTATCATTTCCCCTGCCTAATTAGCTAAAAGCATTCTCGACAAAGGGGGCGTACGTTTCACATAAATACAAGCAGACAGCCTTGAAATCAGTGTTTTGTAGTCACACTTTCAAAAAAGAGCTTCCTGGAGGATTTTGACTTCAGACACTTTACTTTTGGGTAAAACTGCCAAATTTACAAATCATCTTCATTGTGTTGATGTGAAATAGAACTACAGTACAATAGACAGCAGAATACATTTTTGCTTTGTGCATGTGCACATCAGTATGCTGATAAAAAATAATAATGATATAAATGAATGCATGCATGTAACGATAAAGTATCTACTAGCTCCTAAACGCTAAACAGAAGAAAATATAATGTTTTGACATATGACTACGAAAGGCGCCAATCAGAAACAGGTCGTACCCCTGTCCTCTTTCTGATGTCCTCTTTGCTGGTATTGTCCCACCTCTAGCCTCTGATCTCCTAGCTTTGAAAGAGTTGAGATGTTGATCGCGCACAGGACAGAGCGAGTGGAAATACAATTTGAGTGAGCGTTAATCTAATTTTAGCACAGGCAAGTGAGTTTGAGCGTACAAAAGGAAAATCTGAGTGAAAAAAAAAAACAGAGATTTATGCTCAGGCTTTTGACACGAAATCATGGGATACTACTTAAACTCCCCCACGTAAAGTGACTGGCCTGTTTACATGCATTGGAAATACATGCAAGTCAATCTGTGTCATTCAGAAACAAAATCACATGTACAGTATGTATGAATCAACATTATACTAGTGATACTGAACGCTGCCGAGGTTGTTATATACACACCCAATTATTAAATTGTATCTTTAGGCACTTTGCAGCCTGTGACAGTAAAATGTTCCAATTTCTTTCATTTAATTTACATAATTTAATTACATTTATTAGAAAGAAATGAGGTTTGGCTCAAGACTTAACTGTACTGTATTTACCATAAATTGATACTGGCTTTGATTTACACTGTATATATAAATGGATTGATGTATCCAGCAACACATGCTCATGAACAAGATTAATAATTCTACCTACATTTTTCTCTCCATCTTTTCACTTGAGCTGTGACCTGATTAATTTGATGAAAGAAAGAAAGAAAAAACTCGACAAAAACACTTGAGATCACTCAGCACGTCTGAAAACTTTTTGAAGTGTTCTGCACTGGGAGAATAAGTGTTTGCAGCAACAGTCACATTCGAACCACCTTATTTCTTAGTTTCTCATTGGACTACGTGAAAAATGTGCTTGTAGGCGATGGGAGGGTGCCAGATTTCCTTGCTGTGCGCAGCCAAGTAGAACGGCATGTCATTTTGATTTTGTTGTGACTTTGCTCGAGCGTTAGGCTGCTGCTAAGCTATGTTTAACTTTTCCTTAAATTGTCCTTGCCTGTGCTGTATGTTAATTTTAGCCACGGGACAATCACAATGAGTATTTAAATATATTGCTCATGTGACAGTCTGCGGTTCTAAATGCTACGTTGAAATAGGAATTGTGCCACTGCTGAAGTGAAGAAAAGCTTCACGTTATGTTAATATTTAAGAAATGATCTTGAAAAGCATGGAAATTTCAAGAAAAGACTGCTAGAGAGCCGGCGAACAACGTATGCAGCTGTACTCATGTAGTGACAAGGTGGTGGATTGTGCTTACCGAATCGTTCCTTCTATTGTGTGCTAAATCAATAAAGTCGACAGAAACTCAACAAGGGATCAAGTCCTACGTGAAGGTGTTTGTCTGTGTCTATACATGTGTTTATATGTGTGACAGAGCTAGACAAAGAGGTGTAAGTAAACAGCAAGACCGGAAGGTTGGTGCGATTAAAATCGATGAGCGCTAAAGATAACGAGAGAGCTGCGAGAGGAAAGCCGATGCTCAGGCCAACTGCTGGCATGGTAAGTAAGATTTCCAGTGGACTCAGCTGACAGCTTGGCACTTCGCAAGACGCTGCTACGAATGTGACCTCAGTCAATCACACCTTCACCTTCAACTCCTGATGAGAGATCTCTATGAAATACGTAGAGTGCGAGAGGTTTGGGTCAGACTGCCAGCCCTGCAAAATATTTTTCATCTCATAAAACATTTATAAGCAAGAAGGGATGAATAGGTAATGAGAAGGAAAAAAAAAGTGAAAGGGCAAAAGAGAGAGAGAGTGATGTGGTTGTTTAAACATACATGAAGACACAAGAAAGAATCGGGTATATTATAGATGGCGGGTGAGGAAGAGCAAACTAGTTTCTCATAAAATGAAAGGAAGATGGATAAACCGGTATAAATGTTTAATGAAAACAGAAAAGAAAATGACAAAAGAAAAAAAATATCTCCATACTAATCATATTGCTGGGTTTTCTAAAATATAAATGACTGTCTTTACGGATATGTTTCTGACCATCTTGCCTCACATTTGCAAATTCATAGCCATTTGTACACTATGACCCGAATGTTATGAAAGGTTTAAAAGGTTGTAGGATTATGAATGATATGCTTGCATAAATGCATATTTCAGTCAAATTCAGTTGCATTGTCTGTGTCGGTTAGAGTTGTGCTGTAATCAAGAGAATCCATACAGCCACCATGGGAACCACAAAAAAAGTTTCAGATAAAGATACAGAAATTTGTAATAGGTGATTTATTTTAGGAAACCTCTTTCTGTTTAACCCAGCTCACAAAACACTCTTTCCATGCAGTTCAGTTCAGTACAAACTCTTTCCTGTGGTGTTGGTGACACAGTGTGAATACAGTATGTATTCCTCTTAGTGTGTGTGTGTGTGTGGAGGTGAGGTTTCAAGGTGTGATAATAAGATTATCAGCCAGAGAGCCACTGACCTTGAACTGCTCAGCTGCATGATCAAACTGTTTACTTGTATGAGGGTGTATTCTGAACATCTGGTCCTCATTTTATATAGTGCCTTGCAAAAGTATTCATACCCCTTGAATTTTTTCATATTTTCCAAAGTTGTTGAAGAAACAGTGCAAAGAACTGAAGGAGCTCTGCAAGAAGCACTTTAAAAAGGTACACACACACCAGTCTAAACTGTTTTAATGCCTTACAGTGCCTTGAAAAGTATTCATGCCCCTTGAACTTTTCCACATTTTGTCATGTTACAACCACAAACATAAATGTACAGTGGAACCTCGGATTCGAGTTCAAGAAAAGTTCAAGGGGTATGGAAACTTTTATAAGGCACTGTATGCAAATGATTATTCAATTTGCGATTAAAAATTAGATACAATTAAATTGGGGAAAAAATTCATTATATAATAACTGTTGAAAACTCTGATCTCCAGATTAATATTAAACTATATAAAAAATCTTGATCTTCAAAGGCGTTCGCCCAGAGAACTGATTCAGCTAAATGTAGCATTCCCGTAATTTGAATGCTGCAATCCCTCACTGGTGCCACACCCATTTATGGCCTGGAGCCAAGGGACCAAAAGTAGCCATACTCCCTGTATATACGGTCATCATACTCCTCCTATGTCAATCAGCATGACAATTTGTTGGTGTACGTACAGTGTGTTCTCCTGTTTGCAGAAGCTGGTGGATAGATGGATGATGTGTTACATTGTGCTGTGATAGAGTCTAAGTAGGAGCTCCAAAAGATGTGGATAGTGGGCTTCATGTGTCTCAGAGGAAGCAAAGTGTTAATGCTGATTTATTCTTCTGCATCCAGGCCACATCATAATCCTGGCATAGCCACATACCCCTACAGCATAACCTGGCTTTTACCTCCCCAGCCCACTTGGTAGCAACACATCTCCGGCTTCTTCTACGCTTCTATTTCTGAACGTCATCTTCCGACGTCTTCTCTTGTTACAGCGTAGCAGTAACTTCAGAAAATGTAACTGTTGCTTAACGTTTATTAGCTCCAACTCCAGCAAAATCCTCTAAGTCTCATTTGCTGTTGTTTGTATTACACCAATAACACTCACCGGAGAGTGGGGAAGAGGTTCAGCACACTGGCATAGAAACTCCACTGTCAACTAGCAGTGTACTTGCAGAGTGACATTGACACACCAGCACACAAGTATAAATACTCACAGGCTTAAGTAGGCTTTGCACAGACTCGACGCAGAAGCATAAATCAGGCTTTAGCCTTCACTCACCCCGGGTGGTGGTTATATAATAAAGGAGAGCTACCTGGTAGGTGGGAATGGCAGATGACAGAAGTTTTTTTTTTGGTTGATATTGGTCACTGTAAATCTAGTTTCATTTTTATTTATTATGGAAAAACATTAAAAGTTATTTTGGTAACGTCACTTGTTGTGTTCCAAAACATTCAGGATTTGTAAATTCCAACATTCAGGATTTGTTCAGGTTAACAAATGTGATAATGTCAGTGAAGGGAACTGTAAACATACTGTATAGATACAGTAGACAAACACACACACACACACACACACACACACACACGCATGCACGCACACACACACACACACACACACGTACACACGCACACATGCACACACACCCATGCACACACACACATACATGCACACACACGTACACTCACACATGCACACGTACACACGCACACATGCACACACACATGCGCACACATACACTCACACATGTGCACACACACACGCACATACAAAATATATTAATATTTAGAATCTTTTTTCAACAGAAAACCCTTGTGACCCTCCACCCCACCAATAACCACAACTTATTTTAAAGCCTTAGTTCATTATTTATTTATTTCTTTAGTTCATTCGCTCTATTACATTTCATAGTCCGGTTTATAGTCTGAGTCATGAGTGTGTAGGTGTTTTCATTGTGTTACTCTGACCCCGGCTACTGCCCGTCTCCATGGCCTGTATTTCTTCCTTGCTGGAAGCAGGTTTCAGTTTCTTGTTAGCTGATGCGAGAGTTTTGAGCATTTTACTGTTTCCTGGAAAAAGTTTATTGACCACCTGTCTCTTTTCTCTTTCGGTCAGCTGTAAAAACTGGTTTATTTCTTCCTTCACGTCTCTTTGCGGTTCTCCCTGTGTGTGTGCCGTGCTGCATCCTGCTACTTCATTCTCCTGTGTTGCGGCGCTCAGAGTTCGACTGCTGGTTTTCCGTTTGGTGATGGGTTCTGTGGTGGGCGTCTCCTCTGTTTTTCTCCTGGGTTTAGCTGCAGTGCTTTCTTTCGGTGTTGGTGGTGGTGCGCAGATCTGTGGCTCCTGTACCTCTCCGGTGCAGATGTTAGGGGCGTGGTCAGTGTTAGGGGCGAGGTCTCTGTCCGCGCTGAATACTGTACTTGTGTTGGGTTTTACACTCGCACTGTTTACAGTGATGGCGGTGTTTGTCTCATGTCTCTGTGGTGTTTGTGTGCTCAGGACTGACTTTTGTGAGTTCTGGCTCAGTTGTGTCGCTGCCCCGGTGGTCGATGAGTCCCACAGCAGACTCGAGCTCCTCTGTGTTTTTTCCGCTGGCTGTCCTCGCGCTGCTGCTGCTGCTGTATCCCGGCCGAGTCGCCCCACGAGCTCCCTGGTTGCATAGCTCCATGTGAACAGCTACATCACCACACTAAAAGCGCCTCAGCTGATCCACGGTGGCAAAAACAGTATAGCTGTTCTTCCCCTCTTTATACTTTAAGTTCAGATTAAGTGTTTCTTCCAGGTTACTTAAAATCATTAAAATCTCTCGGCAGATGGACAGGACGTGTCTCACGCTGGAGCTTTTGCCCCCCGAGCGGGATAGCTCTCATGGGGTCGACGAACTTCCCGAAGCGGGTCAGCTCCCTTGTGATTGTCTCGTACGTTTGAGATTACCACTCGGATCGCAGGGTCGCAGACAGATGGGTAACTTGCACTGTAGATCCTCTCACACATATTCCGCTCTTGATTAGTGAACTCCCTGGCAGCACGGTGGTGTAGTGGATAGCCCTGTCGCCTTGCACACCGTGTTTAGAGGGTTTCCTCTGGGTACTCTGGTTTCCTCCTATAGTCCAAAGACATGCAGATTAGGCTAGTTGCCCGTAGTGTGTGAATGTGTGTATGCCCTGCAAAGGATTGCCACCCTGTTCAGAGTGTACCCCACATCATCCCCTAAGTCTTCTGGGATAGACTCCAGGGACCTCGCCTCCCTTAATACAGGATAAAGCGGTATAGATGATGAGTGAGTGAGTGATTAGTGCACTCCCTAGGTTTCTCTTTGTGGGGAAAACCACCACCACTTTGTTCAGCCCGGCAAAGTAGATATTCTCCCACCCAACCTGCTCTCCCACCACTCTCTCTCACTTTAGACTTCAACTTTTTACTAATACTAAAACAAGAAGGTGGGGGAAAAAACGAGAGAGAGAGAGAGAGGTTATTGTTTGCAAAGGGAAAATTTATACAATCTTGTTACTGATTTGTCCATTCTCATTCCAACAAATGTCATAAATGCTTTTGTAAATTTGATACATGATATCTAAGACCTGATAATACATATATTTAAAACATATTTTAAGTGACAGATTTTATGTTAAGATAAGGTTATGATGCATCATGACAACTGACTTTGTATTGTACTATAATCCAGTAAATTAAGTATATTCCAATGAAATTCTCTTGGATAGTAATGTCACTTCATGACTGTTGAACAGTAAAACAGTAAATGTCAGTTATCATAAACATGAATCAGTTTGGTGTTGTACCTGACTTTATCACCAACAAAAAATCTAGTGCACCTTAATAACTGGAATATCAGCATGCCAGAAATGTTTTTGACCACTGACTCCTGATGGAACAAGGCTTCATACTGTAAATGTTCATAAAGGTTTCTGCATGTTGTTAAGTATAGTTATAGAGCATACTGTATGTTTCATTTTGGTGTATGAACATTGCTCTATAAGCCAAACTGACTGTGAATTTCTCGAGCTAGTTTTGTTTTACACCACTGTTTCTAATTTCAAGATTGTTTTTTTTCATCATTTTATTTTTAATAGCAAATCTATAACTTGGGCACTTTTAAGTCCTGATTTATTTACAGATTGACTAAATCTATGGAGAACCTGTTGTCTTATTAAAGTATATAAGAGTCTTAGAAATAACGGTGTAAAATATAGAGGAGAGAATCTATGGAATGAGGGAAAGAAATTTGAGACAACTGCATTGCATATAAATATAATCATGCTGCACTGCTTAAGGCGTTCATTAAGCATCTTAAACTCCACAGGACTGCGTGCTTGGCGTTCACACTTTACTAGATCTTTCTTTTTTAGACGTTTCAGTTCTTCAGTTTTGCTCAGTTTTTTTTTTTTTTTTGCTTTTCCTCTTTCTTTAAATGTTATAATGGAGAAGAACAGTGGAGGCAGGAGGATGAGGTACTTACTGTAAGATTCTGAGTCTTTGAATACTTTGATGAACAACATAGTTAAGAATGGAGATCTATATACGTATGAGGGGAGGGCTAAAGGTAACATCCATGTTATTTGAATTTGAGGTTCTTTTGGCATCATCTTTACTGGATCACCTTTGCACACTCGACCTTATCACTTAGTTCAAAGTATTTTGAACTAAGGATGCAATTCAGCACCAAGGAGAAGGCTATCTCCCAGAAAAGATTATTCCTTGAGATGAAGGGAAAGCTGTGTAATCAACCACAAATCATCCAAATGTTAATGAAATAATTCCACAAATATAATAAGTTGTGTTTGTGGAAGAAAAATATAACTGTGACATTATAGTTTTGAAATCTGTTTAAAACCCACAGTTTCTCTGAAAGTCGATTATGTTTGTGGGATTATTACATTAAAAGCTGAAGGTTTGTGGTTTATTACGTTTGTGGGCTGATATAAAATTGTCAGCTGTTAGAAAGCCCTTGACCCTTTCGTGTAAAAGTATATTGTGATCTTATTCATTCATTCAGATGAAAAAAGACTGCATGAGATTGACAAACATATAACGACAACAGTTGATGTACTAGACTGTGAGACTGTGAAGGTGAAGCAAAAGCTCTGGTTAATCCCACACACACTATTCATCCCCCCCCCCCCCCCCCCCCCCCAAAAAAAAAAGGAAAAAAAAGGAATGTGAGTAATGAGGTGCCTTGGCAAGTGTTGATGAACTTTTGTTCCATTATAAGGTGAGGAGTTTAGAGCTTGGAGCGCCAGCCAAATGTCAGGAAACATTTGAGGATGCCCCTTGGCTTGCTTTCATGGACAAACCCAGGACCTGTTGGCACACGAGTCCTCATAGTTATGACTTAGGAACATGTGTGGATTTGCCAGTTGAAGCTTGAATCTTTAGCCAGGGATGGAAATGTCTTGGATGACCTTCTCAGCCCATTACCACCACAACTCCCGCAGGTGAAGCAGAAGGAAACAAATGAATAATGCAGCGAATTGAATTTACTCTACAAACAACAGGAATGATAAAACGCAGTCACACAGTGGCTCACGGAGGAATAACATTCCTCTGCATTTTGCCAATATGTTGTACATCAGAGACGTGTCATACAGAGGCAACCTAAAATCTCATAAACATCTATTTCTACCTTCACCGTGCCACACTATGGAGAGGGACAATGTGTGTTTGTTTTATTTAATCCCTTAAGGAGATCAGATTCTGTGTGTGTGTGTGTGTGTGTGTGTGTGTGTGTGTGTGTGTGTGTGTGTGTGTGTGTAGAGCAGGGGAGCAGGTGGTGAATTCTGGAGAACTTGAGCAGCTCATAAATGATGGATTTCTCAGACCCTTTACTTGGATAAAGTCTAATCACCCTCTCTGTCCATATACATGCAGATAAAAACGAATCCGTGGTTTCTTCTGCAGTTTCGTCAGATCGTCTGTGAGCTGTCTATACACACAAGCACACACACTTCCTAGATTTGTGGTTATTAATGGAGCAGGCAGAATAAGAAGATTTACATTTGCATGATTATATATACATTTGCATGATTAGGTGATTAATGCTGTTTAGAAATGACGGTCCTAAACACTTCGCCGTGCGCACATGTGTATGTATGTGAGAGCGAGAGAGAGAGAAATGTGTCTAAATACTCCAGCCTCTAGTAGCTTTTCCGTGGCAGTATCAGTCATACAATTTCAGAGATAAGAGACTATGCTTAAAGTTAACTTTTGTGTGTGTAGCGTGCGTGCGTGCGTGCGTGTGTGTGTGTGTGTGTGTGCATGTTGCAAGCCCCCTGTTTGCGTGCACTGTCAGGAGGCTTTCACTCTCCCTCTGTCTCCAGCAGAGGAATTGATTCTACATTGGCACCCTTAAGCGAGAGCTTGTTACCCCTGCTACTTTCAGGGCCTTGGGTTTGATTTAATGCCACTCTAAGTGGATGACTTTTGAAAATGCCTCCCATTCGATGCAAAACACTCAGAGAAATGAGAAACGTTTGTCACTGGTGCTTTAAGAGACGCACGATCTGCGCTTCTGACCAGCAGGAGCTGTTCGAGTTCGCGTGGCCGTGCGTAGTCATAAATCACAGGCCATATGCTCTTTACAGCCACCACGCCCTGTGATGAAATCTCTGCAGCCTTTTTTCTATCTGTGTTTGTAAGTGTGTGTGTCAGACAGAGAGTGGATAAAGGATAAAGACAGAGCAGACAAGATCTTAATTGTGCAGCTGGATTGTTTTCAAGAAGGCGAGCAGGAAAATCGAATAAGAGACGAGCGGAGAGGAGGGAGTGAGTGGGGGAAGTGAGAAACGATGAAAGGGAGAAAACAAGTGCAATAAAAGTGCAAGGAAAGAGACCACGTGTGTGATAGAAGGAAAATACATTTTCAATCAGAGCACATAAATAATATGAAGCAATAACTTGCCAGACTGGAAGTAAAAAAGGGGGAAAACATACAGTAAACATTACACAGGATGCTGTATGAATATGAGAGACACTGTACCTGGAGAGAGGAAGAACTGTTTTTTTATCAGAAGTGTCATATTATTGCTTCGGGGAAAGAAATCATTGTATAAAGAAGCAGAAAACAAATTTGCTTTATGACTTTGTTTTTTAATACTCTTTTTAACATAACCTCACCGACTCACGTCTCTGAAGCCGTATCCATTACTCTGTTGTTTCAAGTGAAGTTTGCTAGATGACCCTTTGAGGGCTGAGGGAATGACTCAACAAGTCAACAGGCTCTCATAAACACAATAGCAGCAATGAGATCAAGATTCAGGGTGTAAAAAAAGAAAACACTAGGTAATGATGCATTAATAAAATGCTTCAATTAATTAAAAATAAAAATGCATCAAATTAAATACACAAAGCAATAATATAATTAATTCAGCTTTTAAAACGTAACATTTTCTTTTCCATCTTGTATGCTTGTGTAGGGACTTGTGATTGAACACAGTTAAGAGAGTAAAAACTCCCTTCTTTTTTCTCTCCTGTATATAATCCCCTTCTACACTAATGCACTTATCTCAGTGTTTCACAACTGCTACTATACAGTACATTACAGCTAGAACGATTTCTCAGCACTCCTCAACCATGATCAAACTGCCTGTTTTATATCTCAAACGCTGGCCTCAAAGGAACTCCAAGTAATGGCTCAAACATGTGGAAATGGCTGGGTACAAGGTCAGGAGTGGATGTGGATGTGGCGATAACTCCCAGCCGAGTTCCTGTAATGTACAAGTGGTGTTAGTGAATGGTCGTGTGTACAGTTCACACAGAGCGATGCGTCTGTTCTGCATCCAAAATGTGTCGTAGAATCACAGTCAAGAAACAGGCAGAAGGCAGGTGATATCCCATCCCATGCAATAAGCAAAAAACCTTAACCCAGGCACTAGAAATATAATCGAGACCATAAGCAGGAGCAAGTGAATACAAGGTTTAAAACAAAAGTATTGAGTTAATTTTTTTTTAATTTGTACAATTCTGGACATTATTCAAAGTGGTGTTTATGTCATTGACCTCTTCTCCCCTTGTTTGCCTTTTTTTTTTTGCATTTATTTGCATTATAATACTGACTGACTAATGTTAAAGTCACACTCCAGTCAATTGTCTGCTTGTACTCCAGGCTTTGACATATTACTGTTTTGAAATCGTGAGAAGCAGCAGGACAACCTGTTAGCAATAGCATGATCCTCTTTGCACGGAGCAGTGTAGGTTAATGACTGCTTGGGAGTTAATATGCATTTTCTTAGCTTTGTAATTGCTTATATACAGTATAACAATGCATACACTCTGAAGCCTTTCCCCAGCATTCGAACGCCCTGTTCCCCCCCAGTTCCCTCAATCCCATCTGTTGAGAAAGCTTCTCTGAGTCTGTTTTCTAGCCTGATTGTAATTGAGTATGGATTAATGACGAGGTACCATAGCGATAGCAGCGGCACAATCGAATAAGTGAAGATGTCATTGTGCAGGTCCTGGCGCTACACAAAGACAGCTGCTTTATTGCTGTTTTCCCGTCAATAGTTTTCCTGTCAGGTTTGCAGGAATGTGTGTGTGTAAGAGACAAAGCATGCTACTGTAGGTTCTAGATTAGCCTCTGCACCTGACTTTCATTCCTTTGTCCTTATTCCCGACTTTTTTTGTGAAACAGTAGACAAAGTTTATGTTCTAGTTTTTGTAGCCATCTTCCACACGCTTCTCTTTGTTATTCTGTACGTGTGTGTGTGTGTGTGTGTGTGTGTCTGTGAGTGATTGGACGTGTGTGTATAAACCCTGTAAAAGTCCTGTCACTCACTCTTGTCCTCAATTCTTTGCTTTCGGACTCCCTCTTTTACTCATTTAATCGGTTTTCTCTTTATCTCATGACTAGTGGATCTCGAGCGCTGAGCTCCACACTTTCCCCCATGAGCCCGTTTCTGTCTTTCACTCAGTCATTATCTATTCTTCACTCTCCTTAAGTAGCTCTCAATCTGTTGACTGCTTCCTGGTGCACATGTGCCTCTGAGAGTTTTGCTTTGTGTGTGTGTGCGTGTGTGTATGTGTGTGTAAATCTTTGATGCAATATACTGAACCAAATGATGGGGTAAGGTATGCTTGAATACATTCTACAATCGATTTGTGGAGTGTATTGTTACTGTTAACTCAGGTTTGTTGTATAACTGAGACAGACGCAAATGAAATGCATAAAAGAGCTGTTCTGTCTGTTTACAGGAAGATCATTGAAGTGAAGATCATTGATGATGAGGAGTATGAGAAAAACAAAACCTTCACTATTGAACTGGGCGAGCCTGTTCTCCTGGAGATTGGACAGAAACATGGTAAAAAAATATGTATGTGTGTGTATGTGTGTGTACGCCACTTGAGTACCAAGGTTGTGATTTGAAAAAGGAATGAAGCATAAAGAGGCATGTTTTTATATGAAAATAACAAGGTGGTGTAAAGCGCCTACACAAAGTGATGTGGAAGGCATCAACACCTCTGGGTTAAACAACACAGCCCGAGAGTTTTATTCCCCTTACACCACAGCAATTTGCTGATTGCATTTTTCAAATTACAGTACAGACCAAAAGTTTGGACACACCTTCTCATTCAAAGAGTTTTCTTTACTGTGATCTTTATTGTGTTCTTTAGCTTAAACAAGTCTCTTCTGCTTGTTGCCTGTCCTTAGCAGTGGTTTCCTAGCAGATATTCTACCATGAAGGCCTGATTCACACAGTCTCCTCTTAACAGTTGTTCTAGAGATGTGTCTGCTGCTAGAACTCTGTGTGGCATTGACCTGCTCTCTGATCTGAGCTGCTGTTAACCTGCGATTTCTGAGGCTGGTGACTCGGATGAACTTATCCTCCGCAGCAGAGGTGACTCTTGGTCTTCTTTTCCTGGGGAGGTCCGCATGTGAGCCAGTTTCTTTGTAGCGCTTGATGGTTTTTGTGACTGCACTTGGGGACACTTTCAAAGTTTTCCCAATTTTTCGGACTGACTGACCTTCATTTCTTAAAGTAATGATGGCCACTCGTTTTTTTCTTCACTCAGCTGCTTTTTTCTTGCCATAATACAAATTCAACCTCTTTGAATGAGAAGGTGTGTCCAAACTTTTGGTCTGTACTGTATATAATGTCATTCTTTTTTTATCGACAATATATACAGTGGTAGAGTCGCCAAAAATATTGAGACAAATGTGAATGTTTCTCAAATATTTGAACTACTGACAATCAGGATACTCGGAATAATTTAATATTTCATGCAATGAAATTGCTACACAACAATCTATTTAGCATGAGGTGCTTTATTCTTCAGAACCCGCTGGATCTTTACTACATCAAACGTCAACTGTACAAACATTATACATATTTATAAATACATGCTTACACTCTTTTGATTCATATTCCACGACATTCAGCTACTTTTAGAGCTGTAGTAGTTTTGACCACTCAGAATTGAGGACCTCTGTGGTGTAAATTAAAATATTACTTTTACCAGCTTTTTACAGCATTATATCACAATATCAATATTTCACATCTCAGTACGTACTGTACTCAGTTATCAGACGTGCTAGCTCATTCTCTTCTCATAGAATCGCCTCAGACACACACACTCGAGCCTTTAAATGTGCACCCTTCCTAATGAGACGACACTCATTAGCTAACATCTAGCTTAGGAAGTGTCACACGGATCGATGTCACTGTCCTGTCCACAGTTTGTGTGCATCGCTTACACTCACAGGAAGCCACGGTCATTAGATCTTACATTCAATTTAACACAAGCTACTCAGGCAAGATTTATACACAGACTGAGAGAGAGAAAGAGAGAGAGAGAGGCTATGCAGGCTATAGAAATCAAATAAAGTGAGTAATTTTGACAGAAGGAAATGACCTTTCTGATTGGGCTTCAGAGAAACTGTTTATAGTGCAGCTTTAGGTGCAATTACCTAGGCAAAGGGAAATTTGTTACCTCCGGGAAATAATTGGCTGCTACAGGATCAGCTAGAGCAAGTGTAGTGACTTCAGGCTACCACTTTGCCTTAGTGTTAATTACATAGCCTGTCTTGACATTGCCGCTTTTTCATCATTCCCACACATGATTCTGCTATTTAATTAACACCAATATTCTCCCGAGATTTATTTAACTTGTGCTTTTCGAAGGTAAAAGGAGATATGTCCCTCTATACACATCTGTCATTTGTACTACTTGCCCTGTGAAGGGACACGGTGGGGGGGGCAGGGGGGGGCTATCCCTAGGAACTCAGGGCACAAGTATTCACACACTGGGGTGACCTGCACACACTCGCACATACACTACGGGCAATTTGAAGAAAAAGAAATCGGTCCATAATGCATGTCTTCGGACTGTGGGAGGAAACCATAGTACTCCACAGACCAGAAGCGAGATTCGATTACTCAGCTCAGAGGGTGCAGAACACTGGCGCTAACCACTAAGCCACCGTGCTGGCTCGGTTTCCTCTCTGTTAGCCAATTTCGTCCTTATCAGTCATTGTCAGTCCATGTCTCTCTCCCTTTAGGAGACTCCAACGAGAATAACCCCACAGTGGGGGCAGAGGAAGAAGAGGTAGCTAAGATGGGATGTCCCAGTCTTGGAGAACACATCAGGCTGGAAGTGGTGATTGAGGAGTCCTATGAGTTTAAGGTAACAATATCAAATATTGAGAAAACTCCACCATATGTCAGTAGCCTGCAGGATTCTGACTCACAATATTGACTTTCTCCACTTTATGGTTTTGACAGCATTATTGATTTTGTATAATTTTTTGCATCAGTGTTCTGTCATGTATTATTCCAGAATCCATGCAGTCATCCTGGCTCAGTAGGATTATTGATATACTGTACAATAGCTTTAGCAGGAAAGAACTACTGCTGACTTCTAATGTGTCATAAAGAATGAGCTTTCCCAGTATTACAACTTTGCGATTAGGATCTTCAACTTCAATCCTGGAGCACCAGTGTCTAACACAGTTTGGTGATTTTTCTTCTCAAACAAAGCCGTTTCAACTAATTTGTTAAATATTAGATTCAGTAAGTGTACTTACTGTAGGTGATGGTGAATTACAAACTATTTTGGACACTACCCTTCCAGGGCTGGAGTTGAAGAGTCCTGTTGTAGAGGTAATCACATCAGCATTATAAGGCAATTCCACATAATTAGGCAACTCCACAACATGTGCATTAGTTCTTCTTTATACACAGATCAGCTGCAGAACTAACACCACTGCCAGGAAATAAAAAAAAAACATTGAGTATCAATTATATGCCAGTACCTTGGTGACAGGATTATGGGCGACCAAGGGTCATCTATACCTATGGGGTACAAAGGCAAGCTTGTTGTGTTTGATCTCACAAATAAGCCTATAGCACAAATTGATGAAAAACGCCAATGCAGGCTACAAAAGAAGGATATCAGAGCGCCCAGTGCATCGCAGTCTGCCACATATGTGGCTTAGCAGGCAAAGAGTTCAAGGTTGTTGATCCACCCTCCAAATTCCTCAGATTGCAATTTGACCGAGCACCAGACAAACCAATCCAATCCTTGGAGGCCCCACCCTGTAACCCACACCCCCAAAAGATCAGTGGCTAATGTCTTCCAGACACCAAAGCACACCCTAGAGGTTTGATTGGTGTATAATACATCAGGAAGGTGGTAGTTTTCTCAAGTTCAAAGGAGAATACAATTTAAGAAGAAGAGGAAGATAAAATATGAGAGGAGAGAATATCCCTCTGTATGCAACCATGCACAAAATATTTAAATGTTACATTAAAAATCTGTAAACCAGCTTTTAAAGATTTTTCTTATTTGCCCAAAGCTAATATCCAAGCTAAGTCTTAACTGCATCATTATAGCTTTCAGGTTAACTTTCACTTTCAAGATATTTATAGCTTAATGGCCTATTGTTAAATTGCCATGTTATTGCATTATTTGAATTACTAATGTTTAATATGCGATGTGTCTATAGAGTACAGTGGATAAGCTCATCAAAAAGACCAATCTGGCTCTGGTAGTCGGAAGCAGCAGCTGGAGGGAGCAGTTTGTCAGCGCGGTTACCGTGAGCGCAGGTAGGCTGCAACAGGTGTCAGTTACAGCCTGACACTAGGTCTGAGGTTTATTTTAAGATTATGTAAATATACGTGGCCTTTTTATGCTCTGGAAATGGATAATTAGAGGGATCTAATTACTAAACACAAAGGGTTAATCCAGTGTGACCTCACGTCAGTCCCTAGCGGGGTGATTGATGACATGAGGGGCTGATCCATATTTATTCTGCCCTGCCCTTTTACAGCTGTTATGCAACATGAAATATTCATGGTTGATCTGCTTTTCATAGTTGAAACTTTGCCCTCTGGTCCTTTAGGTGATGATGATGAGGAAGAAAGTGGCGAAGAGCGTCTCCCTTCCTGCTTCGACTACATCATGCACTTCCTTACGGTCTTCTGGAAGGTTCTGTTCGCCTTTGTGCCTCCCACCGAGTACTGGAATGGCTGGGCATGTTTCATCGTATCAATCTCTTTGATTGGCATCTTAACAGCAGTGACGGGTGACCTGGCCTCCCACTTCGGCTGCACCATCGGACTGAAGGACTCCGTTACCGCCGTGGTGTTTGTAGCACTCGGCACCTCAGTACCAGGTCTATAAATGAATGAATGAATCTCAATGAAGGGACAGATTTGTAACTGATGTGAATGTACTTATAGTTTATTAATTATATGTATCTAATATTTTTATGCTGACCACAATTTTTGGAGTTCATAATTGAGGCACTATTAATTTCTTTCATAGCAATGTACAATTACAAGTAAAAGATTTAAACCAAGGGGTAAAATAAAATAAATTAATAAATGGTTAATGCCAGGGTGGCATGGTGGAGTAGTGTAACCTCCAGGTTAAAGTGTTTGAATCCTGCCTCTGGGTCTGTGTGCATGGAGTCTGCATCTTCTCCCCATGCTTGGTGTCTTTCCTCCGGGTACTCCGGTTTCTCCCAATAGTCCATAGACATGCGTATTAGGCTCATTTGAGTTTACAAACTTGCCCGTAGTGTGTGCTTGTGATCTGCGATGGATTGGCACCCCGTCACCTGCGACAGGCTTCAGGCTTCTCATGCTGAAATTTTCTATGGCATGAAGTTCTGAAAAATACACGCTTTCTTGAACTGACAGTTTTCTGTGAACCGTTTCTCTTTTGCATGTCTATCAACTAAAACTCAAGTTCTAGCACTTTAAAATCTGGTTACCTCTAAAAATGAGAAATTTGCATCAAAAGATTTATTCCTGACTGTGATGCAGAAGCACTTCACACAGTTTAATTTATAAACTGATTTATGCAACGTCTTGATCAATGTGTGAGATTCAAACTCATGGCTTTTTTTTTCAGTCGGATTTTTAAAAATATATCCCATTTGTTAGTTGAACTGCTTTTCTCCCCCTTTTTCCTCCTAACATTAATCTCTCGAGCTCTGAATCTCCTCATACGAGGACATAAAATTTTCTCTTGTCTATATATCCTTGTATAATCCTCATATGAGGATCGCTAGGTATAATTTGAAGAGTTCAGGTGCTAATAAAGAGAAGGAGCGAGAAGAAATTGCCATGTGCACAACAGTAGAATCCAGGTCTCAGGAGGTTAATTAATCTCATCATTCTCTTCAGTTCTCAGCTTTCTCTTTCTGTTTTGGGTTTCTTATATAGCATCACCTTGTTTAAGTTTATTACCTATATTTTCAATCATGTGCTTTACCCTGTTAGCAGGATAAATTGATGTATTAAAGGTCTGATTAAACTTTATTCCCCTCTTTGTTTCCATCTCCTGCACAGACACCTTCGCCAGTAAGGTAGCTGCCATTCAGGACCAGTATGCTGACGCTTCCATTGGGAATGTGACGGGCAGCAACGCAGTAAACGTGTTCCTGGGCATTGGTGTGGCGTGGACCATCGCCGCCGTGTACTGGAAAAGCAAGGGCAAAACCTTCTCCGTGGACCCAGGCTCTCTGGCATTCTCTGTCACACTCTTCACTGCGCTATGTGTGGTGTGCGTGTGTGTGCTGCTGTATCGTCGGCGCCCCTCGGTGGCCGGAGGAGAACTGGGTGGCCCACGGACTTGCAAGCTGGTGACGTCGCTGTTTTTCTTTGGTCTTTGGCTTATTTACATTTTATTGGCCTCCCTGGAAGCATACTGCTACATTCCTGGATTCTGAGACAAAAATAAAGCATGTGAAAAAACAACACTCTGAATTCACTTCTCACACTAGATAAACAGCTTCGTTAACGTTTTAGTACTTAAATAAACTGTGAGTGTCACGTTCCACAATACCCCCCCCCCCCCCCCCCCCCCCCCCCACCCCCCTCTTTAATCGTTTCGGTTCTCTGAAGAATTCCCTTACTGTGGATCCCTTTGTACTTTGCCTTACTCTAAGAGCTTGTCTTTTCCAGTAACCAATGAGCCTTGTTCTTCACATCTTTCCTGTTTGAGCCAATTCAAAGTTTTCAGATAGAAGGAAACCTGATTATGTTTTTCTACACTTTTTGAATGGCGTCAAGTGTCAGTATTGTTATTGTGTAATTGTCAGTATGGTATATTGAAAAGGACATTTGCAGCCAGACAGACAGTCAGTGACTAAGTGGATAAAATGATAGACTTGCGATACATGTTGACAAGTTAAAGTACACTTGAAAATGGAAGAAGATCATAAGAAAACAGCAGAGGATGTGGACGGATAATAAGCGGATTCTTTGAAGGAAGACCCACGCTGAGAAAAATCCTCAGTCTGGACTCGGAGAAGCAAGATAAAAAGACCAGGAGGCAGGTTCGAAAATGCTTTGGATGGTGTTGACGATTGAACACTATTTTAAACTCCATGAGCTGGATTCGTAGACCCTGCTGACACCCAGCCACACACTAAAGAGGAATTTCCAGGGAAGAAGTCCTGCTGGCACAATAAGCTAATTTTGTCCGTGGACGCATTCTTGTTCTTTGGCAATGGCAAAAGATCCGAATCTCAAGCGTGGAGAAGCCGTGGAGAAGAAAGAGCCGGTCGATGCTGGGCTGATCTGTATTGGCAGTGGGAGGTGGCATTTACAACGTAGCCACCACCTCCAACACGGCAAGGGGAGAAGCGTTACTATGGAAATACCGTACTGAAACAGGAAATGACCTTTGCCATACGTGTCCAGTGCATGTACACAGGCTGTGTCATTGCTTGTGTGTCTACATGAACTTATAGACTTTACATACAATTATTATTATTATTATTATTATTATTATTTTATATAAATAACTTCAATGTTGATGTCCAAGTCCAATTGTACTGTACGTTATCAGTCATTGTCACAAGTCAGTATTTATTACAGCTGGCTTCAGTCTGTGCCGTGAAGATGAAGTGTCCGTGACTATTCGTGTAGTGATTAAATAGGAGAGGGAGAAAGAATCAGCGAAAGTTAGGACTACTTCCTCCTCCTTTCCTCCTTCTCTCCTTCTCCTCCTCTCCGTCCTCCTCCTATCTTAGTCCCCTGTATTTCTGTGCTCGAAATAGTCATCCAGCACCAGAGAGGAAACGGAGACAGAGAGGGAAAAAAGAAACGAGTGTGACAGATTTAGTACTTGTGCAGATCTTTAGCTATTCTAAGTAGCTACTGATGCCTGATCCATTGTTTTGAGTGATAGAATGCGTGCGTGGGGTATTTTTAGCTAGGCCTGTTGCTAGGCAACCATCCCGGAGTCATTGTCTCGTGTGTGTGTGTGTGTGTGTGTGTGTGTTGAGCGCCTTATACGGTAGCTACTTTTCTTTCTGGCTGTCTGGTTTCTCTTAATAAATAGGAGCGACATCCCGATGCAGAAAATAAGTGTTATAATTGCATTCCATATACAGAGAGCGAGAGAGAGAGAGAGAGAGAGATGCTTGTGATTTAATATAAAAAAAAAAAAAAAAAAACTGAGTGACCAGTTATGAGAAAGTAGCCTTGGAGCAGTTATGTTTTACACACACCCACAGTTATAAAGTATATATGAGTGGTTATTGGTGGCTACTTCCTTCCTGGCTTTTTCACTTTTACTTAGTTTGGCAGACAGAACGAAGGACACACACACACACACACACACACACACACACACACACACACAGGTATTCATAAGGGTGTTAACCTCGCGCAGTTCAGACATCATTTCGATGCACATTTGACATGTTTCTCAACATCCTCCTCTCACTGTCTCTGCCTTCGCGCATGGATACACTCACTCGAGTGCACTGGGACGTACACGCGCACGCACACACGGACACACGCACGCACGCAGATAGAGCGCGCGCGCGCAGACTTCCGTTCATTCGGGAGCGCTTACACTACACACCGTGTCGCAGGTGGCGCTGATTGAATAATAGACAGTAGACTAGGTTGGACCACTTGGACAATCTCCATCCACACATGAGCGGTCCATTCGCAACATCCTCTTGTGTGTTTTGTCTTTTGTACATGTTTGTTTTTCGTGGTAATTAATTTGATTTATTTATGTACGAGGAGGTGGGTCTGTGGGGTCTCTTACTTGTTTAGATTTAATCATGTGGAGCATGTCCAAAAAAAAAAAAAGAAAAAAAGAAAGAAGAAGCAAAAATAGCAAATGGCAAATGCCTCCAGGGAGCTATTATATCACACAATGTGCGCGCGCGCGCGTGCGTGTGTGTGCACGCGACTGTGCGTAGCGTCCATGAATTGACCCTGCCTGTTTATGTGTCCCTGTTGATTTCATCAGCCAGTCCTGTGTCTTTTCACGTTGACCTGCTCCCTCCTTCTGCTTAAAATTTCATTCATTTCTCTTTGCTTTTATTCACAGCGTGTTCCCTTCCAAGACCCACCAAGTGCTAGATCTTATTAAGATTTTATCCCTTTGTTTTCTGCTTCCATGTTTGCCTGTTTAATTTGAGCTGCTGTATTTCCCCCCCCCAGAGAGATCCAGGTCTTTGAGGGAGCCGGTGTGTATGTGTCAGGATGTGTGTAGGTCATTCAGGGACCTTGTGTGCTCGCAGCATTTGCATGTTTCATCATCTTTAACCTTGTTCATCCTCGAGTGTGCTTTTAGAAAATGTCATCTCAAGATATTTTTAATCACGAGCGAGTTATTAAAGTTGTTTACAAAGACATCATCTCTTTGCTTTGAAATCAAAATTAAACTTGAACGCCATCCTGATGTCGATGATGTGAAGTGTCATTTGTGGATGCGCATCTGTTTTGTATAACACTGAAGGTTTAGTGTCTATATACCACATCTGTAGTGTACGTGTGATCACCACACACAGGAATTTCGACACGCTTTTCCCTGCGCCGGTAAGACTGCCACATGTGGGAAGATTGGCTCGTAAAATGCTGGGACACTCCATGAAGCTACTTTGAAAAAAACATTTGTTTTGTTTCTTTTGTCCAGAATGCTTAAAAAAGAGAGGGAAATGAGTGTGTGCTTGTTTCTACAGAGAGCATTCTCCTGTCACTCTGTCATCCATCCATTCACTGGAAAAGAAACAGGAAAATGGAAAAAAAGAGAGAGAGAGAAAAAATAGAAAACATAGTCCCTTGTGGAAGGAAAGCTCTGTGCTTAACATATGAATGAAGGATGGAGTAAAAAAAGGATAAGGGAAAAAAGGGATTGAATGAGCAACGAAACAAATAAAAGCAAAAATGATTTGAGCTGCAGCTGGAATTGTCCTGGTAGCCTTAATGTATTTAATTAAGAATCAAGAAACACAGCTGGATTAACGCAAATCAATAAACAGAATCTAAGCCCCTGCAGGCTGTTATACATTTGCGCCCAGCGCTACTTGAGCAAATCTTTGTTGTTTCAACACCTCGTTTTCTCCCCAAATCTCTAAACTGGAGAAAATTTGATTTCTGAGCCGAGCCACAGATCATCAACTTGTCTAGAAATGGTGCAAAACAAAGCAACGTGTCTGTTGTCTGGGCCATCACATCACATCACATTCGAGTGCTCGTCTACAACCGAAACACCATTTAAGTTCTGTGTGAGGGTCATGGCCTTCACAGTGATGGCTTTAATGTGTACTCTTACTCCTGAAACACAGCAAGGCATCATTTATCTGCTTCAAATGAAGACAAACATTCAGAAGAGGAGTGCAGTCCTCTTTTACATTGAAGGCAAATCTGGATCAAATATTACAATCATCTTTTTTTTTTGTACCGAGACATTTTTTTTCATGTTTACATTTATTAATGCAAACAGAGCTTTATTTAATTAAGAAAATGCATAAATTTGCATACAAACTAAAACCAAAAAGCAAGTGAGTGATGAGAATTTAAATTCTTAATTTAGTCTCAATCATTATACTGTAATTATCAGTTGGTTTATTATTTACTTGAAAGAAAATCATGCATTGATATAAAAAAAAAGTCTTCATATAAAATGCAACATTCAATAACTTTTTCAGTAACATTGGTCTAATTAGAGATAGTAATACAATGTAAAATGTTGAATGGATGTCATCTAGAAGTAGAAATGTATCACTGAATTTGTGTGGACATTCCAAGACACAGCATTCCTGCTACCCTACTGCACTTTCAGCTAGTTTCACTAGTGCTCGGATACCATCAAGGTAGGAAGATTTCTCAGTACGCTGGCGCCATGATTGGATTGCATCACATCTGAAATGCTGACCTCCCAGGAATTCCTTTAGTTGCCTAAACATGTGGAAATGGCTTGTATGGGTGATGTAGCAATAACTCCCAGCCGAGTTCCTGTAATGTGCAAGTGGCGTTTGTGAATGATTGTGTCCACAGTTCCCACTGGCACCATTCAAATGTTTTACTGTGACTAAGAGTCTCATGACCATACTGTGCTTGAAGTCTTTTGTAAACATCAGATGTTTTTTCTCGGTCATTCACAAGAAATTTAATCCCAGTTTATATTGTACATCCTATGTATTGAAAAAAATGGTATGAGGGTTCACATTTTAATCAGTGAGGATAAATGCATGTATTTCTAGCCTTGTCTACCTATCATAGCTTGCCTTAAATCTAACTGTTGAGGTTTTAAGTTTATTAAACAGCACACTTGGAACAGATGCTTTCAGAAGCATCACAATAATCTCTTAAGCTCCAGTGATGAGGTAGAGTTTGTTAAAAGCCAGGTTTCATTATAAGAAAACAACTGTTAGGCATTAAACAGGATCAATAAGGGGGAAAAAAAATGTTTCGTTAAAAATAGCTCTGTATACTTATCCCAGAAAGAGAACACATTGATTTCATGCATATATAATGCAGACAAATACACAGGGTCAGTTTTCTTGCTGACGTTTTTAAAACCACACTGGGTACAATCCAGTGTAACAGAATACAGGTGTCACCCTGAAGATGTACTATAACTGAGCATCATCCACAGGAACATCTTCACCCTTTTAATATCCCTGTATCTCATCTATATCTGTTTTTATCAGCTTATCTATTGTCCGGTTCCATCAGGGCAAGAAGACCCGACACCATACACTCTTACTCCTTTAATACACTGGGAAAGGTCAGAAAATACACGTTACACATACACACATTATTTATATTTACTAAAGCCTCAGGAGCTCATCCACTATGTTTGGTATGTAATAAATGGAAATGGCAAAAGACTGGGAAGTTACATTATGATGAAAAACTTGTAAGAACCAGTGCACCTCAGAAAAAATTAGCTTATCATTCATGTTTTATTTTTATTGGTAAATATGATATGAAGTAACTAATATGAATTATTCAGTAGACTAATAAGAAACTATTTCTAAGAGAGAGGAATGTCTGGATCCATAAAAGATCACAGAGAATTGAAGAATTAAAAACTATAAAAACTATACAAAAACATATAGAGTAATTATTTTAAAGTGAATTTATAGATGTGCCAAAATCTTACTAAAGGTGAAAGTGTCCAGACTTAAAATGTACTACTTTTGCATTTATACTATAAATGCAGGAAAGTATTTTTAAATGATACAATTAAGGTCACATGACAAATTTGCACAAGGTGTGTCACAGTGTGCCTACAGGGATGCATTTTATTGATTGCTTCCAACTAAATTTGAATTGAAATAAAATCAAATAAGCACAGAATGTGCAGGAGCCCATTGTGTTGATGTGTAGTGCAACCAGTCATCAGTTGGATGAGAGAAAGTGAGATCTTCATGATTTGCAGGGCATGCATTTTCACGTTCTCAATGGCCCGAAGTTATCTAAATTTTAACCTTTTAAGTAAGATTTCAGTCAGCTGACATTATGAAAACTTTACCACAAGAATGAAGTTCGTCAGACTGCGATGTGCTGTAATTACAGCTCTACAGTCTGAGGAAGGCAAAGCCTCAGGTACGTAATCAGATCTTCCAGTTTGCTGAAGTGAAACTCGTGCAATTTAATAACGTGCTCTGTGGTGAAAAATAAGAAATAAGACATGCAGTGAGTGCTAAATGTCCTGACAAAATTATGTATTTATTGAATGTACAGATAAGTGTATCATTTTATCAATGCAATAAAAATTACATCCAGAGTAATCATTTTCCCTTTCACAAGGCAGAGCAGTACTTTCTCTACATACAGTGTTTCAGTAAGAAGGATAATGAAAGAAAAGCCTATTAGTGAGAGAGAGGGAAACAAGCAGAAGACAAATACAAAGACAAAGACCACATATACTTGGTTAAAGCTACGACTTGAGGTGGAATAAAATTAGCCCGTGGCAAAGTGTTTATATTCACCATATGAGCTGCATGTGCTGTGGCACTAACCTCCGAGTTTAGCGAATAGAACACAAAGTTTACCTCTCTTTAACACAAAATTATTAGTGGGCAAAATGAAAACTCTATTATTTACTTTAACTTACACAATGTACCAGCTACTGTACCTTGGTCTAAAGTATAGGTAGAAAAAAATCTGCTTGTAATATCTTTCTAATACATTAAAGGTGTCAAGAGTAAAAGAAAATAAAAGTGCACCAATGCTGACATGGGTAAATATGTAAATACGAGTATAAATGATTTTAGGGAACGGTCATGAAATATATAAAAAGGTCTGACAAGGTCCTCACTTTGTAAGAAAAAATGATCACTTTAGTGTCATTAGCATAGTGAAATACAGAGTGGAGGTGAAGTGAGGACCAATATCAGCTGTGTCACAAACTCGTAGGATAAAACTTAGTAATAATAGGTAAATGAGCATGTTCAAGAGCTCATAACGAGGTGGATTTTACTGCTTAGACAGACAGACAGACAGACAGACAGACAGACAGACAGACAGGCAGCAGATGACGGTTTGAGAGGTTGATCAGAGGAATGATCAGAGTGTGTGTCTGCGTGGAAACCCATAGACATCCGACCTCGTCTTTATCCCATCACGCATAAAAAGACATGAGCAACAACAAACACAGACACACAGCTGACATTACCCTCAACTCCAACTCTAGTCAGTAGTAGAATACACATAAAACCACAGAGGTCTAATTAAGATGATCCAGATATACTGAAATCATTGATATTTCACTATTCTGACATATCAAACCAAAGTCTAGACCATATCATATACACAAATCCTTTTTTGACATTATCCACATGTACAACAAAGATCCTCATCGTACATCATTAGACAACACTTTACAAGAAGTACCATTGCTCTTGTTAAAATTTTTAAAGCTTTAAATCCTATATACTAGCATGTTAGAGACCTCAGGGGGTCTGTAGAGCTCAAGCGCTTCACTGCATCCTCATACATCCTCTCTCACACACAAACACACAAAGCGTACGACAAGACGGCGTTTTCAACAAGACAAAATTTCAGTGTGTACCCCCTCTCAGTGTGAGCTGGTAATGCCTGCACTGTCCCAACTCTACTTTCCGATAAGAGAACAGCACCTCTGCTTTGCCTGCAGCCACATTATTCGCCATCCCAGTCAAATGGACCAGGTAATAGCTCCTAACACTAACCGCACACATTACCGCTTAGAATCATGCAGCCTGCAATGTAGGATCGTTCTCCTTACAACCAAGTGTGTGAGTGCTCCATCAGGGCTCATATCGCAATCAGTGCGTCACTCATTAGATTGTGATTAAAAAGCAATGAAGCTGTACGTTTTTGCCTCTTTTTTTTCAGAGGGTTGAGTGGAAGTGTCAGCCTCCAGAGCTTGCTGGAGTTCAGAATGCATTTACGGTTTCCAAAAACCAAGAGATAAAAACTGAAAATACGAGAGATAAAATTTTAGGGTTTTAGAAGAATGAGAATGAGCTCACAGTTTGGAAAAGGAGGCTCAGCTAGAGCAGTGGTTCTCAACTCTGCTCCTGGAGGACCACCTGCCCTGCATATTTTAGTAGTTTCTCAGCTCCCAGCACGCATTATTTTAACCCATGAGCTAATTAACAGCGTTTTCTGAATTATTATTTTAACCCTAAAAGGTGCAGGAGAGGTGGGCCCTGCAGGACCGGGGTTGAGATACACTGTGCTAAAGAGACTCCAGATTTAGTTTAAACTTTTGCTTCACTATGCGAGAAAAAAAAAAAAAAAAAAAAAAAAGTGCAAAACTTGACCTTTGGCTAGCTTACCCTGTCTAAATGTTTTTCATAAGCATGGAGATCTTCCATTTTCAAGTCAATTACTAACTAATTCCACACTAGCATGCTCTAAGTAAGGCAACTGAATTCCTGGGGGAAAAAAAAAATAATGAATAGTGACAGAGCACGATATAAATACTAGTAGACAAGATGACAAATCTGATTCAATACTTATCCATGGGTTCACGATACTGTCAGCTCTCGTGTCAGATTGATGCATCCCTCGTTTTTCAAACATACCAAATGTGTGTTGAAGCTGCAATATTTCCTCCTTCCACATTTGAGATTTTGGGATTCTGTATCCTACGAGATAAGCTGTTGCTATCCTTGATAAACAACCTAACCATGTCTAAAATGCCATTCTAATAAGACATTTGGCCGATCCACAGCCCTTGTTTACAGGCACCAACAAAGAATCCTTGGTAAAGATGAACTAAGGGCTCAGAAATATTAGACACCCTTTTGAGAGGCAACCTAAGACACGAATGTAAAAGCATATATGGTCATGTATGTTTGTATGACATTCTGGTTAACCCTGACTCTTGATACTACACACTCACATTTTGTTAATCTGCACACACATTAGGAGTGTGAATAATCGACATGAACAACAGGAACTATGTCCTGAATAGTAGTGGTTTTGGAAGTGTGGTGCATGGAATTGGCGCACCAATTACACAGAGAATTAGAGCGGGGATTAGATTAAGCCTTTCCGCACACAGAGCTGTAGGGAAGAAGTGACGTGTATATATGATCTGAAAAAAAAAAAAGAATGAGTGAGACAGTGGCAAGGGGAACTATGCATTAATGGAAAAAAAATAATATTCATCACATTCATAATCTTTCTCTCGCCACTACACACACACAGACAAAATATGAATTATGTTGATGTGTTTCGGATGCTGCAGAAATACACAGTGGGAATTAACTTTATAGTCCCATAGGGAAAAGAGATGATGGCCTGGCTTCTAGGATTGCCCATCTGTGCATTATTTTGTAAACAAGTACCATTCAGATTACAAGTCATTCTACTCATGCCATCACTACAGCCACACTGCCACCTGCAGGATAATGCAGAGGACTACAGTTAAAGCTTTCATCTCCCTCATATCATACCACAGAAATAAATAAGAGTCTCTTAATAATAAAAAAAAAAGAAAAAGAAAGGAAAAAACCTTTTCCCCCCCGTTCCACAAGTGCTTAAAACAGACATGGGTGTATATTTTATGGTTAATGCAAGAGAACAATCCAACACAACTTTGGTAAAAAAAAAAAAAAAAAAAAACTGACTAAAAAAAGAAAGAGATGTGTGAAAAACAAGAATGTTACTGAAATCCTTTAAAAACATTAAAACACCTTTCAGTAATACTACTTCTATTTATATAATCCAGTGGAAAAGTGTCACGACAGGACAGAGTGATAAGGTAGGAATCAGATGGCCGTGACCTCCGATTCGGACGTGATGGTGCTTGTGGATGAGGAGTCGTTGAGCGAGGCTGTGCTGTTGTCCAGGCTCGAGTTGTGATTAGGTGAGTTAAAAGGGGGCGTGCTGCAGTTGGAGGGTGGACCTGAGCCAGAGCTGTCGCTGTTGGGCAGTTGGCTGAACAGGGCATCGTTGCTCAGACCTTTGCTCTCTAGCTCGCCCTGCAGGTAGCGGCGGATCTCCTCGGGTAGTCGCTCGAGCTCTGCGTCGCAGTCACGCTCCAAACGTAGCCGTTGCTGCAGCGAGAAACAAATTCGCATAAATAAGCTGAAAAGGAAAGCGACGAGTGTGTGTGCATGAAAGAACAGCAGAATGGACAGACCAGTGGTTGATCCTCGTCTATTTTCTGTAGGATTTCTTTATGCTGGGTCTTCAGCCCCTCCTGGCGTTTCTCCTGGGATTCATCCAACTGTAAAGAGAGAGTGAGAAAGAGAAAGAGAGAGAGCAAACTGAAGATGAGATTCATGCTGTAGTGAGTGTAAGACTTTTAAGAATTTATACAGTATAGCGTCAAGTAGATGCATTGAAGCACTACTTTAAAAGTGACACTCAGCTGTGTGGTTGCGACATGTGCGTCTTTAATGGTAATTTGAGCCGTGTTGTAAATAGTAATTGGATTGGTGCAGCAGTCAATGCACAAGTTTTATAGAAGTGCTACCACACTGGGCATCATTACTTTATAACCACATGAGCGATTAGGGATTTGGTAAATCAGGCAACACATTGAGATATCAACTAAACAAAGTGACGACGCTCCTCAAATCCATACAAGGAAATCAAAACAGTTGGCTAGGTGTCATGATGTTTTCCGTATTCACCCCTGTACTTGAGTTTCTTTTGACTTTCGTGTTCTGTTCTATGTTGATGCTAGTTTTCAGAATGTCATTCCCAGAATCCACTGCACTTCACCTGTCACATCACATGATGCCATTTTGGTTCACCTGCACCTTGTTTAGTAGAACTGGTCTGTCTATTTAATATTCTGGGTTTCAGTTTGGTCTTTGTCCTGTGTCTGTGATAGTCACCGTACTTATCTTAAATAATTAAAAGGTTAAAGTTTAAGATAAGCTGATCAGCTTTAATGTAATCAGTGATGATATTATTTCAGGTTGAAGCCTATGTTCATGTCTCCCTGTCTTTCTGTATGGCAGAACTTTCTGCGTAACTTTATAACACAAAGAAATTAAATTTTGTAAGGTTGAGTATATTTTGTGTTATTTACACCAAGTTGTACTTCTTTTACACTCCCTGTTCGGTAATCGAAGAGTGAATCACAGATCAGCAATTGGAAAAGTATATACAGTAGGATAAAGAAAGGATAAACGACTCTAGCAGGTTAAAATTGACTTATACCACTTAAACGCTGCGAAATGACTGGTAAACGTTTAGATTTTCTAATTAATATCTACCGGTGCAGGGGTTTGTTTATATTGAGCAAGTAGCTTATGAGTAGATTCTTTTAAAGGAAATTATTAATAACTTTTCATAACATCACTTTTACTCAACATTTTGATTTCACTTATGCAGGTTAACTTCATGCAGATATGTAAGGACTGGAAATGTTTCATTAAAATCTGGCACTAAACTGCTTATAACTTATAATTTCATTTAATTTGGTTTAACTTCAGGTAAATACCTAAGGACTGGGAAAGCATTAAATTCTTTCCAGACAGTTGGGTGATGCTGTGACAAAATCTGGCTGGACAGACAGAAAATCTTCAGAAACTGGTTTATGGTCCAGCCATGTATGAAATCTAAAGATATATTTAAAAGACAATTTAATGACCATTGTACAGACAAAAGCTTTCTTTTATTTATATGGATTAGGTTGGTCATTACCCTTAGCATTAGCCCATATTTTCTGTCCCTGCCATAGCTATAGGTTTCATATTGCTGTTTAGATTTCATGTTTGTTTTTTTATATTAAAACCTCACTTTATTAAAGAACAGTCTTCACATGCGTCCTGCCTCAACTCCCTTTGTGACAAAAGGAAATAGTGTGACGACTTAGGAGCTAATTAGGATATAAAGAACATTAGCTAGTTTTGCGTTGTCACCAGCACCTCTGTATGAATTCGAGTCAGGAGTCTCTGTATCGTCACTTTCAGATTTTTGTTTTTCAAACAAATGCATGCATGAGCTGATCAAATATCTAAATAAAAATATAAATGGTCAAAAATACATTTTGTCTCCTGTCAAACACACTCACCTTGCGCAGTGAGTTCACAGAGTCCTGAATATGTTTTCTATTTATTTCATTCACTTCCCTTGAAAGAGAGAGAGAGAGAGAGAGAGAGAGAGAGAGAGAGAGAGAGAGAGAGAGAGAGAGAGAGGTGGTAGAGTTATCATAACACACACTACCCCTGTAGCAACATCCTGCAGTGAGACTGAGTCTTGGACACATGACAAACCTTTTGTCCTACACCTGAATTTATATAATCAATTCAAATGATGGCTTTAAAGGTAGATGAGGAGTTCACATGGAGAATTTACTCACGACTCAGCTTTATCTTTATCCCCCTTCCTGGCCTCAATTATGCTGTTCTGTCTTTTTCTGTCTAAAATCCTCTGCATTTCCTTCTTCTCTCTAGTGAGAGGGAAATATGAGGTAAAGTTACACATGTACAAACTAACAGAGAAAGTGTGTGAGAGAAAGAGAGGCTGAAAGGGGAAGATCTTACCTGTCACATACGTCCTTGAGTTTCTTGATCTGTGTTGTCTGGCATTCCTCAGCAATTACTTTTAATTTCTTAAATGACTGTAAAAGACAACAGAGTCCTATAGTCAATTACATTTTAATCCCCAGTATTTTTCATTCTTCATTTATATATTTATAACCTTTTATTCATATTAGAAATATACACTATACAGTGGAACCTCAGATTTTGACTTGAAAAACGAGCATGTCTTGGTTTACGAGTGCCGAGTTTTTTTACACCGACACACACACACACACACACACACTCTCGCCTTTACCCACCTGACCTCAAAATGGAATGGAGATTGTGAGCCAGGCCTTCACGTCCACCATCAGTGCCTGACCTCATAAATGCTCTACAGAATTAATGGTCATGGATTCCCACAGAAACACACCAAAATATTGTGGACAGCCTTCCAAGAAGAGTTGAAGTTGATACAGTTAGGGGGACCAACTCCAAAAATATATGTATTTGTTTAGGTCATTGCAGGTTTGGCCACGTTTGTCTAGATTTTGTGTGTTCTTCTCCATAATAAAAGCACTTTATCATATACGTGTAGCAGTATTGGAAAATTGTGAAACTTATATAGTTCTGAAAATTATATATGGCTGAGAAAATGACAGTTAAATATTCCATAATACACCCTGGTGAAATCACCTTGCCTCAAGGTACAAGGATGGCACACATCAGGACTCTTCTCTGTACTGGTACACAAGTGGTGGAGTAAACTTTCTCAGCTATCTGAATAAATAAATGACTATGTCTTCAAATGAAGACTAAATAACCACCAATTCACCAGGCACAAGTCATTCTGTTTACACGTCTCTTGACTCGATATCTGTTTCTTTTCATGCTATATTAACTTCATTTAATGGTTGTCCCTGATCTAGTGTACAAGTGTGAGCATCTGTTTTTGATAGACTGCAAAGCACTTCTCAGACTTGCTAAACGCGGTAAATGAAAATATGAAGTGTTTGTGTAGTACCTCTTCAAGGTGAACAAACTTCTTTTCTCTTTCCAGCTTGTGTTGTTTTGTTCGCAGTTCAAGTAGCTCCCGCATCTGCCACTCTCTCAGCTGCACTGTCTTCTTCTCCAGCTCCATCTCCAGAGCATTCAGTTCAGTCCTCACACTCTCCTCAGGCTCACTGTCAAAACACACACACACACGCACACACACGCACAGAGTAAATATTGCATGAAGTACTACTGTTAAACAGCTTTCACCTTCTTTATTTCCCCGTACTTTTTCTTCATGCTGAGTCGCAGCTTTTTCTCCACTTGACTCTTGCGCCTCTGGATGTCCGAGTTCAGCTTGTTAGTCCTCGTCTTCTGCTCCTTACCGAGGGCCCACACCTAACACACACACAACGTACATGTTCAATACTGTAGGAATTGTCCATGTGGTGGTCTGAACAAAATTCACTGTTGAATGATATCCCAAATATTTACCCTTAATAACGCAAAATGAAAAAAAAGAATACACTGATTGTTTCTGTATTCTACTTTTAACCTTATGATACCAGTTTGCAGGTTTTCAGTTAATTGTGTCGTGTGTTTTAGCACAAGAAAAACAAAGATGTATCATTTAAGATTAAGGATATTCAGTCATATATTTAAGATGACGTGATTAAACATTTAAAAATGGGGTGGGTTTGGTGTATAATTAACAATTTCACAAAAAGATTTAGTTATTGAAAACATGACATTTCAATGACTAAATGTTATCAGGACCTTTACACGAAGTGAAGAGGAAAACTCCCTTTTTTGGTCATTTTCCCATTTTTGTATGGCAAGTCATATAAACAAACCAGTTGATTTTTTTTGCCCCTATTGTGACCTCACACAAGAAGATCAGCTCTCGTGACCTGTTGCTCAGCTTTCCTGTTCCTTAGATGGACATTGCTCAGCAGTGGCTCATTTGCAAAGACACTGAATTTGGAGAAGAAATGATGGGAATTTCAGCTGAGGCGTTAACACACACACTTTGGGGGAGTTCTGTGTCAGCTTGTTAAAGAAACAGTGAAATATGGGACAATTAAAGGCCCTTAAACTGGGTATACAGTGCACTTTGTAGTGTCTATGCTACCATTATGTTATCTTCATGAATTCAGTACATACTTCATAGTGGACACATACAAAATAGGAAGTTATACAAGATTGAAACTAACATCAACCTATCACACAATATTAATATCCAAATACATCTAAAGATTAATAAAAAAAATAAAAAAAAGATAGCCCTATTAGACCTTCACACAGAACGACGATGTTTAACAGACAACTGCTGTGCAAAATAAATGCACAATAAATCCTGTAAACAAAATGCATAATAAAAAAAATGACGTATGAAAAACTATTTAGACTTGTGTTTGTACCTTTTTGAGGTGCTTCTTGCGGAGCTCCTTCAGTTCTTTGCACTGTTTCTTCATCAACTTGACATAGGGCTTCTCTTGCTTCAGGTCTTCAATGGACTGGGGATCGATCACTGAAATACAAACATATATGTTCACATCGAGAGAAATTTGTCTCAGCTCAGTGCTGTGAGTTTGATAACGATGATGACGGATGAGGATGATGATGATTTACCTGCTAATATACTGCTGACCAGGTCCTCTTTCGGGGCTGAAGTATTACACACAATGAGAAGGAGGTCACTCAGTATACAAGCATGAGGTGAGATGGGATGTCATGTCAGACACGCCCACATATGCAAAACATGGATTCTTCTCAAAACATGTGCATGAGAGGGAGCCATGTGTTTTATTGTTAGTGTTTCTTTACCTGGAGCAGTCAGTACTTCAGCCACCACAGGTGGGAGGGTTGGTGATGGCAAAGAGAACGGGAGCTCATTAGACACAATGCTGAAATCTGGTTTCTCTCTTTCATCTGGCTTTACAAGTACTTGCTGTGAAAACACACACACAAACACACACACACACACACACACACACACACACACACACACACACGGAAGATTAGAAAGGACTTGTTTCCATTTTGGGTTATACTTTGTTATAGTTCATTACATTTTGTTACCCACCTTACTGGTGTCGTTGTTATCCTCCATGAACACAGCTAGCTGTTTCTCTCTCTGATCCATCACATGTTTGATTGGATTGGTCAGAGCCTCTGCATACTCTAAACACAGACAGACAGACAATCTCACACACTTCAATACATGACGCTTTAGTCACAGGTGTTGGCAAAGAAAACAATGTCCACCATTGCACTGCTTTGAGATGAACAATAATGTAGAACTCTATAATAAAACTCTTATACAGTGGAACCTTGGATTGTGAGCATAATTCGTTCCAAAGGCATGTTCATACATCAAAAACACTCGCAAATCAAAGCAAATTTCTCCATAAGAAATAATGTTTTTTTTTTTTTGTCCCACAATTTGTCCCACAACCCAAAAAAACAAATACATAAAAACAATTAATACAAAATATAAAGTAAAAACAAAACCAATTAACCTGCACTTTACCTTTGTAAAAAGTACAAATAAATCCCGACAGATAAGGGTTTCCGTTAGCGTTTGTATTTGTGTATGTGCTCACGCGCTGTGTACGTGTATGTGTTTGTGCACGTATGCACTGTGTATGTGTGCGTGTGTATGTGAAGGCGAGAGGAGGAGGGGTGTGTGTGAAGGGACACGGTGTCCAATGACGCGCGCACATAACGGAATCAGTGCAGAGAGAAAATGGATCTTTACCCTCTGTAATGAGACTTTCCTTTGCTTGATATGCGCGCACACGTGTGTTATAATAAACAGTACACATGTTTACAAAATAAAAAAAGATTTTACATGCACACACATGGTCACAGTGTTACAGCAAACAGTACACGGGTGCACGGATGTTGATTATACCAGTAAGAGATGCGCACTAAGACTGAGCAGGGGAGACGATTACCCAAAATTCTGCTGAGCGCAAGAGAGAAAAACTATTGGCTCAGTTGTGATCATGTGATGCTTGGCACTAAAACAAGAAGCGCATGCGTGCTACATAATACTCGGTACCGAAGACTTGCAATCCGAGGTTCCACTGTATCTAGATAGGTACAAAACAAGTAAAGAAATGAAAAATATATATTTTCCTGTGAATGCAAAGTGCTGAAAAACACAAAAGAAAGACTGTACATATAGTTGGTATTGTACATACCTGAAGTAACAACAACAAAAAAAAACTGAATAAAAAAAAGTGCCATTCTAGAAGGGTCAAATTATCAGGCTGCATCAAGCGAAGAAAACAACTAAGGACCATAACAAGGCACTAAAACAGCTTCATATCTTCAATAACATGGTCTGGAAAATATATATGACATTTCCTGATGGGGCTCTCGGCATATGTGCTGTCTCACCTTGATGCTCATTGGGAATGAAGTCCTGAACTTCAATGTATACAAAGAGGGAGGCAAAAAGCAGTGGCTGATTGAGCTCATTCTTCAGATTAATGTAATGGTATCCTATAACACACACACACACACACACACACACACACATACACACAGAGAAAAATCACATAATATAACCATGATTTAGTGTGTCTAGCTACAGTATGTGTGGCGTTCTTGTGTAGAACAGATTAAAAGCATATTAAATTACTGTAGGTATGTGAGCGTGGTATTGTTATAATTAGTTTAACTCCCTCCCAAGTACTTGCGAGATTAACTTTATTCATGTATTTGTCCCAAACCTGGTACTGACCTGGGCGTAAAGCCACCACTGGTAAGATCCGATGTCCTATGAACTTCCCGTTCTCTTCAAATACAGCTACTCTCAGTGATGCTAGTGTGGGTAACACCACCTGCAGTAAGAAACAGAGATTGATCAAGAGAGGGATTAGATAGAGAGTCTTATTTAGATACAGTGGCAAATAAGTATGTGAACCCCCTGAAATTAACTGGTTTACTGCATTAATTTACCATAACATGTGATCTGATCTTCATCTACAGTAAGTCGCAACATAAGACAAACATCACATGCTGATAACACACAGACAATTATAATTTATTGTGTCTTTATTGAACACACCCATTAAACATTTGCAGTGCTGGAAGAAATGACTAATTACTCAACTTAACTCATCTTTATTTGTATAGCACTTTAAAAAACAAGAATGCTCCAAAGTGCTTCACATAAATAATAAAATAATATAGTAATAAATATAAAATAAAATAAAATAAGGAACTAAGTTAAGAAACTAAAAATAATAATTAAAAAAAAAATAAAATAAAATAAAATATTAAAAAGGAACATAATTAAAATCACATCACACACAATCTCACGTTGGTGTAAATGCCAAAGAAAACATGTGAGTTTTTAGATGGGACTTAAACACCCTCAGTGATGTGGCCTCACGAATGGTTAAGGGTAGGTCATTCCACAGTTTGGGTGCCGCCACAGAGAACGCCCGATCACCCCTGAACTTGCACTTGGTCTTGGGTACCATCAGCAGAAGTTTATCTGATGATCTGAGAGTCCGTGATGGAGCATATGGCTTAAGCAGATCCGAGAGGTAGGGCGGGGCAAGGCCATGTAAACATTTAAACGTGACCAAGAGAATTTTAAAATTAATTCGGTACTGTACCGGGAGCCAATGAAGAGAAGCCAGAACTGGAGAGATATGTTCTCTTTTACGTGTAGACGTTAATAGTCGAGCAGCGGAGTTTTGGATCAGCTGTAGCCGATGTAATGCTGCTTGAGAAACCCCAAAATACAGGGCATTGCAGTAATCAATACGAGTGGTGATGAAGGCGTGAATGGCTATTTCGAAAAGCCTAAAGGACAAAACAGGTTTAAGTTTTGCCAATTGCCTTAACTGAAAGAAACTGGACCGAACCACAGCACTGATCTGTTTATCAAATTTAAGGCCATGGTCAAAAATAACACCTAAATTTGATGCTGTGGGTTTAACATACTGCTCCAAAGCTCCTAAATCCAGTGGTGGAACTCTGCCTCTGGCACCAGGACCAAATACCAAAATCTCTGTCTTTTTATCATTGACAGAATAGCCTTCCTTCTGCTTTAATGGGAGATAGATTTGACTGTCGTCTGCATAGCAATGAAAGGAGATGCCAAATATAACGAGAAAAGAAGCAGTCCAAGGATAGAACCCTGTGGGACTCCATATGTCAGAGGAGCTGATGAGGATTCCAGATCTCCAAGGCTAACCAAAAATGTTCTATCAGTAAGATAGGACCTAAACCAGTGTAGAGCTGCCCCCGTAATTCCCACCCAGTGTTCTAGGCGTGACAGAAGGATCTCATGGTCTACTGTGTCAAAGGCAGCTGTTAAATCAAGCAGCAGAAGAATCACAGAATCACCAGAATCCGTAATACGATAAATGTCATTTAAGACCCTTAACAGAGCTGTTTCAGTACTGTGAAGAGCCTTGAAACCAGACTTGGTTTCAGATTTGGTTTCTTTAACAAAGGCGGCACAACTGCATGTTTAAAATTTCTGGGTACCACCCCAGATCCCAAGCTGCTATTTATAATATTTAAAACTATAGGACCTAGAATGGGAGCCAATTCTTTGAAAAGATGCGGAGGAATGGGATCAGCAGGAGATCCTGCAGGCTTCATAATATTAATAATCTTTAACAGAAAGGAAAGAGAGATAGGCTCAAACTGGTTAAAAACAGCAGAGCTAGAGACAGAAGTAGAGATAGATGGGTCACATGCAGGAGATGTAATAAGAGCCCTTGTAGAAGAAACCTTATCAATAAAAAACTGGAGAAAGTTTTCACACACTGCATAAGAGCTTTCGAAACTGACAATTTGGGGGCCATTAAGAATTACATTAAATGACTGAAATAAAACGCGAGGCTTATGACAATTAGCATAAATTAAATAAGAGAAATGTTTGGTTTTTGCAGCTTTTACAGTTTTCTGATAAAGAGGCCAACTGTCTCTCAATGAAATAAAAGACACTTGCAACTAATTATAGATTTATTACCTCAATGAAAGCTAATTGAAAGTCAGTACTTTGCACACTTGGAATCCAATTAATGAATGATGTTGGAGGTGTGATTTAGAGCTACTTTTGATTGACAGATATAAAAAATTTAAGTTGGCTGTTAATAAGTAGCATCTGCTGATGTGAACCATGCCTCATAAAAAAAAAAAAAAGATCTCTGAAAACATTTGATCAAAAGTACAGTGGAACCTTGGATTGCGAGTAACACTGTTTGCAAGCAAAGAAATGTCTCAAAAGTTTTACACAGTACTATGGACTTTCCTGATTTGCAGTCATGAAAGGATCAACAGTATAGTGACATTAACAAATGCTATATTGTACAGATCTAATTCCTAAGACATGTAAGCATATTTATAACATCTGTAGAGTAGTGACCTTAAGAAAGACGAAAGGCTCGTCCTCCCAGACTGGGTCCATCGAGTTGTTGCTAGAGGTTTTGGTGCGATACTTCCTCTTGGTGTCGGTGGGCAGTCCAAACATGTCCACCTCGACATAAGACCCCACCTTCTTATCGGCCAGAAACTGACCAGACACAATCTAGTTATCAGAGAGAGAGAGAGCAAATACGTATAGAAATCAGCAGACACGTAATATGTGATGTATTACATAAACACAGATACAGACACACGCTACATTACCTTGATCTTGACCGTGTTAGCCACAATGCCATCCACTATTTTCTCAGTGAAGGGGTCAAAGTGTTTATCTGTACGCCTCATAAACTCAGGCTTGAGTAAGTAGCCGCTACGTCCGTTATACTCAAACACACCCAAGTTCAGCTGCATGGGCAGATCTGAAGCAAACACATAGAAGTCACTTTGTATCTTTGTATTAATTCATTAGTGATAACTTTAGTGCTTTTTAAGTGCAATAGAACTTATTTGACACAGTTTATGCCTAGTAACAACCAGAACATCCCCCCCAAAAATAAACTACTAGCTCATTTGCTTATGCTCCACAAAGATTCACATGTTATTTAATTTACATTTATGTTTCACTATGAAAAGAGAAAGATTGAAGAAAGAGTTAACATAAGTGAGATACAGCATCAACACAATGAATAGGAAATAACATTCTTCTAGAAAGAATATCCTTGATGCATTACTAAAACTTTATCTTCATTCACACCCCAGTATAATCTGAATAAAATGTGTTGGTTTTTAATATCACTTTTAGATTTTAAACACTTCGCTCTTACAGAGGATCTTTAGCTTGTTACATACAAATATGAAAGTGTTTGATGTTCAGGTCCATCAAGTGCTTCTCACAGAACCGGGAATAACCCTGACGACTAGACAAGAGCTGGACAAGACAAGAGCTGGACTCACCTAGAGTTTGGAAGTTTAGCGACACCATCTGGCAGCCCACATTCCAGAAGAGCTGAGGCATGTAATTACTGGAGTCCACGCGCGTGCCTTTGGGATAGATCCGACTCAACTGGTTCTTATTGTATCTGAACACACATGGAGTTCAGGAAAACAGAACCACATGCTCACAGTGACATGATGTTATGCACAAAGAATGATCTAACACAATAAATTAGTTGAATATGAGTTACTCCACAGACACGGCTGAATCTCATGCAAAGAGAAGGACAGGCGCAAATAGCAGACGACTTCTTCACCAGGTTAGCTGTGGTTGGCACCGTTAGCACAGATAAACAAAAGCTAACCAATTTGTGACATAGTTAATATACTCAAGCACAGATGGAAAGGATACTCCACAAATTCAATGGGGGCGCTCTTCAAGGCATCCAAGCCTCTGGTCTCAACAAATGACGACATTTCAAAATACTTTTTCCTGACTAACCACATAAGAAAAAAAGGACATGTATGATTAATAACATTACATCATTACATATTACAGGTGAAATTAGGTACACACAAACAAGCACAGGTCAGTACTCACTGGCTGCCAATTCGAAGGATCTGAATTTGACTGGTTCGATATAGTTTACCAGTGTGGACATCTCTTCTGTAGCAGTGGCTTCACAGTATGCGGTTCCCTGTAGGACAGAAGAAAAAGAAGAGGAGAACAGACAGAGTGTAAATGAACCTAATTAAAAAAAAATTCTTCTTCTTGATGAAACATCCTCAATATTAAACCTTGTCTGTCTTGTCTTTCTATGCAGTTTAATTTATTAAAATTAAACTGGGACTTTTAATTGTGAAAAAATACAACACAATTATGAGAGTATGAAAGCTATTTCTTTATACAATCTCCTGCTGGACTAATGCACTTATCCCAGTTTTTCACTAGTACAGTACTTGGATACCATCATGGTAGAATGTTTTCTCAGTATGCCAGAGTCATGATCGGACTGCCTGCTTCACTTCGGAAACACTGGCCTCCCAGGAAGGCCTTTAATGGCCCGAACATGTGGAAACGGCTTGGAGCGAGATCGGGACTGTCTCGCTCCAAGCCGTTTCCACAGAGGATGTGGCAATAACTCCCAGCTGAGTTCCTGTAATGTGCACATGGTGTTTGTGAATTGTACAGTTCCCACAAACAGATGTGTCTCTTCCGCAAATTGGGGACAAGTTATCTGTCCATTTCCAAGGACCGGATGCTCCACTCAATGAATATTCACAGAAAAGAAAGCAGTAGGCTGCGAGCGACCTCGGCCGGGATTATCATTCATGGATGTACGGGCTTCTTTAAAACGTTTGAATCATTCCATTGAATCGTTTGAGTCTTCTGCAAATATCGATCCATTTTCCACATTCTTTTACAAGAAATCTCATCAAAAGTTCTGGTTTGACTTGAAAGATTTTAAAATATATTAAAATTTTAAACGTGAAAAAAGTCTGTTAGACAAAGTAGTGGATGTTATTTTTAGTGTTTGTGAAAGTGAATAGAGTAATTTAGCGAATTATAAAAATAAAAAAAAAATAGTTTTGCAAAAGTTGATTAGAGATGTTTAAACATAAAATAAATACTTTCTTAAACTAAATATTGTGCATATTTAAATGCTTAATACTCCTAACCTAAAATACTGGTGTCCATATACAGTAACATGCTGTCTAGTCCACTGGACTGAGGAAAATTCTGAACCTCTTACTTGGGAGAGAGAGAAAAAGAGCGAGAGAGAACACACTGACTTACCTCATCAGAATGGTGCTTTTTGGGATCCGTCACTAGCTCTTCCTCTTCCTCTTCCTCACTATCTCCATCTCCCCGATCTTCACCACATTAACAGAATTAATATAAAAAAATGTAATAAATTAAAACACCATTAAAAGTCTTTTTTAATGTTGCTGCACAATGGCAACACAATGACAATGTCTGCATTGTGATTGGTGGAGACGACGTCAATCATGCCCCAACCCACCAATAGACTTGCGCATGTCTTTGCTCATCTTCTCTGCAAGCTTCTCACCCCCATTGGACACAATCTGACTCGTCTCCCCTTCAGGCAATGGAGCATCTAAACACAAATCTTATTACGCATGGTTACGAAATGGATATGAAATGGATACATCAGGACACAATCAGGCAGAAAACTGGATTTATGAGCAACAATGATTTCTGTAAATGAAATGCACATGGAAGCTTCTGAGCTTGTGACTTGATGGAAAATGAATTAATAGAAGATTTGGATGGAGTATGGCTGAAGAGCAGAATGATTTGGATGCATCTTTCTGAATGAGACTGAATCATGCAATGTGAAAAGGAGAACTTAAGGATCTATCATCTGAGTGTGTTTGCTGACCGTTGAGAGACGAGGCCTGCTCGTCCGCTCCCTCCTTGCGCCTGATGCTGCCTCCATTAGCCTTGACATGGTGATGTCTTTTCTTGTTCTTTATTAGGATTTTTCCCATCAGATCCTTAGGACTGGGCAATGGCTGACCTGGGATCAGCTGCAGCAAAACACATGACATACATCTTTATTACACTAGTTACGCTAAAAAACTAATTCACACTCAGAAAAAAGAGTAAAGGACACAAATCTACAAAAAAGCACTGATGAACTATTAATGCTGCAACACACAATTCTTTGCTACACTTTACTAGGGCAACATCGTGCACATGAGCCATAGGGAGGTAATTAATGGCAAAGTTACACCGCTTGCATGGCATGAGCTGGGAGCAGTCCGGCCTTTCACGTGTCACTTACCGGGTACTTCTCTAAAGGATCGATGAGCAACGCATCACCAAATATGGAGCGACAGTATTCTGCCATCTTAAACTGCTGCACTGCGCTGAAATAAAGTAATGAGGACATGCAGAGATGTTAAAATAAGCTTGGGAAAAAAAGACAATAAAGTGTAAGACTGAAATAGCAACAAATTATTTATCATGATAAAATTATTTAACAAATTATTTATCATGATGGGGAATGCAGAGATCAGAAATTCATCAAAGACCACCCCAAAGTCTAACAACAGCGCACTCCGATATGCTCCATTCCCCTCATACCAGTTTTTAAATTAATATCAGTAATGTTTTTTGTTATCACTAATTTAAAAGCAATCCCCCATCTTGAAGACTTTATTTTGAAAAAGTTTCAGTTTCAGTGCTCACACTGGAGATGTCACAAAGGTTAAATAAAGATGTCTCAATAAAATATTAGTTATTTTTAGTTATTATACCCATGTTTTTTTACTTTTTAAATAAAGAATGTTTTAAAAATCAGTTTACATTCCTTTTTTTCTTTTTCTTTTTTTTGAAAGAGCGCAACAAATTGTCTAAAGTTGAAATTCCTGATGTTTCCTGGTCAACTCTGTGACAAAATGTGTGTTCTTACTAACACCTGTACTTACAAATCACCCAAACAACATGGTAATGCTGAACTGTCAAAAAAATGTCTAAAAAATTTACCTACAAACTGTTAAAGTAAAGTTACGTTTCTCAATTTGTTATACAGTAGATGGTCAAGAACGCTCTGATTTCTCACCTGTTGTTTAGATACGCAAGAAGCTATAAAAAATATCTGACCAAATATAATATAATATTATAATATAATATTTGGATTTTAGTAGATTTGCTCTGTGTCTCTGTACAAAAGGTTTGTACGAGTGAAATTTGGAAAGGAAAGGGCATATTTTTGGATGCAAAACATAGAGAAAAGTCTTTGAACCACCAATAATCCACCTTGGAATAAGACACAACTATTTGCTGCCACTTTTTAAAATCGGTATTATAGTTCAAAATTTTAAGCATGGCTAAATTATGCCTCTAGGATCTCTCATGAAGAATTTCTATCACTGCATAATGAATTGTAACAAACTTTCTGATTGAGACCTTTTTGGATCTTTTACAATCTTGAGATCCTACTGGTTCAGATCAAATTCTGCAATGTTTAAAACCTTGCCCTAAGTGTTAGATTAAGATATCAGGAGAATTGCAACAACTTTTGATCAATGAGATTTGAGTGCTCAAAATCACTGTGGTATACGACACCAAAATTGTATCAATATTAATACTTTTTACACTACTGGCTAATTCTCGATGTTTCTGTGATTATACTGAGAAACAAAAGATCCAGTTTGAAAGTTACACTTACGAGTCAACATGATTTTCGAAGGAGAGAATGAGGGGGTAAGGAGAGGCTTTAAAGGCACTCTCAGCAATGGCTTCAATCACGTCCTGTAGAGAGAGAGAGAGAGAGAGAGAGAGAAAGGGGAAAATGTCAGCTGCATGTAGGCAAGTGATCACGGGACATTGTTGAAGAGAGAGACAAAATGTCTCAGGGAGCTGAAAATGGGGAGAGATGAACTGCACCTTGAAGGGGATTTCGGTTGTCATGGTGAAGCCGTGAGTGATAACGGGCTCTTCCTCAGGTGGACGACCTTTCCAGCAGTCCAGCTCGATACAGCGACATCCGGTGAGCAAAACCTGTCTGTACATCTCCACTGAGGACAAACCTGTTAACTGACCCACTGCAAACACACACACACACACACACACACACACACACAAATTTAACTCCACTCTTTAAAGGACACTCTGTATAAACTTGCCACTGCAGCTTCTCTTCTATGTGACTCATTTATTCCCACAAAAAAGAAGTAATTTTCCAGAGAAAGTCTATAATATGGCTGCTTTCTAGATATGATAATTACAGAAATGGTTTTCAAACATGTGTAAGACCATCTGACACAATCAACAAGAAACCACTTGAGAAATATGAAAGAATCTGATTGAAGTGTTCCCACACTGCAGTCATGTGCACAACACAATGCACTAGGTCAAAGTATAAGTGTTATTCTGCAGAAAATAAAGAAACCTTCTCATGGATTTTAATGTTTGCAATCATGATCAAGGGAGTATTTCAGAAACAGGATGTTATGCATTAAGTGGACGAACCTGTGAGGTAGGTGTTGTGTGAAGAGTTGATAAAATAATGAGACAGCGGCTGGGTCATATCGTCCACGATGTCGAACCTCTCAAAAGGAACCACTGCATTTTCATCTGATTCCAGATATTTACTGAAACTCATCAGCGAGATTTGGTCTACACACACCCACACACAATTATCATTAGATTATCATATTATCTTCCTCCCACTGTAACTCCTATTGTGTGTGTGTGTGTGTGTGTGTGTGTGTGATTACCTCTTTCCAGCTGCCGGGTGTTGGTTTCATATTTTTCCATGAGCTGTCGTACCTGCTCTCGCTTGAGGGGTGGGTAAAGCACCTCATTCAGCCGTGGGTCTCTCTGCTTATGGTTAAGGAAGTCCGTCATCTGATCCAGGGATAGAAAGGGCTTCCCCTTAGAGCCACTGAGTATACACACACACACACACACACACACACACACACACACACACACACACACACACACACACACACAATCTATTAGGTTCAAGAACAAAACAGTAAAATAGATCTTACTTAATTTACTCATTGTATAATTTTCTCCCCTGCTTTCACACCTATGTAAATATGTGCAGTGTACATTAAAGATTTTATCAAAGATATTATGTCACAAACATGAGACTCTCACTAAAGCAGTTCCTATGGGCTTTTATTGACCTTTCCAACACTTGAGCAATGCGGCCAAATATTTTGTGCCACTAACGCACCACCTGCACCACATGACAATGTGTCATGCACAAATGTATGTGTGTGAAAAAGTCATCTCAGAGCAGCACTGTTAAATTGCTGTGTGCTTAGACGCTTATTACTTTTACTACAATTTACATTAATATGCTCTTTCTAATATCATTTTATAGTAACCGATAAAACACGCTGGCCTGTACAGTATTTAACAGAGAAAAATGTTGATATGGTGAAGTTTTCTGCAGAGGGTAACACAAGTGAGGGAAGAATGAAACATGAAAACACAAACCACTAGGGTATGATCATTACACCACCCCATCACTGATTATTTTGCAACAGCAGCATTCCTTATTGCCTTATTGTCTATTCAAGAAATGAATCAAACATCACTTTAAATAACATTTAACATTTGTCCATCACTCACAGCTCCACAAAGATGCGGTCGATCTCAGGCCTCAGGGACAGTTTGTTTAAGAAGCTCTGGAACTTTTCCCAGGTGAAGTCCTCCAGCTTGATCCCGTCTGCCTGAGAGAGACACGGACATGCACCATGTTAACTTCTCAAACTTTTGAAAATATATTTCTCAACATAAGCAAGCTACTGCCTTTGCACTCCATGAGAGGTTTTCAGGTTAGTTAAAGGAGTTCCTAGGGGGCCAGAGCAAGAAGGTTTTTACTCTTATAACTGTGTTCTGTTATTCTGTACAATCCAAAATCCCAGGTTGAAAAATTGAATAGTTCTTAATCACGTAGTTGGAGAAAAGACTTTACACTACTGTTAGTTTTTTTTTGTCATTATTGCGGTCTTTTTTTTTTTTCCCCAAACGGTGAAGTTCACGTTTTCACACTAAACATCCCATACACCACTTTAGCATGAAGACTGGAACATACAGTTCATTAATATCTCAATTTAAACACTTAGAACTTGTAGTTTCTGTCACTGACTAGTACCAGAGCAGCCAGAACGCCCAGATGAAATTTTCTGGTTCCTCCACCTACTTTATGACTCCAGTGTAGCAACATTCTGGCTTGCTTCGTCAGCTGTTTAGAAATATTGAGCAGCGGCCTCCACCCTTGGCAGCTCTCACCCTTGATATTTCGCAATTTGCAAAAAGTGATGCAACTTCATTATATAATTTATGTTTTAATTACGCACCGCATCTCTCCCGAGTCGTCAAGTGAACACCTGAAGACTACAAAAAGACGGTCTGATTGATATGATACCTCTACAACGGAAGTGTCCAATTAACTGGTCTGTGTGGCTGCAGTTTTTCATTCCAACCAAGCAGAAGAAAACCGTCAGACAAAAACAGACCGTTGAAACAAGAAACAAATGAAGGCTTACAGAATATCTTTTGAAACTCCTGCCCTATAATTTCAGCATACACAGTGCAATTCTGATTCGCACCAGCTGAGGGCAGCGTGATACAACATAATGGATTGCAGTAACCAGCAGCCGCTGGCTTTTCTCTTCTTATAAAAAGGCATTTACAAAATACAGAAAATCTAAAAATTAATTTCTGTTATTTCTGCATTTCATAATAATACTTCCAGTTCAGTTTTATAGTTTATTTTCCGCAAAGGAGCAAGAATAGGACACAAACCTCTACTGTTCCTGAACTTACTGCTCTGCCGGTATAGAATCCTGGGCCATGTGAGAGGTACTTGGACTTACATATCGACAAAGCATTCTATGTTTAAAGAAGCATACTAAAATCAACTACAACTACCATACCTATGCATGCACATACACCAAAGGAGGAAGCTATACAGTGTACGTTCTATAAGGAAAGAGGGAAAATACATGAACCCTAATTACTGGGATAAAATGAGTGATTAATGAGGGAATACCTTGTTAAGCAAGAGGTTGCACTGATCCAGCGCTGCCTCCACTCGCTTCTTGTCAGAGAACATCTTTACAATACTGAGAAAGAGAGCGGAGAATGTCGATATAAAATCAGTTTATCCAATTTGCATATACACTTTGTTTTGAGAGCCATGTGCTATTAGGTTTCACTCAGCAGAACTGAAAAGTTAACAGGGGAAGGAAAACCAAATTTATGAAACAAGATGTGGTAAAATTAATATAGCTGTGCACCTGTGTGTGTGTGTGAGTGTGTGTGTATGAGAATCATACTCACTGCTTTAGTGGGATTTTCCCATCTTGGGTGGCGTGAAGTGTTAGCTTGGTCCATCTGTGTTGGAGAAGGAACAATCAATCAATCAATAAATGTCAACTGTGAACCATTGAAATGTTTTGGAACAACTACCTTATTCATTATATGATTAAAAATTTAAACAACTACAATAAAGGCTACATTCACATTACCAGCCTAAAGTGACTTAACCTCAGTCAGCACCAGCAATGCGGGGATTTTAAAGCAGCGCTAGCAATAGCTGCTAAAACAGCTACAGTAAAGCGGCGTGTCTGGCCTACTTTCTTCTTCTGGACCTCAACAAATACAAATATTATTTTTGCTAAAATCACATCCATTGTTTGAAATAAAGGAGTGGTCGCACAAAAGATGTGTTTTAACCCAGTTGTCACGTGCAAAGGCGAATATGTGTGTGCATGAGTACTGTTTCAGAGAACAGATGCTTCTGCGTTAGAGTCAGGCAAGAGTCGCCTGTAATTATGAATGTGAGCCGTCACGACACGCAAATCTGATCTGAACAAAAAGTTTAAATTGAGCAATGTGGCTTGTAATGTCAACATAGTTACAGATACCCAATGAGGGAACATTGCCTTGATGTGCTGTTAGAATGATCAAATTTACATTTATATTAATTTCCCCACCAGAAAGCTGGATATAAACGTACGAGAACGTCGAAAATATAAATCAAAGCTTCATAACAGCTATATTTCAGTTTTTTGTATCATATGCATTATAGTTTATTTTTTCCTTTTTTGAGTATATTTACACATACAGTATAAGGATTTATTAATTCTAGCTATTTCTCTTTGGCATGTAGGACGTTTTAATAAAGAAATAAAGTGTGCATGTGCATTATATATATATATAAATTGTCCAGATTTTGGTTTATTTTGCTATTGTGAATGAATATAATTGCTCAGTTTGTCGCTGTATTGTTTTTACCTCATGCTGGCTATCTGTTCTTGTTTGTTAAAATTTAATCAGTTACAATTTTATCAATTTGTAAAAGAAAACAATTATAACAATAATTTATCTTGATTTTCAGGAATACAAAAACTACCTTTAAATCGCTGCACTCCTACACCCCTACATACGTGCAAAAACAGATGACATACAGACATACAGAGACAAACACACAGACACATACTGTACACTTGCTCACACACTCACGATACTCACGCCTTGCGTAAGAAGGTGATACGTGAGGCATTTAGGGACAGTAAGTTTGTGGAAAGTTTTAACAGCTCTTCAGTCCACACCTGGAGATACAGTAAACACACACACACACACACACACACACACACACACACACACACACACACACACACACACACACACACACACACACACACACAATGAGCAAACAGAATAAACAGATGTAAGAGGATACCCCATTAAAATATGCTTTATTTTATTTCCATTATATTTTATCTGCTGTTTTTTCCTTGATGAGTTTTACATCATCATACATCACCATTGTTTCTGTTGCAGCTGTAATTGTCTTGTGTTTTGTCTAATCCTAAGTTCACTGTCCTTGGGTATGAAAAAAGACTTACATTTTTTACTAACTGATTACTTTGGCTGATACAGAGTCAGAGAGACAGATATGACAGAGAAACAGTAGAAAGCCATCTTAAAGAGGGGGCGTTTGGAGCTTGGTTGCTATGGTTACCTTGGCATTCCCCTCCTCAATGGCCATGAAGTTAAGAAAGGTGATGTTGACCAGGTCGTTGCCGTAGGCAATAGTTACTGGCATAGACTCCTCGATGCTGTTTCCTTTGCACAAGCCCAGACGCTCGCGTAGTTTTAGGTCCTTCACACACACACACACACACACACACACACACACACACACACACACACAGACACACAGACACACAGACACACAGACAGTTAGTTTCTGCATCTCAGTGAATTGGTCACTCTACATCTCTGGGTGCATGAGACACTCCACACTTCCTGTCATTACACCGCAGTCAACGTGGCTTCCTCTGAGCAAACGCTGGAGCAATGATAAGAGTAGAAGGCCACTGTGTAGGTATAAATATGCATGCTTGTGTATGTATGTATGTCTGTCTGTGTGTGTTGGGGCTGACCTGTTTATGGCCAATTCTCAAGTTCTTGGATCTCTCTGACTTATACTAAGACAGTTACTCTTCTGCACATGTACTAGCATAATGTAATGACCAAAATCCCACTCTTATAGCATGCCGTTTAAATTAGCAAACATTTAATAGCTTCTGATTGTATAATTACTGCTGTTTAATGTGTTTCAGCAGGCAACCATTCTTTAAACTCTAACTGATGTAGTGAGTAGCTTCTCATTATTTAACAATCATGTCAGAAGATGTATTCCGGGGTTACGAAAAAGATATGGGAAGTTACAAGAAATAAAATGTTTTAATTTCTATTCCAGTGTGTTGGGCAACGCAGGATAACAAGAGAAGCACATGAAAAGATGCACCCATTATCATGCATGGGGTCCACTGTAGAAGCCTCTGGAGGCAGACTTTTGTAAAATAAAATAAAATGAGGCTCAGCAACATTTTCTCACTCACTATCTAAACCTGTATACAGGGTCGAGGGGGGCCTGGAGTCTATCTCAGGTGGAGTACAGCCTGGACATGGTGCCAATCACATGGCACACAAATACACACTCTCACACACTATGGGCAATTTGGGAACAGCAACTAACCTAACCTGCAAGTCTTTGGACTGTGGGAGGAAACCGGAGAAAGCCCACCAAGCACGGGGAGAACATGCAAACTCCATGCACACAGAGGCGGCAATCAAACCTGGCCGGGAATGGAACCCAAATCCTGGAGGTTCAAGGCGACAGAGCTAACCACTACACCACCGTGCCGCCTCAGCAACATTATGTGGCAAAAGAAATGTCAGCTGATGACCTGAATGTACTGAACACCAAGTTATTACTCCTATGGAGTTTTTTCCCCTGATGGCACAGACACAACTGTGGTTTTGGAGGTATGAGGAATCATTTTCACACATAAATTGTCCTGCACAGCATCCTAACCTTAACTCCATTAAAAGTCTTTGGGATGTTCTGGGGAAGACTTCATTGTGTAGCTAGACTCTCCTGACATCAGTACAAGAGCTCGTTCAAATATGAATGCAGCTCTGGACAGAAATAAATCTGGGATGATGCAGAAGGTTGATAAAACATCGCCATGATGAATGCATGCCATACTCAAAGATAAAGGCGGGCCAACTAGATGTTAAAGTGTTGATGAAATGAACTGAACTGGCAGAGTTAATGGGGTAGCGATGGATCTCCTTTACTGTAGGGCTGAGAAAACATGGCTCAGGGCTTTGTGGGTCAGACAGGAAGGTCCTAACTTGCAAACGTAAGCACATCATCTAGAAACGCCTGCCAACAAACCTTCCTAAGAGCACGGTATCGAGCTCTGAAAGACAAACACAACCTAAGAATGAAGACTCTGTGAACTATAACTTCCAGAAATCTTATGCTAGTATATCAAGGAATGCAAATATGCCTCATATTTATTGAGGTTCAGACCTGAAATAGCACAGCACGGCTCATAGAGAAGACCAAAAGCACTAAAGCTATAAAATTATATACTCTCTCTCTCACACACACACACATATATATATAAATATTTTTTTATTAATATATAAAACAGTTAATGCAAAAAACACACACACACACACACACACACACACACTCACTCACACACACACACTCACACACACACACTCACACACACACACTCACACACACACACTCACACACACACACTCACTCACTCACACACTCACACACTCACACACACACTCACACACACTACCTTTGGCAGCTTGGCAAACTTCCCATATCTGGTGTCTCTGATATGGCTGATGTCCACAATCTCGGTCTCCTGAGGAGAAATGAAAACAGAGCATTATAAACAACTGCATGAGCATACTTTCGAACCATTTGCAGTTCTGAAATCTTTCTGCTTTTGCAAAACAAGGCATGAGAGACGGTGAACCACAAAGCTTTACATTCGAGTTTTAGTTAAAACCCAGAGCCCTGTGTGCAGATCCGCTCTGCTGAAGGTAGCAAGTGAGGTGAAATAATCCTTATTGAACTGCAAAGTTCTACATTGGAAAAGTGGAGATGAGATTTTTGTCACAGGATCTAATGAGGACTTGTAGCAGGGGAAAAGTTAATTTGGGATGAAATCTCAAACGTGATATGACAAAATGGTATTAATGAGCGATGATTGACCAGATATTAACCCTGATTTCACAGTGACAGCATGAGACCTGGAGAGACGGTCACAGAGGTTTGAAAACGTTTTTTCTCTCTCTGATGATTTCAACAACAGACTTATGACGAGGTCATTATGTGTGGCGCATGAGCCCGGGCTTTTAGGTCTCAGCAGCCCTACACTGAAACGAGATCACATCCAGACGTAAATACATACACGACTCGGACATACAGAGACTCGCTGAACAATGACTGATAATTACATGACACGCTACAAAATGACCTCAAATACAAAAGGTTATGTCACAGGTTACTTGATAATCCAGATTTCAGCCCAAATACAAGGTGTACAGAATGACATCATAAACTGAAGTGGTTAAAAGAGAGAGAGAGAGAGAGAGAGAGAGAGAGAGCGCAATGCTCTGTACACAAAGCAGCTCATAAACAGGCATGGTAAAACAAAGCAGAATACTCTGTCTGTTTAACGAGCTTTGCTCTTTTACTCTTTCATCCTTCATGCCTTTGTATCATCCTTTCTTTCTTGACCTCTTCATCTCTTCAGCTGAATGCTCTCCTCTTTGTCTGGTCTATGCATTATTCTCTGTGCTTTTCTTTTTTTTCTCTTATTTGGCAGCATAGCTCACATTCTCTTGTTGTTTCTGTAATGATGAAGTTGTTAAGCTGACTGCTCCCTCGAGTGTGTGTGACGGGTTAGAAGTTACTGGTAGGAGTCCTCTAGGGAAGTGTTCCAATCCCATGGACACACTTGTGCGTACACAAGTTTCTCCTTAAACGCATCATGCTTGAATGTATGATGCACAAATAAAATAAAAAGCTCATGATGAACTAGCATTGATAAGTACACACAAATTAAGTGTTTACCAGGAGACAGAATGACAAATAGTATAAGACAAACACATAAAAGCATTAATGCCTGCTACAGTTTTATTTGACATAGCACACCCTCAGTACTGTGGTTAACACGGTACAGTTAAAAAAAAAAAAAAAAAAAAAAAATTATATAAAATATTGAGCTAGTCAATAGTTGTTGCTGTTGCACATTTATGGGCTCAAAGTCCTCATTTTGCAAGTACTGTATATGAGGTTCATGAGGACATACAGTGTCTAGTGGTGCTCGTTAGTACCCTCTAAGCACCCCTACATGAAGTCAGCACTGAAATGGATGTAGGTCCATTGAACAAAACACACAGTGGACAGTGAGAGAAAGAAAGAGAGAGAGAAACATTACAGCCCTACCTACAATGTCTCATTATAAATCTAATTAAATTTTGTTTTGAAAATTAGATCACAAATTGAGTATGATCTCGAAATCCATCATTTAGCACCACATCATTTTATATAAAAGTGACGTCATTCGCAATTCTCTGTGGATTCACGCATGTTTTCTCTGGTCATTGCATGATGTGTAATTATTTCCCATTTACAGCTTAAAGAAACAATCAGCGTGAGTGCTTGAGTCAGTAATGACACAGAGTGTGTAACTGTATCTCCAAATGGCTAATGTGAAAACACTGAGCTGAACTCTCGACAACAAGAATGTGAGTTCATCTTGAGGACTTTTGGCAAACATTCACTGTCGTGTCCATAAACATTTCAAAACCTTCACCAAAGAGTGGAGCACAGGAACATTTGGAATTCATCAATTTATAACTGAAATAGCTTTGCGACCAAGGCGGTGAAACATTTCGTATTTTAACATTTTTTAAAAGATTTTTTTTAATTGAAAAGACAAAAATTTTAATTTTAAACTGGAATATTTATAAAATCGAATCAGTATCAAGGTATCATGATATTGGTGGTCCCCGGTGTTTCCCCATCTCTATTTAAGATTATGGTCTATTTTATATGAATAGATTTTTTTTGGCCAATCTACATTAATATATTTAGTTTGCTGATTCAAAATGAACCGTTCATACAGGATGGGCCACAGAAAAGTAGCCCACCTCCAGCATCACTGTTGAAGGGCTTCAAGAAGTATTAGCCAACATGTTCAGACATGCGCAAAGGTGAATAGACGTGAACGGCTATCTGTTGTAACTTGTGGGTAAATGAATAAAAACAATCCATGTGCCTGTTTATCTTGTCATAGTCATACCATCGCCTACTTTCTGTGCCCCAATTCTAACCAGGACTGATACAATTTCACGTGACTGAAGGCGTAAAAACAAGGCACAGTATGGTGATGAGACTCTTAGCTGCAGTAACATTTTAAAGAAGCCTGTACGTCCATACATGACGATCCTGGCCGAGGTGGCTCACTGTAGTCATTCCTGTGAACACTCAGCAAGTGGAACGGCTGATTCTTGAAGATGGATGGATAACTTGTCGCCAACTTGCGGAAGTGACGCATCTCTCTGTAGGAACTGCACACCATCATTCACAAATATTACTTGCACATTACTGGGATTTGGCTGGGAGTTATCGACACATACCCCATACTGTCCTGACCTGGCTTCAAGCCATTACCACAAGTTTGGGCCTTTAAAGGAGATCCTGGGAGGCCAGTTTTTCATACCTGACCTCATATTGATAGTATTCCAACCTTTTGCTAGTGCTTGGATAAGTGCATTAGTGTAGCGGGGAATTATATAGAGAATTAATCGTAATTTTTATTCGTTCTATTATTCTGCACAATCAAAAGTCCCGAATTGGCTGGAATGGAACTTGTGCTATATACATTTTTTGGGTTATGTTTTTCTAGCAATGGCCATTGTCCTCATATAATATAATCCATACTAGAAAATGCTTAAACATATAGAGTTAAATCCTAATCAAAACTCCTACTTTTTATGAATTTAACTGTTGAATCTGCTGATTTTTAATGTTTGCATGTTCTCCCAGTACTTACATGTATGGAGTGTATATGATTGGGTGTGTATGCGTGTAGGTTGCCAGAGGTTAAGTCCTAAGCAATGTAACATCCATTATACCGATGACTACTAGTCATGCGTTACTAATAGGCCAAGCATCGTCAAGACCTGACTTCTACTACCACGTGCCTTGTAATTTTTTAAATCAATAAATATTTGACTCAGTTTTGTTCTTCTAGGTCTTTCGGCTGCTCCTGTTGAGGGGTTGCCACAGCGGACCATCCGATCCGCACATACGAGCTTGGCACTGGTTTTACGCCGGATGCCTTTCCTGACGCAACCCTTCCATTTTATCCAGGCTTGTCAATGTCTTTAATCAAGAATTGCTTGGAACAAGAGTAATACTGAGCAGTCCTCATAGTAGGATCTTACAAGGATATACACACAACATAGCTGGGGGGGGGGAATTATGTCCTCATACCAGGACGAGAGTCTCATGAGGCGATGAGGTCATTCTTGTCAAGCCTCACAGACACACACACACATACACACACACACAATTCAAAACCAACAGTAACATGTTTGTTGAGGTTAAAAGCTGAAAGCTTATAATTAAGGTAATTCTGCTATTAGAGTCAACATTACCAAAACTAGAATCCAGAGATTTAACCAAGTATTCTTTCCTGTGCTTGCATTCTGAAATCTTCAAATCATATTAGCTTCAGCAGAAAGTGAGAATTTGCTGCCTGACATTTGGCTTAGTGGTTAATGTAGTTGTTAATTAGCACGGTCGCCTTGCACCTCCATTTCCCGGGTTTGATTCCCACCTCGGGTCTGTGTGCATGAAGTTCACGTGTGCTCCCCGTGCTTGGTGGGTTTTGTCCTGGTACTCTGGTTTCCTCCCACACTCCATGGAGATTAGGCTCATTGGCGTTCCCAAATTGCCCATAGTCAATGAATGTGTGTGTGTGTGTGTAGTTGTGCCCTACATTGGATTGGCAGTCTGTCCAGAGTGTACTCCACCTTGTGCCCCGAGTTTCCTGGGATATGCTCCAGGCTCACTGCGATGGACAGGATGAGGCCGTATAGACAAGGAGCGAGTGAGTAGTCAAGCATAGAAGTCTTTTGCAATTCATTGAATTTAGATCAGCCTTGAGAATTTTACTGTATTTGGAATTCGGAATCTGACTGAAGATTATGAAAATATTATGGCAAATTGCCAAGATTATCTTCAGCATCGGGCCACTTTGTAATCACGCCTCTTTAACGATGGCTCTCTGCAGAGGTATGCTCTTCATCCAGCAGGACCAGCCAATTAGAGATCAGAAAATGCTTTAAACACTGACACAAACAATTCGCGTCAGAAGAAAACAAAACAAATCTAACAATCAAGCTGTTTAACTGATGCCACTCATGACAGTACATTGTTGCACAAGTGCTTTTAGGAGTCTGGACTTGTCGCATATCTTCCTGGGACTTTTCATAGGCTGAGCAATCCTGCGTGTGTGTACATGTTAAAGCGTCTGTCTTTTTGACTTCTTGTCTCCTAAAATTGCACAGCAAAGCTATAAATACAAGTCAGCTACTTACAGCACATAAAGGCACAAGTACAGGTCTCTCTCTCTCTCTCTCTCTCTCTGACACACACACACAAATGGGTGTTTTTTTTTTGTTCCTCTCTTTCCCATGGCATGTTTCTTCTCAGAGTGCAATGCGGTTTCCTTTACATCGAGCCGCTTCACAATGGCACAACCACTCCACAAACACTGTGTGTATTCTTCCATCACGAACACCGCCTTGACATGAAGTCAAACAATCTGCTAGTCTATTTATCACAGAGCGTTCTCACACACTGCAGAACAGCTGGAAGAACAGAGACTGTAAATTGTAAGCTTGAACTACATCAACAAAAAAAAAAAAAAAACACTTTCCACCATAAGGGCAACAAATGTGCATAATTTTTCATAGACATTAATTAAAGAATTATTACACTGACATGAAACTGCCAACAGACGTTGTACATGAAACAGGTGCTTTTGTAAGATAAGTGCTGACGTTCCGGCTCCTGAAGTCAAACTGGTTTTCTCAGTCTTGTTTTGGCTCAGTGTGGGACGGGGGAGTGGACACGGAGGAACAGGAACGGCGAGAGGTTCGTGAAATCGGAGTACGGGAAACTCCATCTGCTCTATGACGAGCCCTAACAAAAAAAAAACAACAACAAAAAAAAGTTGTTCGCTGCAACCCAGTGCGTGTGTGTAGGGACATACATGTATGATCAAAATAGGTATGTTGTGTGCTAGTGTTGTACGATGCTGTAAATAACCTAAATGACAAATGTTATGTCCTCTTTCTAGGAGCCTGAGGCTCATCTCTGACCTCTGACCTCTAACCATGAGACCCTGATTGGACCTTCTGTCCAGGGCTCACTGAAAGAAACAAATTGTGAATCCTGCTGCCAGTAGGACCATTTCAGTGTTCCAATACTAATCCAACGTTCAGAATATTTTCATGTTCAGGATACTAAATTTGGTATCAGTGGTAAATCATCTCCTACAGGCCTTTATTTGAGTTGTTTTGACATTTCTAAAACAGAGATCACCAGGAAGGATTTGCTTTACACCCTGTGCGGTGAGCATTGTGCTATTTGTTGGATGAAACATATACTGTGTGTGTGTGTGTGTGTGTGTGTGTGTGTGTGTGTGTGTGTGTGTGTGTGTGTGTGTGTGTGGGGCGGCATGGTAGACATGTTATACTCCTGAGAGCAAGGCTCTGTCCTCCAGCACATCCTCCCTCTCATACCTGCTCTTTGTCATACACACAATAAAACAACTGGACATAAATAAAAACAACTGACAAACAGCAGACATTTTGGCCCAGGGAATATATTTTTTCCTTATTTCCCATGTTTAATGTCCCTCAGGTGCCTGAATATGGATTGTTTTAAGGGAAAAAAACAACACGCACATACCGTATATATAGAATTTAAAAAGAGCTGAAAGGCAGTTCGAGTGCCATGGATGAGGCTTACAGTGTCATCCTGGTAAACCTGATGCTTCAGAGAGCGGACATGCTACTGTAAGTATCAGTGACCTAAATTGCATGACATTTAATGTAATCTCTTTAAGTACAAACATAACCTCAAAATCCAGATAATCATTTACATCCTAAAAATATGCAGCTTTTCACCAGCGTTATGGATGTGCCATTAAACAGACAAACCTGGATGAGGTCTGAAATTGTTTCCACAGGTTGAAATGTTGTTTGGAATAAATGATTTTGGATAAACTGGTGTTCTGTGATTATTGCTGACATGTTTTCGTATACTTTCCTTTCTCTTTCATTTCCTCACTTTTTCATAGGTCTCATATTGTAAGTTTTGTGTTGTTCGATGCTGAGCATGGAACTTTAATGTTTAATTTAAAACTAAAAGTGGAGTTAATATAAGCAAACATAGATCTACTGCAGAATGCATCAAACAAACCAATTATTTCCCCCCATGTTAAGGCTTACTTTTACATGAGATTGCCCGCAACTACTGTATATTCACAAATGGGTGTAAGGCTCACTCTCAGCTCCAGGGTCTTTCCAGGGTTTTCTCCAAGCGCTCTAGGTTTCTTATGCTCTCTCTGTGTTAGCATCAATTTCTTCCCAACATCCAACATCTTTGAAAGGGCCTCTAGTTGTAAATGTATGTGTGTGGGCTCACGCACAGTGCCCTGTGATGAAAATCGCATTCAGAAAATCATTTAAGTGTCTCAGGATAAAACACTCGCTGATGACGAGTGAATGAATACTCTGAGACCCTGATGTTTTCTAGACAACTTATGAAGTTATGTACATTAATTATTAATTTGATAAATTTAACAACCACATCAAGCCTTTTCCTGTTTTTACCTGTAAAAATGAGTGCAAGAAAAGTAGTCATTCATTTAAACAGCACTGTTTGTAATCTGCTTCTATCTAGTATTGTTAATTAGGACGTCAAGGCAATTAACAGCAAAAAAACAAGAAGGAGTAAAGGAGGGAAAAATGGAAAGATAAGAGAGGGAGAAGGATTTAAAAGAGAGAAGGGGAGAGGTTTATCCCGTGAAGCAGAAACAAAAGCTGATAGTGTGTGTGTGTGTGAGTGTGTGAGAGCGTCAGAGAATTAGACCCGATTTAGTTTGCAGATGAGAGGGAGGAGATGAAAGGAAGTGTGTAGCTACAGTAATGAGTGAAGATGAGGAAACATAACCGTCCCCTGTTGGGGACTGTTATGGAAAAGCTCGAGGAAAGGAAAACGCCCATCGTCCCTCCAACATTTCTCATCTTTTCTGCCTTCCAGGATTCTGCATTAACTATCTCTATTAATATCTTAATATCGCTATATTATTATTAAACCAGTGTTGATTCCCTCCTCACAGACATGCCTCTCTCAGTCCGCACAAACTATACGTGCATGCACTTGTGGTACACGCGGTATTTATAATCCAGTTATTTTGAGTTGGATTGTTCAAGACACTCATCATTCCTTCGCTGCAAAATATCGCCCTGGACCAACCACCCGGGTGTACACTGCATACGGACATATAGGTGTTAGTTACTGAGCCCGAATCAAGTATTAAATCAAACTATAACTTTAATTCTAATTAGGTTGAATTTTAATTAGCAAGGTGTGTATGTGTGTCTGTGTGTGTGTGTGAGAGAGAGTGAGTGTGTGTGCGCGCATGCGCGCGTTTTCGTGTGTGTGTGTGTTCAAGTGACTTTAAATTAAAGAACCAAAAAAAAAAAAAAAGAGGAATTCAATGTCAGGAATGAAAGTCCACTTCTGGGGAAGAGAAAAAATGCGGGAGAGAGACCAGAGAGGAAATGTTCACATTATCAAGCCAAAAAACACACTTCCTGTATTTGAGTGCGCAACGGTCGGCTTCAGAGAGTGAATTCAGAAGGACTTTGCATACTAATAAATATTAATTGACTGGTTCATCACTTTAACCATACTGACTTCTTGGAAGAAGGGGGGGGGAAATAGGTCTCACACACACTCCTTATCATACACCTCTGCTTAACTCAGCAAGCTACACATTAGCCTTAAAGAGTACATTCGAACAGCCTTGTGTGAGGATTAAAAAACAAACAAACAAACAAACTAAAAAAACAAACACTTAACACATTCACTTTTGGGATTTTAATTTTGCTTAATGGAACGTAAGCTCCTCACACAGGACTTCACTTCATCCGTGTCGATCCACATGAATTAAACTTGGTGCTTAACTGAGGAGAAAAAAAAAAAAGAGCTACTCAGAGGAAGCATGCATTAGGCCTCATCCTCTCTGCCTGTGAGCTTGTGTGCGATAAGGGAGAACTAGCTACAGGGTTTTCAACTGTCTGGTTTCTGTGAAGCCTCAGATTCTTGCAGGACGTGATGTAATCTCAGGTTATTATAGTCAAGCAAGTTGTGCATTCTTCTTTTTTTTTTTGCTCATTTGATTATTGGAGAAACTTACAAGTTAAAAGTTATGTTAAGGATTTATTTACATTTAGGGATTTGGCAGACGCCCTTACCCAGAGCGACTTACATTTCTATTTTGCTCAAAGGCCCAACAGGGACAACATGGTGTTCATGGGATTTAAACCTGGTACCTTCTGAACCGTAGTCCAATGCCTTAACCACTTGACCCTGATTTATTTGTCAGATATACATTATTGCACAGTGAAATATTTGTATTCACAAATCTCATCAAGTTGGGATGAGAGCGTAGAGCGTAATATGGTATGGTACCCCCAGAGCACCAGAGAGTTGAAGGCCCAAACAGTGCTCCGAGGCCGTAACAGTGGCAACTTGGTGGAGCTGTGGCTTGAACCGTTGACCTTCTGATCAGTGATCCAGAGCCTTAACCCATCCAGCTACTACTGTACTATCTGTCTGACCCTTCTCCTTGAACCTGCTGCTTAGTGGAGAATTTTGTCAGGTCCTGAAATACTCAAAGCAGCCCATTTGGGACCCATAATTCAATAGACTTGTACACTGCCTGGTAAAAAAGAAACTTATTTCATAAGGGTCAAATTACTATGCTGCATCAAGCAAAGAAAACAACTAAGGAGATTTGAAATGACTGGAACTGGGTTAAGAACGCATCAAAATCTTGGGGGAATAAACTTGGTTGCAGAGGTTCTGGGAGCATGAGGAACCATTTTCACACATTGTGTTCTGTAAATAAAGCTAATGGTGACTGAGTGAAATCTTAGTGTGTGTGGCTTTTTATTTTTTTTGGCCAGACAGTGCCTTTGCCCCTATTGTGATGTGAGAGATAACTGAAGCCTTTGACCGGTGTCTACAAGATTAAGTGCATTGCGCCAATCTGCTGGTGTTCCTTATAAAGTGAGCAATAAGTGTACATTTCCACAGTAAAAAGGGAGCACTTATTTTCAATTCAAGTACTGCCTGTACTGAAGAAGTAGCAAAATATGAGATTTTTAAAAATACATTTCATGATAAAGGATAATAAACTTTACAGTAGTTACATGGTGGTAAAAAAAAATACGAAATAAGTATTTCTTATATTAAAACTCAGGTTTGCAAATGCACTGACTACACACTATAGTCTGAATCTTTTCACCATTTCCATCTCTCTAAAACTAAAGAAAAAAAAAAAAGACAGATGAAGTTAAACATGGTTTAGAAACAGCACCACTTTTACTTCATCCCACTTCCGTTCATGAGCCACTCACTTTTCACTCACTCACACACACACACACACACGCACGCACACCTTACAGAATTTAATTCAAAGCCCTCATCCAAACTTTCTGGCTGATTCATGTCTCCCACAGAACGTTTCCGATGTCTTTTACAGCTCACTTACCCATGATTTAATGTCCTCTCTCATAACAGAGGGATAAGTCCCTTTGAAAATGACATCCTGTCAAAATATTATGTTCAATCTCTGAATCGGTCACTTTTACCCCCAGACTTCCTGGCAGTTTTCTACATACAGAAAGAGGAAGAATACAGAGGAATACGGAACAGAGAGAAAGAGAGAAAGAAAGTGGCAAAAGTGTATGGCTGACTGGCATTATCTGGTCCCTCTATCAGATCAGTATGAAAAACAGCCTGGGTGGATTTAAGGGTTAGTTATGGGTTAAGAGGGCACAGAACAAATTGCGATGCAGAGCTACCCAAGCATTTCCTGCAAGTTTTCCCATGCTTGCAATAAAGAGAGAGATGCACAGATAGAGAATATACAGTAGAGCAAAGAAAAGTCGTCATTCCTCCATTTGTATGAAACGACGACTTTTCTTTGCTCTGCTGTATATTCTCTATCTGTTGCCCTTCTGTTCTGCACTGAAGAGCACCAGCTGTCCACGATGGAGAGACGCATCAAATGGAAACAAAAAGTGTTGTAAGCGAAGGACCAGAAACAAGAAGTGAGTCAGAAAAGAGCAACAGGGCACACGAGGATCAAAGTGAGTGTAAAACACACATTAGACATAAAACAGTGAATTGAAACAGGAAAGGAAGTGTGTGTGCATGTGTGTGTGTATGTAGATATTAGATGTGGGGAGGGGGGAAAAATCGACTTGGTTATGATTCACGATACTTGTGTGCCAATTCAGAATTCAGATTTGGCTGTTTTTCAGCTTGACCATGACCAGTTGGACAAAACGAGCTTCTGAATCCCATTTTTATGCCATTGCATTATCAAAAGTTGTCTGTGTTAAAAAGCCTCAGATTGCTCCTTTTAATTAGAATTAGTCTCAAAACCCACTCATTGCACACTCTTACACCAGTCTCAAAACACGCATGTTAGAAGCTGCACGCGGCCATGTGCTCACAACTGATCAACACATGCTCAAGACTTTGGTGGCATTTGACGCAATTAAACATCAGTTTCTTTATAATCCTAAAGGTGGTACACACTAAACTATTCCCACACTGTCACTCCGTGAATTAGGAGTCAATTATTTGCGATACGTGCTGATCATTAAAAATATAGCTCTTTGGTTCATTTCAAGTTAAATGTTAAAGTGTTGTATTTGAAGTTAGTTTGTGGTGTTTAAATGCTGCGCTTGCTTTTTAAGTAAGAAAACTAATGCTATAAGGAATTGGGCTACATTTACTTACTCATTTTATTCAATTCAGTTGTAAAGCTTTTGAATAATGCCAAGGTTTCAAATTATGACAACTTTAAGTTTCAAGGTCTTAAAGTTGTAAAAAATCAGGAAGAATATAATCTAGAATCAGGATACAGTGCTGTGAAAGCGTATTTGCCCCTGCCTGATTTTTTCCCCTACATTTGTCACACTTAAATGGTAATTTTTATATTAAAAACAGGGTAACCCGAGTAAATACAAAATGCAAATTTTAAATGATGATTTTATTAATTAGGCAAAAAAAAAAGCTGTCCAAACCTGCCTGGTCCTATGTAAAAACGTAAGTGCCCTCCAAATCCAATAACTCCTACAATCAAACATTTGCGATAACTGGCACGGTCTTTCACATTGCTGTGTGGTAATTTTGTACCGTTCTTCTTTTCAGAATTGTCACACTGGATTTTCAAGCATGAACAGCCTGTTTAAGGTCATGCCACAGCATCTCAATTTTAAGGATTTAAGTCTGGAAGCTGCGCCTAGGTATTGTGATATCGTATCGGGTGTTGACTTGTGATTTCTATCCCTAGTGTGTGTGTGTGTGTGTGTGTGTGTGACAAGAGAGGCAGAAAGAGAACAGGGAATGATTGTGTCTCTACACAAAGGGAAAAAACAAAAACCTGATTACACGCTAATGTAGTCTACCACTGCTAACTATTAGTCCAGTGCTGATCGCCTTCAACCCCTAATGAAGCCCATTTGACGAATGACAAAAGCAACAGCATACCATTATCCCTGCAATCACACTGACCACGCTTCCATTAGGACCACAGCCCTAAAGCCACATCCTCACACTAAACATGAAGACGCTAAAACAGAAAAGCACTTACAATAAATAAAAGCACTAAAAAAAATACAAATAAAATAAAATAAAAATGAGGACATTGGCAAACCCAAGGTCACAGGCTAGCTCTTATCAGATTAGATTAAGTGCGAATAGTTTCATGGCCATAAACTGTATGTGTGTCTGTATTAGAACAATATCCATGTTCAGATTGAGAGAATGACCACATATACGCACTCTCACACTTGTCATGCGCACTCTGAGTGAGCGCTAAGTCAAGACGTTTGTCAAGTCAGTGTGGAGCAAGAGCAGATATACACAAAGTAATCCTTCTCTCTTCCTGTTAAATGACTTGGCACGGAAGAAGATTAAACAATGTAGCTCACACCTAATGTCTACAGGGCTTTTTTTCTTTCTTTCTTTTTTTTTTTTTTAAATGGATCTCACACAAAGCACCGAAACTCTCCGAAAAAAAGACAGAAAGCAATGACTGATCAGAAGTAAAACACAAATGGAACTCGCTGTTATATAAAATGACCAGATGTAGCACATGGCAAAGCATTCTCTCTACCACAGCAGTTTACTAATGCTAGCCTTCATAAACTGCAAAGCTGTCTGTCCTACATGGAAAACATGAAGCTGCGGCTTCACTTCTTGACTGTTACAATGCTCTCACACTGGAGACTCCTTTCATAACCGTTCAATATCTCCTCACAGAGAATTTCACAGTGTCACCAACTGTGTATTTGTTTGTTCATGTGAAGCTTCCAGCATACAAATCCCAGGATTAGCTTTTACTTTAGAAACAATATTGTGTCAGAATTTGTGCATTAACATGAACCATACTGTATAACCTTCTGACCAATCAGAATCGAGCATGCAGCAACGCTGTGGGATGACTCGCTAACTATCGTCTCCATTATCAGGATACTTGATAAGATCTTCTTTAAACACATTATGTCTACAATAAATGAATCACAGTAGTGTTACACAGTTATACTCCTATTCTACACAATAGGGTGGTGGTGTGTTTTTTAACCTAATCTCTACGATTAATACAAACGCTAACTTAATATGTGCCTTCATGCATCGTACAAACTGAAAGCCTACTCCAAACTCAATTGTAGTGGAAGTCCAAGAGCAATTGCTGGGGCATCTGAAAACTGAGCTCTAAGTTATGCTTCATCATCATCAAACACACACAACAATGTGTGCAAACACATCTAATGAAGAAAGAACTGTGAACTCATGTAGTATGCTACCAAGTGCTTAAGTTTAATTGTAAAGCCATGTTATTTATTTATTTATCTATCTAACCATGCACTTCAACATAAAGGATTTAACTATGGTCCATTCATGTATAAAGTAAATTATTACTAAATTAAATAGAAATAAGTAAAATAAGGGGGTTTCAGAGAGATTCCATTTTCATATCTTCCTGAGAGAGAGAGAGAGAGAGAGAGAGAGAGAGAGAGAGAGAGAGAGAGAGAGAGAGAACGCAGGTGACCAGAGTCATCCTCCAGAAATAAAAATAATCAATAAAAATGGCGGTCATTTTTATTATTTTTTTTTAATTACAGTTTGGTGAAGACATGCTGTCTCGTTTTAAATATAAGCATGTCAGGCTTAAAATATGTACATCAGGACGACCAAAAAAACTAAAAAACAACAACTCATCAGCTTCTCTCGTGGTGTGTTTTATTCTTAAACCCGTACTCTGCGTGAAGTGCCGTCAAAAGTATCCCCGGAGTAAAAGCTCCAAGTCAAAAACATCCAGCTGTTTGCAAGAGATTCGCAGCTGTTGTGTATCATGCTTAATTCAACTCATTTTTTTTTTTTTGCTTGTTTTCAGTAACTGCTTGCCAGAATACACAAGAACGTAACGACTTCATGCTATGACCTGATCGTGCTTACTTTTGGTCTTATACCTTTTGTACATGAAGATCTTGGAATTTAAATAAATATATAAATAAATATCACCGAATGAAGATTATTCAAAAAGAAAAAAAGTGAAAGTCACAGGCAAATATAATAACCTTATAATATTTGGAAAAATCTGCATATAATTTGTGTAGCTAAGGATATACTTGTGATGATGGCACATATCCTGACATTATTATTAAGTTTTTAGAATAATAATATATATGGCTGAGGCCACTGATCAAAATTAAACCACAGCACTGTTTAGCAGTTCAAATGGTAGTTCTGGAAATCATCATTTGAATAAATCATCACAATTGAATACAGCTTCACTACATAATACAGCTTCACTATGTAGCCAAAAGAATGTGCACACCTGACGATCACACCCACGCATGGTTCCTTTACACTTTCACTTCAAAAGGGGCCAAATCCTGTTTCAGCATGACAGCATCACAGTGCACAAATTGAAGTCCAGGAAGACCTAGTTTTCCAAAGTTGGAGTGGAAGAACTCGAGTGACTTTCACAGAGCCCTGACCTCAACCCTACAGAATACCTCGGGGATGCACTGAAATGTGAGTGCACCATATTAGTTCACTGCAATGGTGACATCAAGGCATGACCCCACTACTGCTCTTGTAGCTGAATGAACATAATCCCCCACAGCCACGCTCTAAAATCTGGTGGAAAGATTTCCTACAAGAGTGATGGTTATTACATCAACAAACGGGAACTACATCAGGAAAGGGACAGTGGAATTGTCAGGTATTCACATACTTTCATACTGCCACATAATGTAAATCACGGGGAAGAAACATGTACAATTCTTGACATGATGTGGTTTTCAGCAAGGAAACATTTATTGTAGGATATTTAGGAGGTCTCCAGTGTCAGCTGTTACTTAAAACTTTATTATACTGTTGAAACATCAAGAAGGAAAACTACTGTACATTTTGCAGTTGTTCAAGAACATTAGGAGCATTTTCATCTAATACGCCTCAAGAGAGAGAAAGGGGGAAAAAAAAAACTAGGCAAGCCTGGTGAGAAAAATAATGTTAATAGTGGCTATATTGCACATGCACGTTTCAAATCAATAATTTTTTTCAATAAACCAATGAATAGTTCCTCTTGTTTAACGATGTCATTCTTGAATAATTTTGAAAAATTTGTATAACAAATCCGGGTTCGATTCCCGGCCAGGCTCGATTCCTGTCTCTGTGTGCATGGAGTTTGCATGTTCTCCCCGTGCTTGGTGGGTTTCCTCCGGGTACTCCGGTTTCCTCCCACAGTCCAAAGACATGTAGGTTAGGTTAATTGGTGTTCCCAAATTGCCCGTAGTGTGTGAATGAGTGAGTGTATGTGTGCGTGCATGCCCTGCGATGGATTGGCACCCTGTCCAGGGTGTACCCTGCCATGTGCCCCAAGTCTCCTGGGATAGGCTCCAGGCCCCCCGTGACCCTGAATACAGGATTAAGCGGTATAGATGATGAGTGAGAGTGAGTGAGTGTATAACAGGAATAAAACACTGTGAGATATGCTGTTCTAGAAAATTGGTCACCTTCAACAAAGATTTGCATAAAAAAGATTTGCATAAAAAAAAAAGCACGCCATCATGTGTTATCCCTCATTACATCTATCCTGAATGGCAACTACGCTAATACTCTCCATCTGTTCTGTATTCCTCTACCCATCCCGAGGCATCTGGAGATTGTGCCAGCTTCAGTAGAAAGCGGCCAACCATGCGAGGATCCTGAGGCATCCAGAGAAGGACCAGCTCCAGCTGGATTCTGCTTTATGATGGTTGGAGCTGCTCCTGAGCTCCCAGTGATCCCGACCCCATCTGCCCTCTGCACCTGCTGACTCATCCCTGTGCTGAACTGGACTTCATGTTAATTTAAAGAACTTCTGTTACATCGAACTTTTAGCTGCATATCACACACGATGATGTTATATAATTTCTATCCGCTATCACCCAAATGAGGATGTGTTCCCTGCTGAGTCTGGTTCCTCTCAAGGTTTCTTCCTACTACCATCTCAGGGAGTTTTTCCTTGCCACTGTCGCCGTCACCCTTGGCTTGCTCATCAGAGACATTTCATTCATCATTCACTCATTCATCTAATTATTATCAACACATTTTTCTCACTTATACACATTTCCATAAATTTTCTTTAAAAAAAAGTTTTTTTCATTCTTGTTAAGCTGCTTTGAGGCAATGAACATTGTTAAAAGTGCTATATAAATAAAATAAAATTTGAATTTTTATTTTTTTATATAGGGTGCAATGCCCTTTTCACCCTCTAAGCCCTTTGCCCGCCTGACCTAATCACTCATCGCCAGTTAATTTCCTTTTTTGGGCAATAGGAAATGCTGTGCAACAAATGTATGAGCATAGGAGTTTAATGATAAATTCACAAGGTTACACAAGAGGAAATAGAAGAAAAGCCTCTAGTGCGGCAGATTTCTCCACACGTGTACCTGGCCCCTTAAGGTTATCTTGTATTTAAGTACATTATTAATAAATAAATAAATTATGGATCATTTATATATCTAACTATATTTTAAGGTTGAACTGTAAAATCTAATTAATATGTACTGTAAACAGGAGCTGATAAATCTAGACATTCTCTGGAGCTGCACTATAAAGAGCACCACCATTCTTACAAAAGAAGCTCCTTCAACTGATATTTTGATGGTGTAGAACATTGTCTAATACAACATCTCTAATAGGCAATTAATCAGGAGGAGATTTGGTGACTGTGTGAGTCATATGATTTACATTGTGCTCATACTGATCAAACCATCCAGTGATGCTCTGTAGATGACGTTTTACCATCTAGGAAGTGAACCATCCCAACAGGATAGAAATGTTCTTCTCTACAGTAAGTAGACCACAAAACAGCTTCATATAGCACAATGTGTGCTCTACTAGGCTGTGTTAGTGGACAGGGAAGAATAGTAGTAGAATAATACTTGGGAGGAGGATTTCAACAGGGTGTGTTTTCCTTTCACAAACAAAAACTATGCTGCAGTGTTCTACATACTGTACTCACACACCACCACACCTTATAGAAGCGCTTTCAGACACAAAGAAGGGAACTCAAGCTAGTGTTTGCTTGAATCCATGACCAGTAAAAGTAATGGAGAAGAATGGAGCAAAGGTTAGAGAAGGACAAATGTGGATTCGTGGAAGTGCAGCTGACTTTTAACAACTTTACGCTACTTAGAAGGAGAAGCAAAGAAAAAAAAGGTACGCATGATAATGATATTATTAAATATAATAATAGCGACATTAAATCTAAAAGTATGCAGTTACTGAAGAGACAAGATGAGGTGTCCTCCTTCCTCTATAGACAAGGCTGGCTTCCCTTGGGCATTTATTCCTACCGCCAAACAGGGTTACTGCTTCTCCTCAGGCGAAGCTTGCCCTAGTGTCCTAATACTACATCACACACACACACACACGGAGCTCAATCTTCTAAAGAAATGACTTTCAGTTTTTGTGTGAAAGTATATACACAAGTAAGCTTTCTTACAAGAAATTAAATCTTAAAACCTTAATTTATTTAATAATTAAAAAAACACTAAAAGTTGCATACTACTACTTTTTTTTTTTTTTTTTGCAAAACAGTTCCTTACAGTTCTGTTTTTGTCTTCTGCTCACATGCACATTTACAGAGCGCAGTATCACATGACAACCAATTACAGGAAATCAAATCGTAATACACGGGAGACTATAGCTGCACAAAACACATGCCATGCATGCCTAACTGACGAGATGAAAAGAACAGAGAGAGAAACCATAAAGAGCACAAAAGCGAAAGGATGGGTGAGAGTGTGTTTTGATTTCGCTGGATCGAATCCAATTCAATTCATGAGCACTCACATGATGCACATTAATTGGAACTTAAAGCAAGTAAAAAGAGTGACTGGAGAAGAGGACAACAACATTCAGTGAAAATGTGAAATTAGTGAAAGGAGAATAAATAAAAAAAAAACCTCTGCTTTTACTGTTGTAAAGATACATTCAGTTACTTTGCAACAGTTTAGCTAAAATAGGCAGTTTAAAACTTCCCCAAATTAACACTAATACAACCCAGAACTCACTATTACTAGTGAAAATCATGGCACTTCATCATTAAGCAGACAAGATTTTCCATGATTGGTTAGATATCAGAGTTCTACCATTTGCTTTCAAGATGGAACAATTATTCCATATTATTTTTAATAATTGGATATTTAAGCAATTATTTGTATTTCATTCTTTCAAAAAAAAAAAAAAAAAAAAAAGGTCAAGTGAACTCCTTTAATAGCCCAAACATGAGGCCAGACATGTGGAGGTGTGGCAGTAATTCCCAATTGAGTTCCTGTAATGTGCTATAAAGTGGTATTCGTGAATGATTGTGTGTCTCTTTCCCACGTCTCTTCTGCAAGTTGGCGACAAGTTATCTGTCGATTTTCAAGGAAACCGGACGCTCCACTCGTTCAGTGTTCATGGGAATGGGCTCAAAATTGCCGGCTCCTCCATGGACATACGGCCTCTTTAAAGCATTTGCACAATTCAAATATTTTACCGTGGCACAGAGTCTCATCACAGTACTTGTGCTTGAAAGTATTCTGTAAATGTAATCGGTTTTTACATCTTCATTCATAAGAAGTTTCAGCAGAAGTCCCTGGTTTGAATTGAACGCTTCGTTGTATGAGCACATAGACATAGACACATTCTGTTCGAATTTGTCATTAAGATTAATTGTAGGACCTTAAAGGGCCCAAACTCTTGTAAATGTAAAAGCACCAGGTAAGCTGAATGTCAATTAATTATCATGAGGACAACAGCTGACGTAATGCAACAAGAACTTTACACAAAAATAAATTGCACTTAAAAAAAAAAAAAGGATGTCTGACCTTTTTGATACAAAAAGCTTAGCAATGCATGTTTGCGAAATTTGTTAGTGATTTGAGTTGTTTTCTGCTTTTAAACACCAAGTTCAAACAATTTTTAGATTAGTCAGACAGGGATACAGGTAAAAGTTTTATGGTGGCATAATTGTTTTGTTAAGAAAAAAACTTAGCATGTTTACATATAATATGTAATAAATTAACCAATTAATAAATTTAAGTTAATGCAAACAAACAAACAAAAAAAAAACACTTACCATGTTTGAGCCACTTGACCAGTAGAGGAAGAATCCTTCAGGTTCCACTCTCAGGGTGACCAGAGTGGGCGGGCCACTGTTGGGCTCCTGAACACAAACCAAAAAAAAATGATGAATTAAGACACAATTCACACACAGAGCCAGAGACTGAAACATACTCTGTTAAACGTTTTTTACTCAAAGATGCTGTCTAATCAAAATATTTTCCAACAATAGTGCCTGTTCAGACTACAGGAGAATAACTGAATTTAAACATCAGTGAGGCATCAATGACCACCAACGAGTGCAGTACAGCTGCAGCAACTAATCAATAAGAAAAAAAAAAAAAAAAACAAGTTCCTGGAAAATTATTTTTTGTTATTGATTACTCCAGTTACAGCAAGACTAGTTTCTAATGTATAGGTGCACTTTACAATGTCTCCTAAGAGGTTTTTAAATATAATATCTTAGGTCATGAAACAAAAAGAAAACTAAAGTTATCTCAGCAGGAGTGTGGATTTTGTATTGTGACATAACACATCTCCATCAAAAATAAAACAGACGAAAGACGGTAACAGATACAGTATGGGTCAAGACAGGCCACTGGTAGAAATATGGGGGAATATAGGGAAGCATGCAATCCAGCATGGATTATACAAGTTGTTAAACATGTTACAGTAGCAAAAAGGCCTGGCCTAAAACATGTAAATATGGGAACCTAAAAGCAAGGTTTTCATGTTACGGGAAGCAGAGGCCAAAGATTTCTTGCCTTTGTCCAAATTTAACAGACATTTTAAATCATCTTGAAGCATTTCTGGTATATTGGTCTCTCCCTGTTCGAGTAGATAGAGGCCTGGAATGAAAATAACCACCTGGGACAGGGGCCAAGCTGGATGTCGAACTAATAGACTTTACTATAAGGACATAAGGATTTAAAGCAGCCAGTAATTCACGATAACTAGATTTAAAGATGTTTTGATGAGGTATTTAGAGAAAGTGCAATACAGAATGATAGAATGCACAGTTATTTTAATCAAAGAAAAAGTGCTGGCTTCGCTTCAGCTGACAGAACAATGAGCTAAGACTACTTTAACACTAGAAGACGATTGTTCCCCTCTCAAAGGCACGGGAACAAGGACACCAACCTTCGTGCTATGTCTAATATTTATATTTCGGAAAAATGTCAAGAGCAACGGTCTTGTGTGCCTTCCTACTTTATCAGCAATGGCTGCATGGGTAGGAGGATGAGAACGCGCGCGCACACAGATTTCGGAGGAGATAGATGTCACTGATGACAGCATGTTATAAACAGTGGTCCACTTCCGTCTTCTGGTACAGTTGACTTTCTTATTTAATTCCAGCCATGCCCGAGTATGCTGTGCTGTTCCTGAGATAACCTTTTCCGGTTCACTTAGGCATGGTATGCTGATCCGTGACCGGCTCCTAATGTGTTCACATTTCGTAAATGTACTGAATTTTGGGGTCAACTGTGATTGATGCTTAGGCAAACGGTGTAAAAGCACCCCAAGCCTTGGCTACACAGGGACTAATGGGCATTAAGACCCTCCCTTATGGTCAATGTAGCCATGCTTCCTTCACTGGAACTGATGTGCAATGAAGCAATTACTCCTTCATTGTGACTGATGAAGCCATGCCTACTTTACTGGAAATTATCATCAATGTAGCCACCTTTACTATGACTGATGAACAATGAAGGCATGCTTTTTACACTGTTAATGCATTCCTTATGGTAATATAAAATTCTGGTTTTATCGCCAACACTCGGATGAGATCAGAAGATTTTAGTAGTAAATCAATTGTGTATTTTTCTATTTTAACTTGATATGTTCATTATCGATCAAAGACCATTTGGATCCCTACACTGCTCCCTGAACTATTTGTAAGGACATGAGAGTCTATTTCCTGCCCTGCTGAGACATGCCATGTGCACGCTACAGTATGTGCACAATGTGACTGCTGAATTAATGAACTGTGCTCTGCACTTCTTCCCACTGAATGACAGTCTAACAAAGACTGTTCCTGTGGACCTCCTGCCATAGACCCCACATCTCCCATCATTATACGCGGTCTTTTGCAGACGGTTGAGGATTCGCCGCAGTCCGGGCAAGAAGCTTCCCTTTGAGCCGAGCGCTAGGTGCCAAGTGCTGAAGAGCAGATGAGAAATGGCAAGAGAACGGAGATACATATGGGATCAGTGGATGGTTTTCTGAGCGAGAGAGAGAGAGAGAGAGAGAGAGAGAGAGAGAGAGAGAGAACTTGCAGCCCTTTAGGGACAGTTGGATTTAAAGTCGAGTCTAATGGCTGAAAGGTAAAGCGTTAGGACCAAGACCACAAGAGCCACAGAGTAACCCCATACCTCCATCTTAATGTGCACTGTCAGAGACAGAGAGAGATACAGATAGATAATTGAATAATACAGAGAGTGGTGGAACATGCAAGATTTCAAATGTTTCTCATGACATCAGACGACCGTTCAGGGGGAAAAAAACAAATCATCCAGTGTTCAAGTGACATCATCTAATGTTCAAACTATAGAGTATAATATTTTTTGTTTTGCCTGTTATTGTTTGAGGATTTTTTTTTATCCTTTTCTGTTTAAAAGGACAAATCAGATTCCATTTTACTTATCCTGACTCATGTACATGTACATTCCCTTTCTTTTTCCATTATACATCTTTCCCCTTGCTCTTCATCTCTTTTGTAAAAATCTCAAATGATGTACAATGAATAAACAGAACACCACAAGCACACAGCGAATTGAGAGTGTTGTCAAATGAGCCAATCAACTGTTTAGCACTGATTACATTTATGGGTTCTTGGAAAAACATTCAACGATTGGCAAGATGTGAAGAATGATGATTTTTTTTCCCCCCGTCCTTTCTTCTTGTCGACACGAACCATTACACACACCACACCAATGTGTGCTGCTTGTCTGCATTTGCATAAACACAAATATATTACCGTTGTATTGTGGGTCCTGAATGACCTCCATTCAAAGCAGTGTTTGCTAAACAAAGCGTCTCAGCACAGGACCCATCGGCATCGAACGCCTTCAGGTGGGTCTATTGCAATATGAAAGAGTGAGTAGTGAAGGAAGGGGATGAGGGAGACGAGGGAAAACGGAGAGAAGGAGTGGGTCATTATGCGCCTTTCTTTTTGATCTTCTTACAACTTCGCTCATGCAGTTTATTTCCCCTGTATCTGCAGTGGGTGCTAGCGGGTGCACTAGCCTTAACCTTTAGCCCTTACTGTACGTACTCATTAAAGACGGTAAAATACACTGTGGTGTAACGATTTTCTCCAGTGTCTCCTCCACCCCCTACAGGCACTGGCCTTCAGCTAATAAGCCTTAATGATCCTTCTTCCTATCCTGTGTGTTTTTTTTTCTTTTTTTACACACACACTCACACACACACACACACACACACACTCACACACACACTCACACACACACTCACACACACACTCACACACACACTCACACACACACTCACACACACACTCACACTCACACGCACACACAAGTGATTGATTGATTAAAAAAATCTACAAAATGAAACATCAAAACAAAACACATGTTTAACAGATCAAATCATCCTCTTTTAAGTCAGAGTGGGCGTATAATCATACGGGGCAGCAAAGCGGCATATAGTGGTCAGCACTGAAGCCTCTCACCTCCAGAGTCTGTGTGTGTAGAGTTTTCTCCCTGTCCTTGGTTCCTGTCCTCTAGGTACTCTGGGTTCCTCCCACAGTCTAATGATATGTAGATTTTGTAATGTTTGGACACCAATTGACCTAGTCTGCTTGTTTTTGGACTTTGGGAGGAAACTGGAGTACCCGGAGGAAACCCACCAAGTACGGGAAAATTTCACTCACGTATACGGTATAGAATGGGACAAAAAGATACCACAATACATATAATAAATTACTGTAGCATACACTCACAGCACTTGCAGTAGGAGTACCAGTACACACCTATTCAACACAGTTACGCCATCAGCAAATTATGTGGCAGCAGTGCAATGCAGTAAATCAAGGCGGAAGCTTTAGCTACTATTTCACTTCTCTTACCAAAGAAAAGCATTGAGCACAGGTTCACCAAATCTGAAAAGCTGAAGACTGCAAAAATCTACCTAGATCGGATTAATCCTGATTTCTGTTCAAGCACACAGATGGGAAGGTCAGAATTTGGCTCTAACAGTATGAATCAATGAGCTGAACACAGCTTGTATAAACAATCCAGGCTGGTGGGTGTGGTGTCATGGTGTGGGAAAGGTTTTATAGGTATGCTTTGTGTTCATTAATACCAGTCTATCATTGCTTGAATGCTACAGAGTATTTAAGTATTTATCCACCTTCTAAATGACTACTTCCAGTATGATGATGCGCCGTGTCGCAAAACCTAACATCATCTCAAATGGCTTGCAAAAACATGACACTAAGTGATGACCTTCAGTGATCTTTCCAGTCACCGGATCTGAAACGCCTTTGGTAGGACAGAAAAATCTCCATCCAGGATGTACATGATGTCAACATGTCAACATGGACCAGGCAGGTTCCCATCACCTTGTGGAATCCATGCCATAAAGAACTGAAACTGTTGTGAAAGCAGAGGGAAGCCTTACTCAGTATTAGTATTACTAATAAAGTGCACCATGAGTGGAGGACATCATCACAACATCCATTATTATATCCACATGCCATGTCTGTTTTCCACTACATCAGGCCACATCACACCACTCCATAATTTTTCATCCACATTTTCCATGTTTTTGTGTATTCCTTCAAGAAAACTAAGCTACATATAAACAAGCGTCTCTCTTTCTACAGTACTCTATGTCCTGCTTATAACAAGAAGAAAAAAAATGATGAACTCTTAATTGCTCTCATATTAGCTTCACACCAAAACACAGGGCATGTTTATTTTTCCAGGAATACACACCAGCAACCATGACGCAGGGATTTATGGGGGAACTTGAGACGGTGTTTGTGTGTGTTGGCTCCATGAGCATTAAAGGTCCCTCGGGAGACTGTAAGTACACTATTAAAGCAGGCCTTTTAGTAATCTATTTAATAAAATAACTTGAGCAGCATGAAGCCTGCCTAAGCCAAGGGACCACAATAGGGGTGTGTTTTTGTTCGTTTCTTAAACACACTCGCTCACACAGACATACACACACATACAAACATGCTTACACACACAGAGTAATGCAGAAACTATGTCAACTATTTCAGTGGGTGAGTTTGTAGGACTCCTGGCTCTGCTTGTATCTGGCTTGTGATACCAACATCTTCATAAACCCATAAAGCTGGATTGTGTGATTTTTAAAAAAAAATCTTTAGTTTAAACATTCTTTACATTTCCCTATATATATATATATATATATATATATATATATATATATATATATATATATACATATATATATATATATATATACACATATACATATATATATATATACACATATACATATATATATATATACACATATACATAATATATATATATATATATATATATATATATATATATACATACATTAGAGAAACTTGAAATGCTTGAAGATTAGAAATCATGGCTGTAGCTTAATATCTGGTATTAAAAACTTTTAATAGGTAATGGCTTTAATAATAACCAGCCGTCCTAAACACACCCGGCACCAAACAATTCCACCACAGGAGCTGATTGGTGGCAAACAATATGCAAATGCAAACAGCACTGAAGTATTTTAACCTCATCAAAAGGTGCAGCATGAAAATGAGGAAGTGCATGTCACAAAAGCATTAACACTACGGAACATTTACTTTTGCTTTATGCTGCTGCTGTGAACGGTACACATTATAAACATTATAGCATTTTAAGTCATTGAGACAGCTTTGTGTAGCATTATTTAACTTGTTGCATAGCTATATATTTTCAATATTATACTTCCTTTTTTTTATAACTGAACTAATGACCAACCCACACTGCTGCCGCCTTCACCGCTTTCATGTTTTTACTGTAACTAGCTGAATATGCGTGCATAATGGCTGTCCTGCCCGTGTTGATCATAAGAGGTTTGGGTTCTAGCCGTACGCATCCTCAAGAATCATTGCCACACATGCAATACCAGCAAGCAGTAGAGAGAACGAGTGAAGTGCATTGTGGCGTAACCTCGGCAGCAGATGGAACAATCCACAAAGATGGCAGACCACAAGAAAGAGAGGCTAAAAGAGCTTGTTTGCAATTACCTGCAATAAATACTTGATGTGAGATGCACTGCATGTTAAACTAAACAAGAACATGTTTACTTCCAGTCTTGGAAGTAAAGAGCGGTGTTGCTAGATTCATATATAGTACATCCTGGGCATGTTGAAACAAAGGCAAAAGTTAAACAAGCCATTTATCATCATGTGTTTTAGTTACCCTCTGTAGTGACCATGTGTAATAGCCAACTGCTAAAGACTATCTCTGTAATTTACCTTTAAACGCATTAGCAGGGAAAAAAAAAAAAAAAAGACATGGAAGAGTCTAGTAGTGGTAAAAGTTAAAAGGGGACGGAGAGAAAAAAAACAAACAAACAAAAAAACAGATAGAGATAGGGAGACCTTTGAGCAGCTGTGGATCGCAGTGATTTACTGCAGCCGACCTGCACGTTCCAGCAGCGCAAGACAAACACACACCCATACACAAACAGGTCTCCCTCAGGAACAACCTAACAATCATAATCAAGTGAGAGAGGAAAGCCTGGAGGCAGGGTGCAAAGGTCAAACACACCCACATGTGAATTACGGGAAGCTGAGATTGACAAAGTGACATTTTGTTGTTACGCCACCTCTTCAATTCCTTGCTCCCTCACCTCAGTGTCAAGTATCCGCTAGCATGTTTCTGTGTGTGGCGAGACATTCATTAACACACGAGCAAGAGTCAACATTGGCCGTAGTTTCTAAGAGAGTCTCTTGGACAGAGTGCATCGAATGACCAGGAGGTGCTGCCATTTCTGAGGGCGCAAAAAACAAACATCAGATGGCCACAGAGCAAAGCATCGGAAAGCCATAAAGTATTGCCTCAGATGTGCATGACAAATGTCAAAATGTACCAAAGACAAGTCAAGATGGAGGTAGAGCACTCGTTCAGAGATCCTCATGAATGAGCTGCACCAGGGAACCACAACTGCACCACAGAGAAACAGTCTAGTGTATGAGACGGTCTTACCAAAGAAACACAACAACTACTGTTTAAGAGGGCCTAATGGATGTGCTGTGTCAGAGAAGAGAACCACAAAGTACTGTACGAAGTACTGACCTGAGAGCCATAGTATAGTGTTTGAGGCGGTCTCACAAGAGATTTAAGCCAGAGAACCATCAAGTACCACTTTGTCATGGATGAGCTTCACCAGGAAAGTACAAAAGTACTGCTCCAGAGAGTCCCATGAATAAGCTGCACACAAATGACCAGAGGACCCAAGCGCAGTGTCTCATCTCTGCAGCGTTGGGGTCAATGTACTGCTTTATAACACCTCAAAGGTTATTTGTGCCAGTGTGCATCAAAGTACTGCTTTAGCAGGCCTCAATCACAAGCTGCACCAGATAGCCACAACATACCGCTTTAAAGGGTTCTCAGAGGTGAGCAGTGCCCGAGAGCTACAAAGCATGTACAAAATGTAAGACAAGCCAATCAACTACAGTAACATAAAGCAACACTTCAGGGGGCTCGTAAGCTGCACCAGGGTCCTGCAAACAAGAGGCCAGGTGCGCATTTAATGGCCCAGAAAAGAACACGAGCACATTTGTGTTGATATTACATTTTTATTTCACAATATTTGCTTAACCTTTCATCGAGAGGGAAATAAATCAGAGATTTGGGACACCCTCAGCACCATCATATGCATTTCCAAATTTAACTCAGAATAACAAAACAGCTCCTCAATTGGGAATTCCTAAATAGAAAGCTGAGAAGCTGCTCTCAACCCCAAGTGCAGCAAATTGTATCATCCTTGTGTGGTTACTTAACATACCGTACAGTATCTCTTCATTTAAAAGAGATATAGTGGAATAACAGTGTTTGTTATTAGCTCTACACACTGACCTTACAGTTTTTTTTTAGGAGATAAATACATCATGTATATGATCATACACATAAGCAGTGTTAGGTGTAACACGTTACAAAGTAACATTAGAGTACTTGGATTACTTGTAACAAGTAATCTAACGCGTTAGGTCCGCCATTTAAGTACTCAGTTATTTAGTTATATTTTCAAAAATGTAATCTATTATTCAGATAATTTATGTAATCCGTGAACGAGACAGCAGTGTGTGTGTGTGAAGGCCGTCCTACAAGCCCCGCTCCTGATAACCCGCCCGCTCTGTTATTCCTGCTGTTATACTCCTCTCTCACCTAGGATGTTTGACTCGCGGTGAGAAGCGGCGTTAGGCACCGTGAGCCGCCGCAAGTGACCAGAAAGATGGAAACGTAATCACAGCACCAAAACTCACGGTGAATCATGATGAACCGTACTTTTGGCCACCGCGCGAAACCGCATAGGTGAAATAGAGGTCTTAGTAGTTAACAGATTGTGGGCCAAACTTCGCTCAGTGATGATGGTAGAATAATTATAAAGGTCCTAACTAAAACAACATGCATGAGGAAGCACAAAGGAGTTTTCATTTTCTGCAATGGAAAAGTACTTGAACTAGTTACTTTTATCAGAAAGTAATGCAGTAATGTAACGGATTACTTTTTAATTACAGTAATTTTGTAATATAATTTAATTTAAAAAGAAACGTCCGCCAACACTGCACATAAGTGACGCTTGATGTTTATACAAAACAAGCTTTCACTGAGGTTATCCTGAATGTATAGTATAGCTAAAATGTAAAGAGGTTACAACCCGTGTAATTTTATGCAAATTCCCATTTCTGAAATAAGTTTAAAGCAGTAGCAATCATAGGGAACATGAAAAGCAAGTCTCTGCTTTGGAAGGACAGATTTTCAAAGCTGTGGCACAAAAGCCACAAAACTAGCAGAGGCCATGTTTGCATGAAGCAGACCCAAAGCTTTCATGCTTGATTCTCGGGAAAAACGGACCACATTAAATACCACATCTTTGGGACATATGTGTGTATCGTGTAGTACGAGTTATGTAGTGTGTATGTCTGTCCTCACCATAAACAGGATGCGAGTGTGGGACGAGGTAAACACTTGAGGAAGGCAGAGGGGGGGATAAAGGAGTGGGACTGAGTGAGTGGGGGAACAACATGAGAGTGAGGAGTGAGTGAAGAGGAGGAGATGAGAATCAGGGGAAAGAAAAAAAAACGGCATCATCACTGCAGGTAGCTGTAATTAAGCTTGTTTGTTCTTCAGGGATCAGGCAAGTGAGGCCGTGTCCAGTCAGGCAGCCTAAAATCAGAGCATTAACAAGGGGGTGGAAAAACAAATTCAGTATTTTTCCACCAATCCAATGTCTGTACCAGTGATGGAAAGTAATCAGCTACAAGTAGTGATGCTACTAACTTAACTAGCATGGCAATATTTACGCTATATGAAAATAGTATAGATCTCCCCCTTTTCACCAAGTAGCATGTAGCATTTGTCTTTTCACTTTTTTGTAAAACAACTTTTAATGTTCGTTTTGAAAGTGCAAGGGGAATTATAAGTCTTTGAATGTCATAAACTCTCTAAAGATGTACTGTATACTGTATGTCTATGTACACAGCCTGGCCAAAAAGAAATGAACTTTTTTTTAGAAAGGTGAAATTACTGGCCTGCATTAAGCATAAAAACAACTAAGGAAATTTTAAATTAATAGAATTGGGTTAAGAACTGAATGTATTATTAAAATCCAAATAGAGGGCGTCAACTTGTGGTCAGAAAACTACATGAATTGAGAGCACTTAAAGCACTTGGCCAAGGTGCATGGTAAAGTTGCATTTAATAGTGAAAGTAAGTGCATTTGCATACACATAAGACGCAATCTCACAGGACTGAAAATAAAACGTCTGTGTAGCCATAAGAAAACCATTTGTTAGTGAGACTAATCAGAAAAAAACACCTACAATTTTCCAGGATGCATAAAGATTGAAATTTGGAACAACTGAAAAAGGTCATGTGGTCTGATGAGTTCAGACTGACACTGATGGGTGCGTCAGGGTAAGAAGAGAAGCACATGACATGAAGCGATGCACTCATCATGTCACTGGATGCAGGGTCATATTCTGGGATTGCTTGAGTTGGTTATGTCTAGGCTCAGCAATGTATTGTAATATTAGGTTGAAGTCAGCTAAAGGACTAGGGTGGATTATATGAACATTTGAGTTACAAACTTTAAAGCGGAAGTAACGTCATATGTCCAGCAGACATCGTCACATGCATGAAGCGTGCATCCCAGGATGTCTGGAAGACACACATACAGTATTTTTTTCTTATTAAAGTTAGCTACTTTAAAAGCTAACAAGTAACAGTTGGTCTGCAACAGCACATTTGTCTGACCAGTCAGGTAACATGTCAGGAGCAGATGAGCCACAAAGATAAGATGACCACCTGTCCCACATTTCGCAAGACAGTCCAGAGCGAGAGAGAGAGAGAGAAAAAAAAGCTGCTCTCCCACAGGACGTATTTCATAATTTTCTGGAAGAAAACCAGCAATTAAGCTGAGTTTTAAAAAGCATTTTAAAATTAAATTCCACTTATTTATTTTGTCTCCATAATGTTGTTATAATACGTTAGCAAAGCTTTTCTGGAGGAAAGAAAGAAAGAAATCAACCTAGTACACAGTCATAAGCATTGGTGGAACCAAAGCAGAGGCGATAGTGATGAGGAAAAGCAAACGCGTTTACACCGAGCTTTCTCTAGTAACCAAAATACACAACGGAGAGGCTTTGGCTAAAGTGCCATAAAGTGCAGCATGGATTATATCAAATCAGGTGACCAGAGGTCTAAACTTTCCACTCACACACCGTATTACTTTTTCAAGAAACATAATGAATATCTTTAACAGTACATTAAATTCTATTACTTTGACTTTTTCTAAAGCCGTAAAATGCAAGTAGTATGCCACACTAAGCAGGTGTTCACTACGAAACGGCACACAGCTAGTTTACAGCCCTTCTTTTCATAAGTGCTATTAGACTTTTCTAATAGGCCTACGTTTTATTCACCATGCTGCTGATTTACAGTGTGTTAAACACAATGCGCTGCACTTTAAATCTCGGCTATTTATTCAGCTGCATGCTGCCTTTCTGTGACACTACACTGGCCAGACGAGACGAGAGCGGTTTCACGGTGTCCTGCGTTGTCCTGGAAAAGCAGCTGTGTTCATGAGACAGAAAAGCACTGGTCATCTTTCCATCCTATGTCAAAAGGCTGCCTCCATATTGCTTTTAAAAATGCTTTTTTTTCCCCCGCAGTGAGGAGTTTTATTGCCGTCATCAGCACAGAAAATTTCAGGGATGGGACTGGAGTTTATTTAAAACATGATCCATCTAGATGTTAGTAGGTATCTATTCATCTATCTGGACAGTTAACTTCTGCCTGATCTGCAGTCTGTGTCTGAGATACAAGAGCGGGCAAACATCCGATTTAAGAAATAAATACTTCCTGTTATGTGAACAAAAGCTTAAGCACAAGCAGAAATCTGCTACTACTATAGGCACATCAATCGCAGCACACCTTTGCTTCAGTCAATCCCATTACTGTGTGCATGCACACAGATAAGAAGAGCAAGTCAGAGCAGGTAGCTATGCGTGTTAAGACAGCAGTGTCTGTCAAAAGTCTTATCTCAGTGTTATTTCAAACATGCATAAACTAGAGCTTTTTAACTTTTTGTGCTCATTACTTCACAACTCGCACAGAAAGCTGCTCCAGGCAACTGGCAATCTGATGAATCACTAAAGTATTCCCCAAAATTTTCCCATGTAGTCACAGGACCATGTATGTGTAAACTGTAGAAAGTATAACCCGGGCGTATTGTTTGTTTGTTTTTTATGCAGTATGAGAAACTGTGCAGCGATATTTTACATTATCACTAGAGATATCATATTATCAAAATGTAGCAAATCAATCCCTCTATAATAAATTACACAGACCAAGCCTTAGATAAGACTTAGAAGTAACTGGCCTTTGCTAAGACCTTTACATACACAAACACTGAAGTCAGCTGGAGTTATTCTAAGAGCAGCCAAAAAGAGACAAAGAATGAAAGAAATACTCGCGTGTGTGTGTGTGTGTGTGTGAGAGAGAGAGAGAGAGAGAGAGAGAGAGAGAGAGAGAGAGAGAGAGAGAGAGAGAGAGAGAGAGAGAGAGAGAGAGTGGGGGTTAAAGACAGAGCCAGAAACACAAAGTGAGGGAAACACATTGGGCAAGAGAGACATAAATCAGAAAAAAATATACTAAAAGAGAGACACAAGCAGTGAGGTACAGGGGACCGTGATGGAGAGGACAAGACAAGACACAAAATGGGGAGAAGAAAGAAAGAGAGAGATAAGACCAGACAAGAAGTAAAATTCAAGTAAAGAAATGGGGAAATGGGCAAAAAGACAGAGATACAGATAGAGATATATATACAGGGAAATATACGTGCACAGAGAGACACCCGAAAAGAGGGACAATAATGGAGAGACAGGAGATACGAGAAGAGTGAAACAAGAGAATCCTATAAGGACATCGAAGAAAAGGGAGAGAAATGCAGACAAGGGCAAACATGAAAGGAAAGACAATGAGGGAGACATGAGGAGTGAGAGATAAAAGTAGAGAGCGAGAGAGAGAAAGAAGGGACAGCAATGAGAAAAACAGAGAAGAAGGAGATGCAGACAGAGACATAGGAAGCGAACAACATGCAGCAATTTTTTTTTCCACTATGAAATTTTTGATTGAATAAAAATAAAGCCAAAAACTGCCCAAACTTCTGCTTTCACAGGAGGTCTGCACACCTGTTGATGACCAATTAATCAAGAGCTGATGATTGGCAGTACCTGGCTGCAACTTACCTTCTTAAATACTGTGGAAGCATTAAGGGGTTACTTATTGTAGTATTGCCAGTATTTGTTCCCTTTTTGGCTTTATTTTTTGGGCACAGTGAAAAAGGTTATATGGTGTGGTTTGTCTAAGGCTGTAGTGACGTAATCCTAAGACTTGCAATGATTAGGTTATTTTTATCATGGTTTTACACAAAAACTCACAGAATAAAAAAGAGGGGGTACTAACTTTTGAACAACTGTATACGGATAGAATGACAGGGAGGAAGAGAGTGTGAGGACAGGGAGAAAAAAAGTACAGGGAGAGAGTAGGAGAGACAAAGACACTGGGCGAGACACAAAATAACAGACACGAGAGAGAGAGAGCAGAAGATAAAAGCATGGGGATACAATCAAATACAGGAAGAGACACAATGAGAGAGACATGCAGAGTGAAAGAGAAACAAAAAGAGAGGGAGACAGGAAAATACATAAAAAAGGAACTAGAACTGGGGAGAGAAAGAGATGCTGAGAAGGAGACACACAGACAGAGAGGATGTAATCTCTGGATGTAATCTAGATCAGGAAATTATTCGGAAAGAAATGTACACAAACTCGCATGCACACCCAAACAAGACACGCGCATGCAAACACGGAGAGGTTCTCTGTGAGAGGTATGCTACGGGGAAACGTATCCAAATTCAGTAGTTCCACTTACACTACAGATTATAAGGAATGTTTAATTATGACTATAGAGCATTTCAATGTCTTTAGTTTCTGAAACGTCTTTCAGCCTCTCTCTGACTCCCTCATCGTCCCTGACACAACTCTTCCACTGTTTCAATTACGTCTCTTCTCTATGGAACATCACTGTTTCGTGCACACACCTCTTACATCAGTCAGTTTTTCTCCCTCACATGCCTCTTCTGACTCATGGTCACTTCCATTCCATGGAGAAAACGGCTCATGTTGTCTCATACGGTTCACACAGTTAATCACAACCCTAAATACTTCCTGCAAATTCCCTCAGAGAGAGCGAGAGAATGTGAGATTCGCAGAGTCAGCATGGACCATTATTCATCACAGCTCCATTCTTGCAGATGGTTTAGATACGGATGCTCATATTGACAACAGAGAACTTTACTACATGCTGGAGACTACATTAAGGAAAGACCCCTTCAAAAACATTAACATGGTAACCGGTTCATTCAAACGTCTTGAGTGACCGTTCCAACCCTGAGCTCGTGATCCGGAGTCTCTCCTGGCAAGACGGTATGAAAAGCTGTAGAATTCCCCTTTGCCAGTCCAACACAGGGGACAAAATTGAATGCATGGTATTAAGATCACTGCTTTAAATAGAAGTTTGTCTTGTCAATTTCAGGGGAATGGTTTTCCAGGCTAATGTTTTTCAAGGACTTTTAACATATTATTGCAACCAACTCTCATCATTCTGCTCATCAGACCAGAATTCCATTGCAGGATAGTTTGGTCCTAGTGCTCTGAACCTGCTGGTCCATATGTTATCTAGCAAAAAGTGATTTCATGCATCAAATGAACTACTAAAAGATACCTTCTGGCGGGTTAGACAACATTTTCTGAATACAGATACAGTATCCATGCTAACAAAACAATTCAAACAATCCATGCGGGGCTGCTTGTCCACTGGATGTCTGGTGCAGTATGGGTAAGAATTTCTCCACTGGGAATTGGGAACACAAATAAATAGTAGCCAAAAAACATATTGGACTTATCTGAGAATAAGACATGCATGCATACATACATGGCGTAAGTCATATTTTGTTGGGTGGATCACTCTAACCAAACAGGAATGTTTGGTTATGAAAACAATGTGGTGCTGTTAATTTGGCAGTGTTGGTACGGTTGTCGGGACTGTTGGTATTAACGTGATTTGGAAAGCTAGAATTATATTATAATGATGTTAGCACAATGTTTACTATGATGATCTAACATCTAGGATTACTCTCGGAGTGATACCAGCAAAATTTTTTTTTTAAAAAGGTGAATCCATTGAATGAATGATCAATGAATCAATCAATAAATCCAACAAATAAACTAATGTGATCTGATTCTGTAAAAAAATCATAGCCTTAAACATCTGGAAATGTCTTGTGGCTGGACTAACGTTAAACTCTTGACTAATTTTATTATATTTTCGGAAGTATTATAGTTATTTGTTTAAAGTTATAGTTTGTTTTACTTAATAAAAAGTTATGGTTTTGTGCATAGCAATGTGCTTTTCTTTGGATTTTATCAATTGAATTGCTAAAGGTAAAAATTTATTTTAAAGCGTAATACTTAAAAATATACACACACACATCATAGAAAGATCAGTATAAGTACAAGTACATGGTTTCAGGATCAAAAAAGAATCAACATACTATCAGTAGTAATAGGAACAATCAGAATAGCTATACACACTGCTGGATTTCTGCTGATAGAGTTGCTGATGCTGGGAACCAACCATAACAATAATAAAACAATAAAGCATTATGACCTGTATTTTGGAAATAAAGTAGTATTGTGTTTGTAGTAAATAAGACCTTTAGAGGAGATGTACTGAACACTGTTGAAAACGTGATCTCTGTCTGTTTTGCAAACTTTTTATCTGACGGCCTGAGTAAATTCTGCTGCTGATGTGACATTTCAGTTTAATCCCACGTGACCCCAAGCCTGATCTTTAAATCAGATAGTCAGTGATTTATTTCTCCATACCTGCCAAGATAACGCTTAAGTCCTGAAATGCAACTTGACAGAGACGCAGGGGAAATCAGTAAGGACGTGGTATTGTCTCCTTTGACATGGAGCTCCCATGCTTTTTTGGACATGTTCAATAAAAACCTGATGAGGACATGGTCAAAGCAGGATGCAAAAACAACATATAAGGATGTAGTATGGAAGGAATAAACCAGTTAATGGCATAACCAACACTTCTTAGGGATTTCATGGACATTCTACAAGCATAATGCAGACGGGAAAGTATCAAGTTCTTACAATGACATCTTCAGGCTTGGGCTATGACCATGGTAAGTCCACAGTTATGCCATGCATGCAACAGGTTATAAGCAAAGCTATATCACATTTAGGGAATTTAGTATAAATACTGGATCTTGGGCCTCCGAGTGGCGCAGTGGTTAAAGCGCTCGCCCTATCATCCGGAGATCGCTAGTTCGAATCCCGGGTGGTGCTGTAACCTCTCGCAGCCGGAGGTCTAGAGAGAGCTGATTGGCCGAGCTCTCTCAGAGGGGAGGGATGAGAGGTATTTAGTGCTCCCACATTAATCACGGCTCTACAGCCAATCAGGGGCGTCTGTGAGCTCGCGCAACGGAGGGAGCGGATAGCGCTGTCCTCCGAGTGTGTTACGCCACCGAGTGTGTTACGGTGCGCGAGCGAGCAGTTCGAAAAGATGCGGTCGGCTGGCGTCACGTGGTTCGGAGGAAACACGTGATAGTCTTCGGCCCTCCCGGCTGAGTGGTAGTAGTAGCCTTAATGTGGGAGCCCCCTAGTGACGGGGAGGAATTGGACACGACTAAATTAGGGAGAAAATCGGGGAAAAATCCAAAAAAAAAATAAAAAAATACTGGATCTAGCTTCTCACCTTCACATTGCGATGAAAAGCATGTGCATGTAGTAGCATTAAAAAAAACCCGACTGGATGCAATAACAAGAGCATGACGTCTGTTAAGAGCGTGATGCGATCTGATCGGACATACTAATAACCCAAGCCGATTTTGTTGCATATGAGCATGCGATTATGTGCATGATATGAAATCAGTGACATCATGCTACACGCACTGAGAACCTGACAGAGACATAACTAGGAAGTACTGTAGTAGAAACTTGATAAATATACATTTCTCTATTTTGACCCCATTCCTGCTGCCTTCTTCGATATTTTTAGGTTCCATGGGAACTTCGTTGGATTATGATGGCCCCGCTTAGTTTATGGGTACTACATAACACTTACGATTTATGTTGGGTATGATGGGATAAATGGCTATAGATGCATTATGTGAAAACTAAAAATGAGCTCAGATGCAATAAATTCCTGTGTTAGGTGCAAGGCAAGCAAGTATTAGTTTTAAATATTTTTGTAATCCTAACAGCCATTTGAAGTAGTCATGCTTAAAAATCTTCAAAAGGATTGTCATACTTCTGTTAAGTCCTTCGGTCCATGTGGGCGAGTCAAAAAATTATCCACACTTCGGTTATATTAAAACTTCATGCTGTCTTAACAGTGCTTTCTGGTCAAGGCTACTGTCCCCCCAGTCACTGCGGTGCTGGGGTGAACGTGTTAAATCAGTTCATTTGTAACTGCAGCGAGAGCAAAAATGGATGCCCCACTTGCGATTTGCACGAAAGAAGAGCAGCGCGCAGTGATTCGTTGACACCAGGTGAAAGTTTCTTAAAGAGGATCATTACTGATGATGAGACACGGATTCATCACTATGAACCTGAGAGCAAACAGCAGAGTATGGCATGGAAACATCCTCAATCACCAACCAAGAAAAAGTTCAAAAGTCAACCATCAGCTAGAAAATTGATGCTTACAGTTAACTCGGATTCTCAAGGGCCAGTATTAAAACGTTATCAGGGAAAAAGTTCAACAATCAACAGTGTTGGTTACACTGAGATGCTTGTTAAAGAGCTGAAGTCTAAACTTCAGATTAAATTCAGAGGACTGCAATCCAAATGCTTCGTGGCCTTGCATGACAATGCACTTCCACACACACACACACACACACACAGACACACACACACACCCTTCTGCCTACACTGACGACATGTTGCAAAAACTTTGTTTTGAGGTGTTAAAGCATCCTCTCTATAAATCTGATCTTAATGAAAGCTTGGACAACGTGTCGAAAAATTATGTATTTGTCTTTTCAAAATATAAATATATTCTACAGCCAGAGTGTGGATAATTCCTTAGCCTTCCTTAGCCATAACCTGATCTTACCGTATTTACGTAAAAAAAAAAGAAAAAAAAAAAGATACAAGCACAGGCCAATGAAGATACACAGTATTAAATGACAATCAAAAACTGGGCACTGGTAGCCCAGTGGTAGGTTTTTTGCCTGCCATGCGAAAGACCTGGGTTCGATTCCCAGCCAGTGCCCAAACCCTAGCCACTGAATGCGGTGCCGGTCCCATGCCTGGGTAAAATGGGGTTGCGTCAGGACGGGCATTCGGCCTAAAACCTGTGCCAGGCTTGTATGTGCGGACCAAGTGTCCGCTGCTCCAACCCCTAGCTGGAAGCAGCCAAAAGACCAACAACAAATCACATCATCAAAAAATGCACAAGCAATCATACAAGCTTTTTTTTCCCCCAACATCATCTTGATGATATTGTATCCGATGACAGCACAGTAGGCAATTACTGCGATGTGAAAATTGAATTTGACCACATGCCCATTACACCCAAACAGTCACCATAACAAGGCAATTCAAGACATGTACCCATTAGCTCATAAATCCATTAGCCTGCATCTGTCTATCCCATTAAACGTTCCATTTTTTTTTTTTTTTACCAGGAAAAAAACTAAAGTACTTAGGAAAATGAGTGAGGCTAAAAAAAAGTGAAGAGCATTGATTTGTCAAATACAGTGGTCATTGAATCATCATTTAAACCCATTATTATTCATGTATTTATTCATTCTCAGTCACCAGGTTGTCCTTATTCAGGCTCACAGTGGAATACAGGCCATGAAGTAGGAAGACAACCTCGATAGGACATCATACCTATATTCACACGTTCACTAACACCTAGTTCTAAATTCTCTCACTACCATGTTTGGGCAGGGACGAAGAAACTGGAGAATCCTGAGGAAACTTTATCAGGAAACCCACTGTACCCACACATGTGAAACCTGGTCTCAAATCCAGGATAAGACCAGGGATTCTGAAGCTGTTAGCTGCCTAGCATGTTGCTAACAAAACAAGAACATTAATTTCCCTACTTCTTCAGTCAAACACATGAAAGAAAAAAAATCATGTCATTCTAAAATGGAAATTATGGCTTATGATGCAACACTGAACCAGAGACAATTCCTGATGAAACCGAGTAGGGATGTGTAGACACACAGCCTGTCTGTACACCGCCTGTGATATCAGGGCGCGTGTGTACGAGTTGAGGGGGTGTGGTTTGAGCCACTTGCTACAGCAGCCCCTCCCCATGCATACGAATCTCACAGACACAGAGAATGTATCCAGCTTTTACTTCAAAGCCAACAGCACTCCTATGATCCTTTTACTTATGTTAGAGAAACTATGGGTGCTGGTGTTTTGTGTTTTGAATGATTAGCAGAAGGGACTTTACAGATGTTGGATGTCAAACTTCATATGTGTATTTTTTCATGTGTGTATTTCATTTGTGTAAAATTTTGTATAAGATGACAGTTTTACCAAACTGGTCCAAAAGCATTGTTTTCAGTGTGCCCACCCTACAAACCCCATTGGGTTGGTCACGCCTGACCAAGCTCAAGGACATTCACCAAGGAGTAAATTTTTTTCAGAATTTTATACCAAAGTAGCAGAGTTTTTTTTTTTCCCCGATTTGGTAGATACCTTAGAAACGTAATAGCACACTATAACTCTATAACTGATTAATAAAGAGCAGCACTAGTTCAATTTAGGCTGTATTCAGTCAGATCACAATTTATACAGAACCCAAACATCCTGTAACGAACAGCACTAATTTGAATAGGTGTAATGTTACACCCCAACTAAATGGTATGTAAAAATAGTGTGCAACATTTGTTGCTTTGTATAGTGCACCATTTTATTCATAGCGCAAACCATTTAGAATAACGGTATGCAGTTTGGAATGTAGTCTAGCTAGCTATAATTGCCTTTTCCCCTGACTAAATGGTGTCTTCAATATCAGTTCCCGGTAAGCTGTCTCAGTAGAAAATTCTCATTGGATCTCTCATCACATTCATTTGAATACAGAATAAAAAGGTAAACTGGGAAATTAATGTCACCACCTTACAACCTCCAGAGAACTCCACCCAATTTCACTGCTAATGTTATGTAATTACATTTATGGCATTTGGCAGACGCCCTTATCCAGAGCGACTTACATTTTTATCTCATTATACATCTGAGCAGTTGAGGGTTAAGGGTGCAAGGGTGCAACAGTGGAAATTTCCTTGGGTGTGGAGTTTGAACCTGGGACCTTCCAAACTGAAGTCCAATGCCTTAACCATTGAGGTTCCACTGGGCATGATTAGTCTAATTAGAAGTCTCTAATTAGAAATGGAAAGACAACTTTTCCCAGGCATGGATAGAGTTAGATAGAATATTTAGTAAAAACAACCTTTTAAAGTTAGTTTAATGCTATTCTATAGATTAGGCCTAGAATTAAGTGTCTTTAGTCCATGCACATTCTTTAGAATTCAGTTACTGCTTGGACAGTAAAAGAAAGCTTTATCGACCAGTAATAAATCAATTGCTAATACACACGATTGATATTTGGTTAGGTAAACATTACATCAGCTTCCATCCAGTGAGGTTTACTTATGATAGCACTTACTCTCTCGCTCAAGCACTGCCTCTAATACTAGTTTTTTTTATTAATGGTACAGTGTCTAAACCAAATCCAGAACTACCTTCATCATTTGAACACATTTTAAGTTCTACTGAGATGGTGGCACCCTTGGTATCCCGGCCATGAGAGTAGCCAAAATTAACAAAGGCAGTTACAATGAAAATAACAAAAAATATGAATTCATGTAACTGTCATGTAAAAACTTTTTATCTGTCTAACACACACAAACATACTGCTGCTATGAAAATGTAACATCCTTACAGACCAGGCAAATACATTAAGACAAGCCACTTGTGTACAGTTGTGGCTCATACAGTTAATTATTAATGAGACACTAGTGAGGTGAGATGTACAAACTCTGCAGTTCAACAACTTCTTACACAATCCTGTCTTAACACTGGCTTCCTCCATGTCAACCGCCACATGTCTGACTGGCAGCGGTTACAACATTTGACAAGAGGGAGAAAAAAAAAAAAAAAAAGCATGGTGTTTTTGCACCTGGCAATGTTCTGACCAATAAACCTAAAAAGTCTCTAAAAAGAACATACACCCTCATACATGCGTTTAGACTCGGCTCATTGATGCAAGAGGAGTAGAAATTAGGTGTACTGAAATGTAGGATTTTTGAAACAGTAAGTGGGGTTGAGCTTTGATGCAAAAAGATACCCTTTAATATTATGATAATGTATACACCAAAATTAGTTTCCTTAATGACGACTGCTATTTGTTTAGACCCATTGTTACACTGCACCTAGAAGTAAAAATTCCACAGGAATGTCCGAGTTTCAAAGGGACAAATAGCTAAAAAATCTTGAAATACTGCTTTCTGCCATTAACAGAATTACAGTCCAATTTCAAAATGAAAGGGTAAAATACTGACAGAGTCACAACCTGGACAAGCCGCGTCTTTTAAAATACATCGTCATGATGTTCAAACATGTCTTTAAAACAAACCTTGGTTAACAGCTCAAGTAGTGGCTTAAAAAAAAGAGCCAAAATAGCCCCAAAACACTAATATATGCATCAAATAACAAAAAAAAGAAAAGAAGAAAAAACTTACTTGCTTAAATTTTTGTTGTATATGAAATATGCAAAAAATACATAATTGAGTCCATTTACTTCTTGCATGTCTATGTATAATTATACCAAAAATGTAAAACTCAAAACACTGACTTTATGCTGCTAATCAAAATGATGAGGTAACAGTTTAAAACTTGCTTATAGAAAACGTGTCAAATCTACTTCATCAGTCAACACAGTTGTTCGTTAAATTATTCATATTCACTAAACAATTTGTCCTGATAGGGACAAAGGTTGATCTTGAGGCTATTTAAGTATAAACAGGTGTAAGGTGGAAATACACTGTGGATGCACACATTTAAACCTAGTGGGCATTATAGCCCTGCCAATCCCATTCACAGGCATGTTTTGAGAGGCAGAAGGAAATTGGAGAACCTGGAGAAATCTTGACACGAGAAGAACATGGGCCGAAATTCTAGAAATGGAATTTGTAGATGTGCAGACGGAAACAGGTCTGAGAACAGTAGGCTATTCGACTGAACCAGTTGGGTGATCCTAGAACTGAACGAACAGATCAGAGGACTGTGCAATGTCTCTAATCAAACCCATACATGTGAAACTCCATACAGGGAATAAATAACCTGGGGTTAGGATCGATCCCGGGACCCCAAAGCTGTGAGGTGGCAACTGCACCTGCTGCACAACAATTGTCCTACATGTATGTATGGGATATTACACAGGACAACTTGGTTGGGATATTTAATTCCTTTAAAATATTTTACTGTTATGTGACTTTGGGAGAAGCTGGCAAGACGACAAGTACTGAAAACTTACTCCTGACACTTGTCACTGAAATTGTATCCATTAATAGAGAAGTTGGATACTGTGAAAGCAGCCCCACCTTCTAAATCTTCTAATCTCTGAAAATCACGGATTTCTGACACATGTGGCTCAAAGGATCAGCGGTTGAACGTTTAAAAGTTACATCAAAACATTTTAGAATATTATGATGCAACAATGCTCGTTGCAAGATAGGTTCGTTACATTGGGCACGGTATGGTTACTTCCGCAAAGTTTCCAAGTAAACAAACAAACAAACAAACAAAAGTCGCGCGCGGGACACAGACCAAAAAACGTGTTTCTTTAGTGTGAAAGTACTGTGTTGTGTTGTGTAGCGGCACGTTTATAAAGGTAAAACCTGCATGTTACAGAAAGTTGTTGGACATTAATGCGTGTTAGCTCATTAGCACGCGGCTGTCACTCATGTGTTGCCAATTACCTCCGACACACACGCATGCAGGAGTCATGGCAAGCCCTGACTGACACTGGACACTAACGTTACACCGAGTGCACGTCAGGGACGTGCTGGACCTCTCCGCTTACCTCTTCCCATTTGATAAACTTGCTTCCCAATTTGAGGAGCTCGGGCACGGACACGGGTTTGAGCTGGAGCGCGTGCACTCCCGGTTTCGCCCCGGCCATGGCTGCAACAACAGCCTCTTCTTCCTCAGCTCCACACTCCTGTCACTCACACACACACACACACTTCTCGGGCGAACCTGACGCGACTTGGCGACTCCTGTGATAACCGCACGAAAATACAAGAAGAAGAGCGAGTGTGTGAAAGTCTCGCAGCTCTGAGTCACACATTAACGAGCAGCCCGTGCTCGCTCCAGTCTGTTCCAGTCGCTCAGAGTTTACACTCCATATGCTCGCTGCTTCAGTCGCCTATTACTGCTGAATTGAGCTTTTCCTTCCCGTCCACGTCCTCCTGCTTCCTCCTCTATGATTCGACTAACTTTCACTCGACTCCAACGCGCGCGGCCAAGTGTCCTTCCTTTTCCTTCATGGCTTATTTTTTTTCTTGAAGTGAGCGACGGAGAGAGTGAGTGAAGTGCAGGGAGGGAAGGAAGGAAGGAGGGAGAGAGAGAGAGACGGGGGGAGGTGAGGAAGTGAGTGAGAAATGCGAACAGGCGAGGGAGTGCTGCTTTTCTTTTCTCCTTCTCTTCTTTTCTTCGTCTTCTACTTCTCCTATCGTTTACAGTTTGTCACTGCTACTTTCCTTTTTTTTCTCACAGAGGAGGGTTTAACACGGCCACACACACACACACACATACACATACACAGCGTCCCCACTGGTTTATAATTCATTTTGTCCTTGTCTGTAGAATTCACTCAAATCAAACAAGGCTTAAATTCTGACAAGGGAGAATTTGACTTGAGAGAATTCCTGAAATACTTTCAAATCCTTGCTTTGCTCCACATTCAACTGGACAGAATTTAGATCAAATCAGGGCATTTTTTTGTTTTTTTGTGGTAAGATCTTGTCAAATGTCAAACAACGCAATGAATAAATTTGTTTGGAAATTGCCATTCGATATGGTGGATGAGGAAACTGCTAGAGCGTCAGGGATACACATGACATCAGTGGTAAGGTGAGATTTTAGCTTGCTGCACACGTTTGAGGACGATCAGTTATAAAGCAAACCAAAGATCTTACCACTACCATTCAGGTACAGGCACTGATTCTGTACTGGGTTGAACACCAACTAAGCCAGCTGTTTCATTTCACCAAAACCCTGAAACAGACGAATCAACTCTGATAATACTTTATATGATCAGTTTTTATTTGCGATCATGTAGAAGGTATCAACACTAAATATCTTACTGTCTGTACCCGGAGAGAGAGAGAGAGAGAGAGAGAGAGAGAGAGAGAGAGACAGTCTCAATAATTTATCGGTGATCATAGCTTGGTTTCAGTTTCTGATAATTTAGGACAACATGATAAATCAAAAGCAGATCACTGAATACATTTTGACGTTTTAATTCACATTTCCAGCAGATTGTTTCCAATAAAATAAGTCTTCAGACATAGACTTGATTTAATGACTAAGAGTGCTTAATCAGCTTGGGATATGATTGAGCCTGGAGGCCCGATCAGCAGCCTTGGGCTTTTTTCTTTTTTTTTTTTTTTTTGTCTGCTGGGCTCCATGCATGGTGGGCTGTGATGCACTGGATGTTCTGGGATCTTTTTATTACAGCCAGCAACTTTTTTCAGCAGTTGGTGCTACACTGGCTTTTCTGTGGGATTATACTGGTCAGGCTGGCTTTTGGTCCCCAGAAGCAGAGATGTGCCTCAGGAGCCCATCAACCATGTTCAGTCATGCATTTACTGGAGTATAATTGATAAGCGGTTTTAATGTGTTAATGTTATAACTGATAAGTGTATATTTGATAATGCTTTAAAATTTGAGGAACAGATCAAGTCACTTGTCAATTCAACTTTTACTTCGAGTTTTGACTAAGAGCAAACCTTTTTTTAATTCTTCACCAACAACAAAAGTGAACCACATTTTTAACGTCTCTTCACTGACTCCCAGTTTAATAGAGAATTGTTTTTCTGATCTCATTGTTTGTTTTTTACTCACTTAATGGTTACACCCACACATACTCTCTACGACACTGACCAGATCATCTTGGTTATTCCGAGGTCCGGACTCAAGCTCAAAGGAGATGTGCCTTTGCAACCATAGCTCAAAAATTGTGGAATGGTCTACCATATTAGGACCGCACCATCACTAACTCCCTTTAAGGCCAGAGTTAAAACCCATCTGTTTTTCAATGGCTTTCTGACCTGATTGAGACATTATCTACTTATCTATTGACTTTATATTTCTCTATTTTTTAAATTATTTTTTTTTTGTCTTTATTTGCTGTGTTTTTATGATTTTCCTTTTATGTCTGGTATGTTTTATTCCTTTGTGTTTTAATGTTGTACAGCACTGATCAAATTGTATTGTTTTTAAATGTGCTTTAAATAAACTTGACTCGAAGAATGGCCAGCATCAATCACTTGTAATTTATTTAAATGTATTTAAAAATACTGTGTAAAAGAAAATGGTGAACAGCTTTAAAAATATTGTAGACGTCTCATATCTTTTCATATAGCGAATTCTAACTGTAATTAGATGAAATAACTCCATATAGATGATTTACAGGCCTTTCTGCTCTGCTCTGTCTGTCTGTATCTCTCTCTCTCTCATGCGTGCACACACCTAGACAAATGACTGGTTATGATAGAATGAAGCAAAAGGTCATCAATAATGAAACAGTTCAACTGTGTCTATCAGGTTTTTCTATGGAAAATCTTTTTAAAAAATTATTTAATCACAAAATATTTAACTCCTAATCATTAATTTGTCGTATTGTTTGCTGAATATAGTCCCTTAAAAATTTTTAAAAATGTTTTAGAGCTTCCTGTTAGCTCATAAGCCTGCGAAGCAGGTGGTTTTGTTCATTTGATCAGGTTGTTAGAGGTTGTCTTTGTGCTCGTCAGCACCCGTGAATGCAGTCCACTTTTCTCCATATTTCCACAACAGGTGTTTCCTTCCCAGCTAAATGTCCGCATTTATTCACACAGGTGCTGACCAGTGAGGGAACTAGCTGCCCTGGATCATATTTCAGAGATTTAGACACTATTCTTTGTTCCTATTGTGTGATGTTGTCGTTGTTTTAAACAATCAGAACTTTGGACATCAACAATGACAGAGAGACATTGTGCATATGAAAAGACAATTTGCTGGATAGGAATAATGAAGAGTAAAGGGAGAGATGAGTATAGATAATTAAAAGGTTCTCTCTGTCTCTGTGTCTGTACTTCACTTTATTCTAATCAGACCATTTCTGACTGTATGCCAAAGACTTACAGAGACACATTGTATTGGAACACAGAGAAACCAGAAGCGTGTGTGTGTGTGTGTGAGTGAGAGCTCCTGTGTTATTTGACAAAAAGAAGTTAATAATAATAGCCAGCACTATTCAAGATCTAAACATATTTTTATCGAACATCCTCAGACAGTTGAATTTCTCTCCATTTTCCTGCATGTTTTCCTTTCTTCATAACAAAGTCCTGACTCAGTCCCAGCAGCAGTGTGAGGTTGATCACATTACTCTGCAGAAAGCAGACATTTGCTGGCCGGCAGCTCTAAAAAGCTTCAAAAGCCTCATTGTTGAAGCCTCAGGATTCTCAAAGCTTTATCTGCAGGCCTTGTCCAATCTACTGTCGCCACCTAGTGCATGAACACACACATAGCAAGCCTGAATTGAAATGAAAGAATGGAACAGTAATTATGGTATTGCCTTTTGCCACGCTATCATCTGCTTGAGTCTATTCAGTTAATTACAGTATAATTATAATAGCATGTTTTAATACCAATAAAGGATCCAGCTTAAATAGAAAATCAAAACAAGAATCATGGCCTTGTTCTTACTGCATTTCAGTGTGTGATTTAGTATTAATAATAATACATTTTATTTATAATGTATTTAATATTTGAAACAAATCTCAAAGTGCTACAAATTATTTCAACCGAAAAGCTCTGATTAAAATAAAAAAAAAGTTTAAAGGCCAGATTTAAAATCAACAGTCTGTGGCGTTCTCAGATACTCTGGAAGAGCATTCCATAGTCTAGGTGCTGCTCAGCAAAAAGACCGATCTCCCATAGTATGAAGCTTGGTCTTCTGAGGTTTCAGAAGATGTACTGAGACAGAGTGGAGGTTGGGTGTAGATGTATGTGAAGTAATAAGTTCTTTAATATAGGGAGGGGCATCCCCGTAGATGCATTGGTGGGGAAGAATGGCAACATTTTATTAAATTCTGAATGAAACTGGGAGGCAATGAAGAGATTTAAGGATGGGCATAATAAGGATGGGCGTAATATTTACGTGCTCGTATCAGGATCCTAGCAGCACAGTTTTGAATATACTGCAGCTTTTTTAGGCTTTTTCCAGAAGTCCCAATAAGGAGTGCATTGCAGAAGCACTTATTTTAGCAGGGTCAGCTAACCTGATTCAAAGGAAACCTGGGAAGAGGGTAGGGGGAGAATAATGCTACATGATGTTTACTGCATGCTTTAATGGATGCCATTTTGTCTCAGAGCTGTCCTGGACTGTGAACTTTGTCTTGTTGCAGATTTTCTGAAAGTAAGATTATTCACCATCGGGACTTTCGGGCGAGCTTTACAGGGCAACCATTTTCTATCATCGTTCTCCCAGAATAATTCATTGTAACGGCCGACTCATTTCTCCTGTGCCCTCCACATGCACACACATACAATATACTGGACTTTGAACATTTTATACATTCACTTACACATTAAGAATATTGTATATAATTGTAAATGTTGGAATCTGGTACACTGCAGTGTCTATTTTTTGTACAATACATGCGAGCTTCTACTGCAATTTGTTCACATCTATGAATGTTTGTTGATCCACGGTCTTTTCGTATCTGCCAAAATTTGTAACCCAAATGTTCACAAGTCGGGGAGTAAGTCAGGAATTTTGTTATCTCTGAGCATTCTTGTCTCTGAGCATTCATGTATTTTCTATAGGTTATGCCTGTATATTCCCAAAACCAAGAGGTCACTCACATGTTGCCATACACTTTGTTTGTCATCAGCCAATAATATTTTGGGATTCATCACTCTAAAGAATTTTCCCAAACACTCCAGGAGCTAGCTGTCTATGAAATAAGTAAATTTATATATTTGGTCAGTATACAATACATGTGTAATGTAATACATACTTGTGTGTTTTTATATGCTACCAAAAAACCAAACAAACATAAACATGTGCAGCATTTTTTAATCAATATATTCATCCATCAATATTAATCATAACTAAAATAGAATTAAATTAATTCAGATAGTCAAATAGTTCAAATAGTCTAAGTACATGTTAAGAAAATGTTTGACTGATTTCTTTTCTTCTGCACTCCCCTCAATCAACATCTCAGATGATCATGTCAAATGTAGTCTCAGCCCTAAAAAAAAAACTGCAGGTCCAGGTAATATCAATCCAAGAGTCCTTAAATCCTCTGCCCCTCAACTATGTGGTGTCCTACAGCACCTCTTTAGTCTGAGTCTGTCTCTACAGAAAGTCCCTGCCTTGTGGAAGACATCCTGCATTGTTCCTGACCCCAAAATACCATGACCCCTTGCCCAGAACGACTACAGGCCCGTCGCTCTGACATCACATATTATGAAGGCGTTTGAGAGACTTATCCTGGATACATTTCATCCCCAGGTGAAGTCCTTTCTTGACCCTCTTCAGTTTGCCTATCAGGGGGAGTAGATGACGCCATTATACACCTGTTCCACCAAACCTACAGTGCTCCCACCCCGACAAACCTGGGACCAGTGTTAGGATTATGTTTTTTGACTTCTCCAGTGCCTTCAACACCATACGACCGGCAGTACTGGGGAGAAACTAAGGATCATGCAAATTGACATTGCCTTGGTCTCCTGGTTCACGGACTAGCTTACCTGCCGTCCCCAGTATGTCTGATTACACAACTGTGTGTCCGACATAGTGATCTGCAGCACCAGTTCCCCTCAGGGGACTGTTCTGTCTCCATTTCTTTTTACCTTCTTTACTGTACATATGACTTAAAATATAATTCATGCCATCTACAGAAGTACTCTGACGACTCAGTGGTTGTTATGTGTATTAAAGACAGTGACATCTCCAAGTACCAGTCTGTGATAGATGATTTTGTTTTCTGGTGTGAGCGTAACCACCTACAACTCAACATCAAGAAAACAAGGGGGGGCGCTAGCGAGCAATGGTTCGATAGGTCGCACTCTCCGACAGCTCCCACAAAAATAAAAATAAATTGACATTTTGAAGGATTATGTCAGCATAATAAGTTGCATTATAAGTTGCATTATAACTCTAATTAGCCTAGGAGTCTCAAATATTTACTGGTGAAAAGATGAAAGCGAGTGGTAAGCTACAGATCTTGAGAGGTAAAAAGCAGTCTGAAGCAGGCCCCACCGCACCGAGCTCTCCTGAAAGCGCTGGGCAATCGGGCGAGGTCTTACAACGACCGACAGACGCTATTATCCTGGAAGCCATTAACTTGTTACGTTCCGAGCTACGAACTACGAAGGCAGAAATTTGTCAGACGATCGACACTCGGATTGAAGGAAACTGCCTCTACCATCAGAGGGGAAATATCCGCTCTTAAATCGGAAACCCAGGCAGCTATTCAGGCCCTGCAAACCACGACAGCGCAACATGGCTCTACTCTTGCTGATCTAGAGCAGTCGGCCATACATTCATCGGATGCCGTATCCAAGCTTCAATCAGAGGTCAAACGCCTAATCTCAGAAGTGAACGCGCAGACCGATAAATGCATGGATCTGGAGGGAAGATCAAGACGACAAAACGTGCGGATTGCCGGACTAAAAGAGGGGACCGAGCGGGGCAAGGATATTACTGCATTTATTTCTGAACTTCTGAAAGAGGCGCTCTCCATGGATGAATGTCCGCTTGTAGATCGTGCACACAGAGCTCTGCGTACGCGCCCGAATGACACCGACCCGCCGCGCTCACTCATAGTGCGACTTCACTATTTTAGAGACGTGACAACTATCCTCAGGAGAGCTGAAGAACGAAGGGACCTTGTCTTACAATGGCCAAAAGATCCGCATATTTCCTGATTTTACTCCTGAAGTTGCAAAGCGCAGAGCAGCGTTCAACAGAGCAAGAGAGTTACTTCGGGATAAGCCAGGAGTGCGGTACGGAACATCATTCCAAGCAAAGTTGAGAGTAACTTTCAATGGCACAGAGACGGTGTTCACTGACGCGAAAAAAGCCGAAGAGTTCGCCGAGCTACATTTTGGTGCTGGCCGAAAAGATGCTGGCGGTAATGGTTGATACTAGTGGCGTCGCTCTGGGCAACATATAAGAGGGCATTTACTTAAAGTACAGGTTCAATCTTTTGTGTGCTTCTTCGCAAAAAAAAAAAAAAAAGAAAAAAACCCTCCTAGGTTGTTTAAAAGTCTATAGTGGCTGTTCACACAACTGTTTTTTTTTTTTTTTTGGCCACTGATGTTCAGCACATTTTATAATAAGTTAAAATGTTAATTCTGGATTCCAGAACATGTTATTTGTGGGGCTGTTTTAGGCTTCCATTGTTAGAAGTGTTCGATAAGGGAAGTAGTATTTATTTTTTAGGTCTGTTGACAGGTTTTTTTTGTGTTTTGTTTTTCCTTAATACTTCCTTAGTGGGGTCGCGCCTTACTTCAAAGGGTTCTCAGTATAGGCAAGACATTGGGGATGTTAAGGGGTGGGTACTTTTGGGACATCTATATTCGCTAACTGTTTTTTCATGTCACACAATGGTGTATTCAGCAGCTGAGTATGAACCTGCATTATACGGAATAACATAATGCAATCAGAAAAAGGGGAGACAATTTACTGTGGTTTCTTGGAATGTTAAAGGGCTGAATCAACCAGTTAAAAGGGGTAAGGTGCTAGCACATTTAAAATCATTATCAAGTGACATAATCTTTCTTCAAGAAACGCACTTAAATAAAAATGAATATATTAAGTTAAAGTGTAGGTGGATTGGTCAAATGTACCATGCTACATGTGCAGTTAGGTCGAGAGGAGTGGCCATTCTCTTCAGAAAAGGCACACCATTTATTCATAAGTCAACTATTGCAGATAAAGAAGCCAGATATTTAATAATAGTTGGAGAATTGTACTCCTTACCCATAACTTTTTTTTTTAATGCACAGGACAGAGCATACTCTTTTCACTCTAACATTCACAATGTATATATATATATATATAAAATAGATTATTTCCTAGTAGATGCTAAATTGATGCCCCTCACCAGTAAAGTCTTGTATCATGACATAGTGATCTCAGATCATGCTCCCCTTTCATGTTCTTTAAACGTTTCCAGCATGCCTCAGTGTGATAGGATATGGAGACTTGACCCACAGCTCCTAAAGCAACCAAACTTTTGTGATTTTATAAGAGAACAAATTTCCTTCTTCTTTGAGATGAATGATCTTCCTGAAACTTCCCCCTCAATACTTTGGGAAACTATGAGAGCTATTATCAGGGGTTGTATTATTTCCTTCCAGGCCGCAGCAAAGAAAAGGAAAAAGGCTAAATTGGTAGAACTGGAACAGCAAATAAATAGTTTAGATAAAGAAAATATGCTACACATCCATCCATAGAGACTTATAAGAAAATACTTTCTTTAAGATTTGAGCATAATCAGATACTTTCAGACCACATCATCAGAGGATTCCTATATACACAACAAATTTTTTTTGAATTTGGCGACAAACCCCATGTAACCCCTGTACCACCGCAGCACAGGGAAATAAGATCTAGCTCACCGGATTACTGAGTTGACGCTTTGTCCCCACCTAGTGTGTCTATGTGTGTACTACCTGCACTTAATCACTAAATGATGAGCACCTGTGATTCCCCTGTGTGTGTCTGTCTATATATTCCAGTCGAACCCGTGGAGCGACGCCTGTTCACTGTCGTGCAATGTCTGTAAATGTCTCAGTCTACATGTTCTTTAACACGTTGCGTCTCCTCTGGTTTTCCCCCAGGACTGAGCAGTGTCTGCAGGTGGGGTTCGTTTGAATTGGAGGTGTCGTCGCCTGGCACCCAGTAATAGCGACTGACTTCACCTTTTTGTTTTGTTTTGATTCTTTTTGGTTTGCCCACCTGCAGACCCGGCCTGGGGAGAATTTAGATCCCAGTTTTGCCTGGGTGAACTGTGTAGACTTGAGAAAAAAGAAAGAATAAAGAAACATTGAAAAGAATGGGTCTGCGTCCGCTTCTTCGGGTAACGACATGACACCCTACAAGTTGCTGGCAAGGCAAATTAGGAAAATAGAAAGTGATCGAACCATAAGTAACGTTAAGTCAGAAAATGGTGACACTTTAACATCACATAATGAAATCAATGAGAGATTCAAACAATTCTATGAGGAATTATACTCTTCTAGGTCCCTAAATGATGATTCAGTTGTCAAAAACTTTTTGGATAGTTGTGACCTTCCCACTCTAACCCAAGAAGATTGTAACGCCCTCAATGCTGATCTCTCGGTTTTAGAAATAGTAGATACTATTAAGAAGATGAAAGGTGGCAAATCCCCTGGTCCAGACGGCTATCCAATTGAGTTTTATAAAGAATTTGGCGATATCCTCTCACCTTCTATCTATTCAAAGTGTACACTCAACCATATAATAATGGCAGGTTACTGTGGGAGATTTTTTTTCTCTTCCATTTGTTACTGTTGTCATAATTACAAATATTACACAAACACTGTAACTTTAGTAAAAAGAACCAAAGAAAGACTCCGGACTCCTTGCAGATCTGGATGAAGTAAGGCAGGATTTATTGCAGCAACAAAACCCAAGTGAGCCAGCCTCGCAATGCCCATGTTGTTAATTCGGGCACTATCAAAAGCTGACTGATCTGACTTGTGACATACGTGATCATTTTATACAGTTTGCAAGAGGAGGAGCGCTCACCTATCCCCCTCCTCTGTACTCTTTTTCCCCCCCCATCTCTTACCAAATTATTAACCCATTATAATCATTCTTTCTTCTACCTTGTTTCATTATGTCATATACCTCGTCATCTGACTCCTTATTTCTTTCCATTATAATTCATTTTTCTTGCAAATTATTTTCCAGTATCTTTAGACTTGGTGTGTTCATATTAAAAATATAGGGGTGGCGCTTATTTTTCTTATACATTTTGGTTATTTGTCAGTGTTCCTTTAATTTGACATCCAAGTCAAGATCACCCCATGAGTCTGCTGACATTACATCATGTCCAAGGCCATTTTCTTATCAGGTGCTTTTGGATTCTCAGTGTACAAAGATTACATCATGTGTTCTAGGGTACACACTGTACAATGATTATCTCATGCCTCACTACTGTACTCTTATGCCTAGGATCCGTTGGGTACACACTGTCCACTAAGCATCTCACCTCTAAGATGGCTACCTATCTAGAGTTCATTTGAGTTCATACTGCATACTGAACATCACCACATGATGTCCTTGCTACTGTGACATCATATTGTCCTTGGCTCACCTCTGTCTCCTCACCTTACCTCTATGTTCTTTTACTAAGATTAATAGTATCTGTCATGTTGTTGCATGCACAAATGCGTTCTGTCATATTTTTGCATGTTCATATTTTACATTTAATTAAAATATGCTTACAGTAGCTCTAAACCACACAGCAAACGTATTTCAGTAATTGGACTACAGGTATGCAAATGACTGACTTTTCATCGAAGGAATTAATATATGGGTACACTTACTTTTTCCTCCAGCACTGCAAATATTTAATTGGTTTGTTCAATAAATACATGAGAAAGTATAATTGTTAGTATGTTATCAGCTTAGGCACGCTGTGTTTGTCTCTTGTTGTGACTTGGATGAAGATCAGATCACATGTAATGTCAAATTACAAAAAAACAAAAACAGTTCATTTCAGGGGGTTCACATACTTGATACTGTATCTAAATCTCTCTCTTGATCAATCTCTCTCTCTTACTGTAGGTGGTGTTAACTACACTAGCATCACTAAGAGTAGGTGTCTTCGAAGAGAACGGGAAGTTCATAGGCCATCGGATCTTACCAGTGGTGGCTTTACGCCCAGGTCAGTACCAGGTTTGGGACAAATTCATGAATAAAGTTAATCTCGCAAAAACTTGGGAGGGAGTTAAACTAATTACAACAATACCACACTCACATACGTTTCCTGTGGACTATTAACTATTGCACAATTAACATCTGGAGGAGTAACATTGTCTTCAGTTTCAAAATAGACATTTAGCTAGACTAGTTTGCTTTGTAAAAGAACACAAATGTGTATAGTATCTGTAATATAGATTTTTAATTGTATTTAATGTGTGATTTTTCTGTGTGTGTGTGTGTGTGTGTGTGTGTGTGTGTGTGTGTGTGTTTTATAGGATACCATTACATTAATCTGAAGAATGAGCTCACTCAACCACTGCTTTTTGCCTCCCTCTTTGTATACATTGAAGTTCAGGACTTCATTCCCAATGAGCATCAAGGTGAGACAGCACATATGCCGAGAGCCCCATCAGGAAATGTCATATACATTTTCAATTCAATAAAATTTTATTAACGTAGTGCTTTTAACAGTGGTAAGTGTCGCAAAGCAGCTTTACAAATTAAAAAAGAAATTTAGGGAAATAAGTATGAAATGTGTGAGAAAATATGCATGAATCATAATGACCAGGTTGTCCCTGATGAGCAAGCTGAGGTCCACAGTGGCAAGGAAAAACTCATTGAGATGGCAACGGAAAAAACAATGGAGAACCTTGTTTTCCCTTCATGCGTGGTCTGTGCCATCACCTGTGCATCAAGTATTTAAGTGTGTAATCCTGTCTATGTCTGTCTGTGTTTAGAGTATGCAGAGGCTCTGACCAATCCAATCAAACATTTGATGGATCAGAGAGAGAAGCAGCTAGCTGTGTTCATGGAGGATAACAACAACACCAGTAAGGTGAGTAACAAAATTTTATTCACTATATACTGGGAACTCGGTATATAACGAACAACCCCCAATACACTCCCCAACACATTCAGTTCACAACCAAAAAAATGCACCTAAAATTTTGTGGCACAGAAAAATATATAGATTTCTTGGGGAAACGACGGCCACAACGAACCAGAGGCCAAGAAGCAAAAAAGAGAGAAAACACCTGAAGAAGAAATACCAAGTGTTATTATGGAAGCCGACTCTCCTTCCAAAAATTTACTTCCTCCCCACCCATCTTCCTCTCCTCTATTCGTTCATGTCAGCATGTCCTACGAAAGGTGCATGAAAAATTAAGTGTTCATTCTGTCTCCTGTACAGTTTTATAGTGCTTTTTATAATTTATCTTTAATTGCTATAATTTTATGTGCTATAAACAAAATAGTTAAAAATACAGTTAAAAATACAGAGCTATAGTAGCCAAAGAAATGTCTACACACTTCACGAAAATAAAAATAGAATGATTTATGTATAATTATATTATATTAATCTAATACTATCATATATATATATCAATATATAACATATAGTAATAGATTTAATATTAAAATGTTTATAAGTTTTTCTTTTCCTAAATGTGTATACATTTTTTTGTATTCTGACTCTGTAGTTAGGGATCAGATTAAGTCTATTTACATGTACTTCTATGGAAAAACTGAATCGGTCTGGGACCAAATCCCGACAGACAAGTGTTTCCATTTGTGCATGCAGGCGCTGTGTGTGTGTGTGTGTGTGTGTGTAGCTGAAGTAAGGAGCCCCTCCCCTCTCCATGTTCTTGTGTTATACAGTTACCCTTCCTCCACTTTTATTTGACTTTCACAACGGAAACACTGTTTCATCGGAAAAATAAACAAGAAATCTCTCTAATGACACTCGACTGAGCAACACACTAACGGAATCACTGCTGTAAAATAAAAATAAAACAAATAAATTTCGACAGAGCAAAAAGAATTGTGACAGAGCAGTGTGTGTGTGTTTGGGGGGAGGGGGGGGGGCACAGTGTCCAATGATGTGAGCGCACACAGACACAAAAAAGAAAATGGATCTTTAATCTCTCTAATGAGACTTTCTTTTGCTTTACACGCGCGCACACGTGTTATAATACACATGCGCTGTACAAACATGCATACAGACAAAATAAAATATGTTTTACGCACACACACGTGGTCACAGTGTTTATAGTAAACAGTACACGTGTGCACGGATGTTGATTATACCAGTGAGAGACGAGCACTGAGACCCAGCAGGGGAGACGATTACCCACAATTCCGCAGCGCAAGAGAGAGAAAAAACATTGGCTCAGTTGTGATCACGTGACGCTCTGCGTCAAAACAAGAAGCGCATGCGTGTTACATGATACTTGGTACTAGTAAACCAAGACTTTCTCGTTTTTCAAGTCAAAATTTATTTAAAAAATCTTTGCTCATCTTGCGGAACACTCGCAAACCGCATTACTCGCAATCCAAGGTTCCACTGTTTTGAAATATAACCCAAAACTGAAACAAGTCCTTTCTTATCTGCCATGTGGTGTGTGTTTTCACAGCAAGGCAGATGAAAGAGAGAAACCAGATTTCAGCCTTGTATCTAATAAGCTCCCGTTCTCTTTGCCATCACCAACCCTCCCACCTGTGGTGGCTGAAGTACTGACTGCTCCAGGTAAAGAAACACTAACAATAAAACACATGGCTCCCTCTCATGCACATGTTTTGAGAAGAATCCATGTTTTGCATATGTGGGCGTGTCTGACATGACATCCCATCTCACCTCATGCTTGTGACCTCCTTCTCATTGTGTGTAATACTTCAGCCCCGAAAGAGAACCTGGTCAGCAGTATATTAGCAGGTAAATCATCATCATCCTCATCCGTCATCATCGTTGTCAAACTCACAGCACTGAGCTGAGACAAATTTCTCTCGATGTGAACATATATGTTTGTATTTCAGTGATCGATCGCCAGTCCATTGAAGACCTGAAGCAGGAGAAGTCCTATGTCAAGTTGATGGAGAAACAGTGCAAAGAACTGAAGGAGCTCCACAAGAAGCACCTCAAGAAGGTTTAAATTTAAACACGAGTTTAAATTGTTTTTAATGTCTTATCATGTTTAATCCATTTCGTTTACAGCATTTATTCTGCAGTTTTCTGTTAAATGTCATCATTCTGGGTAATAATCTAATAGGGCTGTCTTTTTTATTTTAATCAATATTTAAATGCATTTTAACACTAATGTGTGATAGGTTGAGGCTAGGTTCAATCTTAAATAAATTCCTATCTTGTATGTGTCCACTATACAATATGTACTGAATTCATGAAGATAAATATGGTAGCATACAGTATATTCTACAAAGTGCACTGTATATTCAGTTACGGCATTTAATGGTCCCATATTTTACTGTTCTTAAACATGTTAACATAGGTCTCAGAGCTCCCCCAAATTGTTCATTATTTTGACCATTTTTTAAATATTTAATCACATCATTTTAAATATATGACTAAATATCCTGAATCTTAAATGACATCTTTGTTCCCAGTCATTTTCCTGTGCTAAGAAAACATGGCTCAATTAGCTGAAAACCTGCAAAGTGGTGTTTAAATGGACTAAAAGTAGAATATTGAACTTCAGTGTATTTTTTATTTTTTTTACATTTTGCATTATTAAAGGTAAATATTTGGAATATCATTCACCAGTGAAATTTGTTTACACCACTAAATGGACAATTCCTACAGTATTGAACATGTACGTTGTGTGTGTGTGTTAGGTGTGGGCCCTCAGTAAGGAGCAGAAGACGAGGACTAACAAGCTGAACTCTGATATCCAGAGGCGCAAGAGTCAATTGGAGAAAAAGCTGCGACTCAGCAAGAAGAAAAAGTAAAAAAAGGGGAAATAAAGAAGGTGGAAGCTGTTTAACAGTAGTACTTCATGCAGTATTTACTTGTGTGTGTGTGTGTGTGTGTGTGTGTGTGTGTGTGTGTGTGTGTGTGTGTGTGTGTGGGTGGTATGTGTGCGTGTGTGCTTTGACAGTGAGCCTGAGGAGAGTGTGAGGACTGAACTGAATGCTCTGGAGATGGAGCTGGAGAAGAAGACAGTGCAGCTGAGAGAGTGGCAGATGCGGGAGCTACTTGAACTGCGAACAAAACAACACAAGCTGGAAAGAGAAAAGAAGTTTGTTCACCTTGAAGAGGTACTACACAAACACTTCATATTTTCATTTACCGCGTTTAGCAAGTCTGAGAAGTGCTTTGCAGTCTATCAAAAACAGATGCTCACACTTGTACACTAGATCAGGGACAATCATTAAATGAAGTTAATACAGCATGAAAAGAAACAGATATCGAGTCAAGAGACGTGTAAACAGAATGACTTGTGCCTGGTGAATTGGTGGTTATTTAGTCTTCATTTGAAGACATATTCATTTATTTATTCAGATAGCTGAGAAAGTTTACTCCACCACTTGTGTACCAGTACAGAGAAGAGTCCTGATGTGTGCCATCCTTATACCATGAGGCAAGGTGATTTCACCAGGGTGTATTATGGAATATTTAACTGTCATTTTCTCAGCCATATATAATTTTCAGAACTATATAAGTTTCACAATTTAAATATTTACACTCAAAAATATTTTGGAGTGTTTCTGTGGGAATCCATGACCATTAATTCTGTAGAGCATTTATGAGGTCAGGCACTGATGGTGGACGTAAAGGCCTGGCTCACAATCTCCATTCCATTTTGAGGTCAGGGCTCTGTGCGGGCCAGTCAAGTTCTTCCACACCGAACTCATCAAACCATGTCTTTATAGTTCTTGCTTTGTGCTTTGGGGCACAGTCATGTTGGAATAAAAAATGGCTTTCCCCAAATTGTTGCCAGAAAGTTGGACATATAGCATTGTCCAAGATGTCTTGGCATGCTGAAGCATTAAGATTGCCCTTCACTGGGGATAAGGGGCCTGAATGAAATACCCGAATTCAGGAATTAACGGGTAGTACTTTTGCCCATATAGTGTAATATTGTCTTTAATAAAATAAAAATTTATAAATGTATAAATGAAGAACTGAAAAATACTAAACGACAGGGTATTAGAATGTAATTGACAATAGGACTTTTAGATCTTCCCCTTTCAGCCTCTCTTTCTCTCACACACTTTCTCTGTTAGTTTGTACATGTGTAGCTTTACCTCATATTTCCCTCTCACTAGAGAGAAGAAGGAAATGCAGAGGATTTTAGACAGAAAAAGACAGAACAGCATCATTTGAGGCCAGGAAGGGGGATAAAGATAAAGCTGAGTCGTGAGTAAATTCTCCATGTGAACTCCTCATCTACCTTTAAAGCCATCATTTTAATTAAGACATCCAGCTGTCTTCTAAATTACTTAATCAAAAAATATAAATAAATTCAGGTGTAGGACCAAAGGTTTGTCATGTGACCAAGACTCAGTCTCACTGCAGGATGTTGTTACAGGGGTAGTGTGTGTTATGATAACTCTACCACCTCTCTCTCTCTCTCTCTCTCTCTCTCTCTTTCAAGGGAAGTGAATGAAATAAATAGAAAACATATTCAGGACTCTGTGAACTCACTGCGCAAGGTGAGTGTGTTTGACAGGAGACAAAATGTATTTTTGACCATTTATATTTTTATTTAGATATTTGATCAGCTCATGCATACATTTGTTTGAAAAACAAAAATCTGAAACTGATGATACAGAGACTCCTGACTTAAATTCAAAACCAGGCATCATTTGGAATCACAGCCAGGGAGATCCAGAGGTGCTGGTGACAATGCAAAACTAGCTAATGTTCTTTATATCCTATTTAGTTTATAAGTCATCAGACTATTATCTTTTGTCACAAGAGGAGTTGAGACAGGACGCATGGGAAGACTGTTCTTTAATAAAATGAGGTTTTAATATAAAAAAACAAACATGAAATCTAAATAGCAACATGAAAGCTATGGCAGGGACAGAAAATATGGGCAAACACCTGCACCAATAGATATTAATTAGAAAATCTAAACTGAATATTTTTCCTGGGATTATTTAATATTTTCAACATTGATTTAACAGTGTTTAAGCGGTATAAGTCCATTTTAACCCGCTGTCTTTTTAAGACAAAACTTTATCTTTGATCTATTTTTTCGATTTACTGTATGATTCACTCTATGATTACCGAGCAGGGAGTGTATTTGGCGGACAATGAAAGAAGTACAACTCAGTGTAAACACCATGTAAGATACTCAACCTTAAAAAAATAATTTCTTTGTATTAAATAAATAGGCAGAAAGTTCTTCCGTACAGAAAGACAGCCAGACATGAACATGGGCTTCATCCTGAAATAATAATATCAGTGATTACATTAAAGCTGATCAGCTTATCTTAAAATTTAACCTTTTACTTATTTCTACAACAGGTAACTTATTAACCATCAACAACAGGTACTTGCACTAGTGCTAATTAAGACAGGATAAGGACCAAACTGAAACCCAGAATATTAAATAGACAGACCAGTTAAACTAAACAAGGTGCAGGTGAACCAAAATGGCATCATATGATGTGACGGGTGTGGTGCAGTGGATTCTGGGAATGAGATTCTGAAAACTAGCATCAACATAGAACAGAACACGAAAGTCAAAAGAAACTCAAATACAAGGGTGAATATGGGGAACATCATGACACCTAGCCAACTGTTTTGGTTTCTTGTATGGATTTGAAGAGCGTCGTCACTTTGTTTAGTTGATATCTGAATGTGTTGCCTGATTGACCAAATCCCTAATCGCTCATGTGGTTATGAAGTAATGATGCTCAATGTGGTAGCGCTTCTATAAAACTCGTGCATTGACTGCTGGACCAATCCAATTACTATTTACAACACGGCTCAAATTACCATTAAAGACGCACATGTCGCATGTCACTATGCAAATTTTTACCAGTCTTTCATTCACTACAGCTCACATACTTGCTCATGTTTGCACAAACATAAAAAATCAGAAACAGAGCTATTCATTTACTGTAAAACAATGAGTAAAAAAAAAACATTGTTTAATGTTGTTTAGGCAGATGATCAAGTTCACTATAACTGACAATTCTATTTGTACAAAGAATGAACTGTTATTTCACCTATCTCTATTTGTTTCTGTTTACATTTATAGTCACATTTAAAGACATCAAACTTTAAATACAGAAATAACAGGAAAATAGACTTTCAGAATAAAGCATTAGAATAATAGATGGCTAATAGAATTAGCCATTTGCTAATAGAATTAGCCATTTGTGTAAATTTTGTGTAAATTTTGTAGTACTAAATAATATTTATGCAGTATAATCAGGGCCTCTTAATTCGCTATTCATTCTAGGTTGTTGTTGTTGTTGTGTTAGCGTTACTGCATGTGCTTTATGATGTCAGACCACATTCAAATCCAAATAATTCACAGCATCCCCACATCCCCAGGTTTGAACTTTGTAAATTTCAAATCTTATGGATTTCAGATTCTAAAATTGATATTCGTACCGCTTTTACAACTAATCATACAAAATGGTTGTGAAATATGTAAAATTTTTAAGAACAGTTTTATTAACAAAATATAAGCTTAATTAAATCAACTTTAATTAATTAAATCAATCAGCCATCAAAACAAAACGTGCATTCAAACATGCAATTGTCAAAACTATCATTTGATCCATTCCATGGCTTTATCCTGAGGAGCATTATAAGAGTAGAATAAAAATCTGCATAAACATTAGTAATTAAATAATTTAATAGTACTGTAGTTTTGTATGACTACGCACCATTCTTTCTCTCTCTCTCACACACACACACACACACACACACACACACACACACACACACACACACACACACACACACAAATAATCAAATTACTATTATGGCATTAAAAACCCATTTCTGACCCTTTTACACCCAAGCATGTACTGTAGGTGAAGCCATAAAGTCTGATGATAAAAACAAAGCATCTTCCTTAAGTTGAGAATGAAATTACACAAATTGAGTAAAGAACTAATTTTTTGTAATCGTTAAAGCTGTCAGTCATTTCGAAAATTCCTGTATTAAACTGAATCCTTCGTTTTCATTGCATCTCCGCTGAGAGGATTTGGGCATATGTATCATACCTTCAGTTCTCTTCTTTTTCGAAATATGTCTAAAGCTGTGCTTGCACTTTTCTCTTGGCCATTGAGAAAATGTGAACAGTGCGAAAAATTACACAGCATGAGCTTGTGAGCAGTGCGTTACAATATTGAATTCTGATTGTTATTTATTTATTGTTATTTATTATTTAGCAACAATGCCCTGTTCAGCCAACTGCCCAACAGCGACAGCTCTGGCGCAGGTCCACCCTCCAACTGCAGCACTTTTACTTCACCTAATCACAGCTCAAGGCGGGACAATATCACAGCCTCGCTCGGCGACTCCTCATCCACAAGCACCATCACGTCCGAATCAGAGGTCACGGCCATCTGATTCCTACCTTATCACTGGATTGTAAAAATAGAAGTAGTATTACTGAAAGGTGTTTTAAGGATTTCAGTAATGTTTTGTTTTTCATGTTTAAAAAAAAAAATTATTATATTAGTTTGAATCACCCATTCAAATTCATCTGTGAATTTATGCAGATTTTGCCCTACTTAAATGTAACAGTGAACAATATTTTCATGCATTTAAAAGTAATAAATTTTACTGAAATACTCTGGACCCTAGATAGTTTCACCTTTAATTTGGTAAGCTTTAGGGACATCTATATATTCACTTGAATGTACAGGAATTTAATACAAGACCGCAGCAGTTTCTTTCTCTTGCTTTAACATGTCCATAGAAGCTTCTAAACAAGCTTTTTCTATTTTTCTTTTTCAGCAAATGATAGACGGGCTTTTGCAGCCTCTGCACGTGCTATTGCTGCAGAACTTGTTGAATTATTTGAATGTTGTGTGGATGCACAAGACCTGATCTTCCAGGTTGCTGAGCTTTTCTTCGACATAATTTTGAAGAAAATAAGCTTACTTGCTTGATGCTGTGTAGAATCAGCTTGAACTGCGATGCCCTGCCCGACAGAGCCGTTGTTTTACTGTACTGTCCTCTATATACGTCCTCTGTATATTTCGACAGCGAGCTAAACTCCACCCTCACTAAAATGACAGACACGGTATGTCTCTTTCCAACTTTTAATAAGGATAGGGTAAAACTATGAAATAAAAAAAGAAAACAATAAACAATATAAGTATACATACGCAATATTTACACACAAACACTTTTTACAAATGCCATTTTCCCCAATATCAATTTAACAGGTACTGTATGCAATAACTAGTAAAGAACATTACAATTATCTTTCCCATGTGAAAATGCAGCTAATATAAACAAATATATGTAAGAATTACAAATACAACAAATAATCAAATGCTATAAAATGTAAATGAATAAGAACAATAAACATACCAACGAAGCTACCAAAGGCCAAGGATGAACGCAGATAGTTCAGAACTGCCCATCATAGTAAACACTAACTTCCTCATTAGTCACATGGTAACTGCAACAGTATGCAATTATCCAGATGTCCCTTAGGGGGAGATAACCATTAACAAACAATTAGTTCTTAATTATTATTTAACAATAACAGAACAATGGGTGTAGTTTATCTCTGAGAGAGAACTGCTTCAACTCCTGTTTCAAAGGCGTCCACCTCAACGATGAACTCAAGTGCATGGACGGGGAAGACAAGAATAGGCATCGTGGTGAATAAACACTTGAGATGGTTATAAGCTTCCTGGGCTTGAGGGTTCCACTGAAAGGGAATCTTGATGGAGATGAGAGTGGTGAGGGGGGGTGTGGCCACCAGGCTGTAGTTCTGATGAAGCATCAATAGAAGTTAGCAAACCCCAGGAAGCGTTGAAGCTCATGTCTAGAAGATGGGGTGGGGCATTCAGTGACAGCTTTGATCTTGGCTGGGTCCATTTGAATTCCTGATGGGGAGATAATGTAGCACAGAAAAGAGATGAATTGCTGGTGGAACTGGCATTTCTCCACTCTAACATAGAGCTTGTTCTCCATTAAGCGTTGAAACACCTGGTGTACATGGACTCTGTGTTTCTTCGGAAGCAAGATCAGAATATTGGCAAGATAGGCAAATACAAAAGTGTTGAGGAAGTTGCGAGGAACATCGTTTATGAGGGCCTGGAACACAGCTGGGGCATTAGTTAGGTCAAATGGGACCACCAGGTATTCATAGGGGCAGGTGTAGGTGTTAAACACTGTTTTCCATTCATCACCCACCCTTATCCTGACTAGGTGGTAAGCGTTTCTGAGATCAAGTTTAGTGAACATGTGTAACGGGTGCTGTGCGTGGGTAGAAGGAAAGGCATATATGCAGAGGTGACGTGCAGGTTAAAGTCTTTTAATGAGTACAAACACAAGGGAAACAGAATGGGAACTTAACTGGGAGATAAACAACACATGACAGACCAAACAGGAGATAAACCATATGTGACAGACAAGGAGATAACATGAGGCTAGGGGCTACACAAAGGCTAGGGCTAACGAAGGGCAAGGAGCTGACAAAAAGGCTAGGAGCTAACAAAAAGGCTAGGAAAAACATGGAACTAGGAAAAACCTGGAGCTAGGAGAATATACATAAGGCAAGGAGAATAAACAGAACTTAACAGGGAAACAAACAAACCACTTAACTTTAGACAGCCAAAACCCAAAATGAACAGCAACCCTAATCCAACTGATGCAAGACATAGACTGGTGAAACTCAAGAACATTTATAATCAAACTAGTGAGCCAACTCGGTTCAGGTGAGCGCTCCCATGACCTGACCGAGGTACATTCTGGGACATGGAGTTTTACAAAGAAAAGAACACAAAGAAAACAGAAAATCAACGGAAGTCTCTGGACGCTTTGGCGCCCTCTAGGGGTTTTCTCTGACAACATGTGAGCATCTTAGAGCAATTAAAAAGCTGTAGACATCAAGTGATTTGCTCAATACCTGTTTGAGATCATGGTATTCTACAGAGACCTGCGAAAGGCAAGGAGTTTGGTGAGGTCCTGGGGGGAGTGGAATGGAGGCAGATTTGAGGATTCTGTTCCCTGCCCAGTTGATATGAGGGTTGTATTTCTTGAGCCATGGGAGACCCAGGACTACTGGTGCGGTGGGGCTTTGGATGATCAGGAGGGAGATAGTTTCAGCATGATTACCAAAGAGCTGTAGGGTGAGTGGAGGAAGTTTACTGCCATCTAGTGCTTGAATGTGAAGAAGATGGATTACTCGCAGCTCAACAGCATGCATGCACATTTGCAATATATCTCAGTATCAGAGGCATGCAGCGCACACACTTACACATGTATCCCGCACAAGAATAATTTGTTTCCTGTCTGTGTGTCATAGGGAAGAAAGGGGGACCCTGGACTCTCCCCTGGCAGAGTGCCAAATGGAGCAAAAGTATGCACTTTCCCTTCTCTCTTGATTTAGCATCACTAGTGCATTAGGCAATGAATAGTATTGAGATTTGGAGAAGGATAAACAATAGAAACCCAGATGTGCATAAACTTGATTAGTGCATCCATATGCATGCAATTTAGCAAAGTATTGACAGTTATTATAAATGTTGTGTTATTGGTGCCAGGAACATTACATAATTCAATGCTCACTTTGCAGGGAGATCCTGAGATCTTAGTACCACACGGACTACCTGGACAAGCAGGTCGACAAGTAAGGAACCTTTTAGCTTTTCCAAATGATTTTAAAAACGTGTCAGTCTCCAGGTGATTGGAACGGTTGATTGGCGTCATTGGCCTGCGTGTTCAGATTTTCCCAATAAGCTTCATATCTGTTGCAGAAATTCCAGCACTCCAGTGGGTGAGATGGGATATTGAGACGGCTGATCGTGGATGCTGTTATTAGATTTTGGTCAACTCCAGTATCTATGAGGGCGTTCATGACATGAGGCTTATTATCATAGGTCAAGGTTACCAGAAACAGCGGTCGAGAATCTGAGAGAGGCTGAAGTTTAGGGCCCCCTTTTACTCCCAGAATTACCTGGGGGCCCTGGCTTTTATTCATTTTAAGATTCAAGATTCAAAGAACTTTATTAATTCCAGGGGGAAATTACTTTGTCTTGGTTGCAGTTGCTTTGATTTATTTATTGGGAAGAAAGGAAAGGAGTAAAAGATTAGACAAGGAAAATAATAATAATAATAATAATAATAATAATAATAATAATAATAATAATAATATAAAAAATGTAAATAATAAAAATTAATATTATAAAATAGAATTAAGTATAGCACACAGTAAGTTGCATTTTTGCATATTGCAAAAAATAACAATATACAGATATTGCATTTGGAATGGAAATAGGAAAGAAAGAAATTGCACAAATGGTACTGGTAAACTGATCTTGCACTTGGAACTGATATTGAGCTGTGGGAACAATATTGTATTAATGTAATATTGTACAGTAACTACTGATAGTCCCTATCCCATAAACCTGTAAACGTTACAGAGACAAGTTGTATAAATTTATGGTCATAGGGGGAAAAGATCTCCTGTGGCGCTCTTTAGAACTCCTGGTCATAATCAGTCTCTGGCTGAATTTGCTCTTCTGGTCGGAGAGAACGCTCTATAGTGGGTGAGAAGGATTGTTCAAGATTATTTGTATTTTGGACAGAATCCTCCTCATTGCCACAAGTCCAGTTCCATGCCCAGGACAGATCCAGCCCTTTTAATGACCTTGTCCAGCCTATCGCTGTCTGCCGCTTTCATGTTGCAGCCCCAACAGACCACAGCGTAGAAAATGACACTCACCCCAACAGATTCATAGAACATCCGAAGAATGGTATTGGGGATGCTGAAAGACCTGAGCCTTCTCAGAAAGTACAACCTGCTCTGTTCTTGTAGAGTGCCATTGTGTTAACTGACCAGTCCAGTTTGTTATCTTGATGAACTCCCAGGTATTTATACTCTGAGACCATGTCTACTGTCTCCCCCTGGACAGATATAGGAGTCACAGCTCCTTTGTTTTCTTGATGTTGTGTTTAAATCTTTTTATTAAGGTAAATAATCCAACAGATATTGTTACATACCAAGATTTAGTTATAAACAAAAATAAACATAACAAACCGCAAAATAATAATGAACATACATACACCACAAACATAAGGGAAAAAAAAAAAACCCTTACCTCCCTTCCCACCCTAGGGACTAAAAGACATGCCACACTAATGGTGCGGTCAACACCACATGGTTACTCAGCCTGCATTATCAAGATAAAGGAGGAGAGGAGACCAAATCTTATCAAATTTGTCCAATTTCTTTACCATAAGGAATCTAATTTTTTCCAAATGTAGTACCTTAATCAATTCTTCCAACCATAATTTAGCTGATGGGGTTTCTGTCGTTTTCCAAAACCTTAGAATAGGTTTCTTTGCCACAATAAGTCCATAGGACAACAGTTGTTTTTGAGGTTCTTGGAGTGACATGATTTTGTCAGAGATTCCAAATATCACAAGAAGTGGATCATGCTTTAAGTCGCTATGTAAAATATCAGACAGAGTTATAAATACTTCAGTCCAGAATAAGACTAATTTAGAACAAAGAACATAACTACAGTATGTAAGGGAGTGGCTAAATCTGTCTGGCATTTGTCACAGAATGGGGAGATATCTGGAAAAAATCTGTGTAATTTTGTTTTAGTATAGTGGAGTCGATGGATAATCTTAAATTGAATAAGGCGATGCCTGGAATTGACAGAGCATGTATGAATATTCTCTAGTGCATCAGTCCACAGTTGTGAACACATCTCCTCCCCCAATTCTTGTTCCCATTGCAGTCTTAAACTCTCTGTAGAAGGTAAATTCTTTGATAATAGTGAGCTATATAATAGTGATATCAGATGACTGACCTCACCTCCAAGTCCCAAAAGATCATCCAACCTAGCAGGATTAGCCTCACTAAAGCAGGGTATATACATTCTCACATAGTCCCTGATTTGCAAATATCTAAAAAAGTTATTTGCATGCAGACCATATTGATCCTGCAACTGCCTGAAGGATGCAAACGTGCCATTTATGAATAGGTTTCCAACATTATGAACCCCTAACTCCTTCCATCGTGTAGAAGGGGTAAATGATGGGTTCCCATTAATTGGTAAAAGGAGGTGGCTTAATATCAAATTTTGATTTAATCTGCTTCCAAATACCAACTGTGCTATGAATTATACAGTTGTAGTTATATACTGCCTTGTCTATCTTTACAGGAGACAGTATGACTGCACCAATATCATAAGGGCTGCATGCCTCTCGTTCCAATTGGATCCAAGTTGAGTGTGCTACCGTATGATCTAGCCATATTATAATAGTGCGAAGAGTACAAGCATAGTAATAAAGGGCAAAAACTGGAAGGGACATTCCACCTACAGCTTTAGGTTTACAAAGGTGTGCTTTACTTATTCTATGGGCTTTGTAATCCCATAAAAATGGTATAATAATGGAATCTAGTTGTTTGAAAAACATCTTTGGTAAAAATATTGGGATGTTTTAATAACATTGACCCTTCCTACTAAAGAAATAGGCAGGGATCTCCAGAACTGAATATTATCTTGCAATTTAGCCACTAAAGGGGGGAAATTAACTTTAAATAATAACTGAAAATCTTTTGTGACCTCGATTCCCAAGTATTTAAGTTTATGTTGTGTTATTTTGAAAGGAAAGGATTGGAGAACAGAAATATCTCTGACCTTTATTGGCATTAGTTCACTCTTAGACCAGTTGACCCTATAACCCGAAAATGTACTGTAATGACAGACTGTTTCTAAGATTGTTGAAATAGTAATTTGAGGTTTAGTGATGTATAACAGAATATCATCAGCATATAATGATATTTTGCTTAATGTATTCTTTGTGCTGTAACCATGTATGTTGGGGTTAGACCGAATAGACTGGGCAAGGGGCTCAAGGGCTAAGGCAAAGAGTAAAGGCGATAGTGAGCATCCCTGTCTAGTACCTCTACATAGACTGAATGGAGGAGATAGAATTCTGTTAGTAAGAATCTTTGCGCACGGCCTATGATAGAGAATTCTTATCCACTTTTCAAAATTATCGCCGATTTCAAATTTTCTTAGGGCTGCGAAAAGATAAGGCCATTCTAATTGGTCAAAGGCTTTCTCTGCATCAAGAGAAGCAATGACTAGATCGTCTGAGTGTATGTTTTGAGAGTAAATTATGTTAAAAAGACGTCTAAGACTTGAAGATGAGTGTCTGTTTGGAATAAATCCGGTCTGATCGGGATGAATAAGTTTGTCCATTACAGAGCTAAGTCTAATGGATAAGGCCTTAGCCAGGATTTTTTGATCACATGATAAAAGTGATATTGGCCTCTAACTACTCACTTCTGCTAGGTCCTTCCCTTTCTTAGGTAAGACTGTTACAATGGCTTGATTTAAAGTAGGAGGTAATGTAAGAATATTTTAATTAAATGTAAAATATGAACATGCAAAAATATGACAGAATGCATGTGTGCATGCAACAACATGACAGCTACTATTAATCTTAGTAAAAGAACATAGAGGTAAGGTGAGGAGACAGAGGTGAGCCAAGGACAATATGATGTCACAGTAGCAAGGACATCATGTGGTGATGTTCAGTATGCAGTATGAACGCAAATGAGCTCTAGATAGGTAGCCATCTTAGAGGTGAGATGCTTAGTGGACAGTGTGTACCCAACGGATCCTAGGCATAAGAGTACAGTAGCGAGGCATGAGATAATTAGTGTACAGTGTGTACCCTAGAACACATGATGTAATCTTTGTACACTGAGAATCCAAAAGCACCTGATAAGAAAATGGCCTTGGACATGATGTAATGTCAGCAGACTCATTGGGTGATCTTGACTTGGATGTCAAATTAAAGGAACACTGACAAATAACCAAAATGTATAAGAAAAATAAGCGCCACCCCTATATTTTTTTATATGAACAAACCAAGTCTAAAGATACTGGAAAATAATTTGCAAGAAAAATGAATTATAATGGAAAGAAATAAGGAGTCAGATGACGAGGTATATGACATAATGAAACAAGGTAGAAGAAAGAATGATTATAATGGGTTAATAATTTGATAAGAGATGGGGAAAAAAAGAGTACAGAGGAGGGGGATAGGTGAGCGCTCCTCCTCTTGCAAACTGTATAAAATGATCACGTATGTCACAAGTCAGATCAGTCAGCTTTTGATAGTGCCCGAATTAACAACATGGGCATTGCGAGGCTGGCTCACTTGGGTTTTGTTACTGCAATAAATCCTGCCTTACTTCATCCAGATCTGCAAGGAGTCCGGAGTCTTTCTTTGGTTCTTTTTACTAAAGTTACAGTGTTTGTGTAATATTTGTAATTATGGCAACAGTAACAAATGGAAGAGAAAAAAAAATCTCCCACACTACTTTGATTGATTAAAAAAAAACACTCAGACATTTTAAGTTTGCTGTTCATAAGTACAGTAGCATCTGTTGATGTGAACCATGCCTCACAAAAAGGAGATCTCTGAAAACATTTGATCAAAAGTAATTGATCTGCATAAGGCTGGGGAAGGATGCAAAGTAATCTCTTAAAGTAGGTGTTTAGGTATCCACCAGTTGACAATTAAACAACTTGTTTATAAATAGAGAAGGATTAGTACTGTAGCTACTCTTTCTAGAAGTGGACGCCCAGCCAAGAGGCCTCTAAAGGCAAAATGCAGAACCTTCAACGAGGTGAAGAACAACCCTGGAGTAACAGATAAAGGAAAGATACTGTATCATTAGAACTGGCAAACATTTCTGCTCATTAGACTATCGTACATACATAATTGAGCAGGCATGGTGTTCATGGCAGAACACCTGGAGAAAGTCGGTGCTTTCCGAAAGAAACATTGCCGCACACCTGAATTTTGCCAAACAGCACTGTAGCAATCCAAAAACACTGAAAAAATTTCCCTAAAAAGTCAAATTGTTCAGCAACAATAATCATCTTAAAATTTTTACACAATCCTCTATGTAGTGTAGACTTTCATAATTTGCAGTGATGTAGGAATCAGCATTATAGTGACATTAACAAATGCTATATTGTACAGATCTAATTCGTAAGACATGTAAGTGTATTTATGATATATGCAGAGTAGTGACCTTAAGAAAGACGAAAGGCTCGTCTTCCCAGACTGGGTCCACTGAGTTGTTGCTAGAGGTTTTGGTGCGATACTTCCTCTTGGTGTCAATGTGCAGTCCAAACATGTCCACCTCGACATAAGATCCCACCTTCTTATCAGTGAGAAACTGACCAGACACAATCTAGTTATAAGAGAAAGAGCAAATACAGCTAGTATAGAAATCAACACATTTTATGTGATGTATTACATAAATACACATACAGACACATGGTACATTATCTTGATCTTGACCGTGTTAGCCAAAATGCCATCCACTATTGTCTCAGTGAAGGGGTCAAAGTGTTTATCTGTACGCCTCATAAACTCAGGCTTGAGTAGGTAGCCGCTTCGTCCGTTATACTCAAACACACCCAAGTTCAGCTGCATGGCCAGATCTGAAGCAAACACATAGAAGTCACTTTATATCATAGTGTCTTTGTCTTCATTCATTAGCATTAACTTTAGTGCTTTGCACTTTTTGAAATAGCTTATGCCTGGTAACAAGCAGAACAACACAAAAACAATCCAAAAACAAAACCTAATAACTCTATGCTCTAAATAGATGAGCTGCTCTTCACTTAAGATTTATGATTTATTGGTAAGGGGAAAAGAGTGAAGAAACAAGTAAGAGGTTAATATAAGCGAGATAGAGAATCAAGTAAAAGAAAAGGAAATTATATTCTCATGGAAAACAAGGAAATAATAATAATAATAATAATAATAATAATAATAATAAACTTGATGCATTACTAAAGCTTTATCTTTATTCACACCCTGGTCTAATCTGACTAAAATGTGTTTGCTTTGGTTAAATACTGTACTATTTTACATACATAAATCACTTTTAGATTTTATGAGTGTGAAAGTGTTTGATGTCCAGGTCCATCAAGTGCTTCTCACAGAAACAGTGGAATAACACTGACAACTAGACAAGAGCTGGACTCACCAAGAGTTTGGAAGTTTAGCGCCACCATCTGGCAGCCCACATTCCAGAAGAGCTGAGGCATGTATTTATTGGAGTTCACGCGCCTTTTTCTGGGATAGATCCGACTCAGCTGGTTCTTATTGTATCTGAACACACATGGAGTTCAGGAAAACAGAACCACATGCTCACAGTGATATGATGTCATGCACAAAGAATGATCTAACACAATAAATTAGTTGAATATGATTTACTTCACAGACATGGCTGAATCTCATGCAAAAAGAAGCCCCATTCCTGAGGACAGGCGCAAATAGCAGACGATTTCTTCACCAGGTTAGCTGTGGTTGGCACCGTTAGCACAGATAAACAGAAGCTAACCAAATTGAGACAGAGTTAATATACTCAAGCACAGATGGAAAGGATACTCCACAAATTCAATGGGGGTGCTCTTCAGGGCATCCAAGCCTTTGGTCTCAACAAATGATGACATTTCAAAATACTTGTTTCTTTCTAACCACATAAAAAGAGAACATGTATGATTGATAATATTAAATCATTACATATTACACATTATGGAACTCCTGATAAAATGAGATACACACACGTGCACACACACATCTGTACTCACTGGCTGCCACTTCGAAGGATTTGAATTTGACTGGATCGATGTAGTTCACCAGTGTGGACATCTCTTCTGTAGCAGTAACTTCACTGTATACTGTTCCCTGTAGAAGAAAAGAAGACGAGAAAAGACTAAATTAGCCTAATTAACAAGTTCTTCTTGATGCAACAACCTCAATATTAACCCTCATCTTTCTAAGAGTTTTAATTTCATTGCAGTTTTTTATTTATTTATAAGCAGTATTACCATTACAAGAAAAAAAAATTCCTCCAATCCCTAATGTAGTACAAGGGGTGTTCAAGTTAAACTGAGATTTCAAATTGTGCAAAAAAACAAAACACAGTTATAGAGTAAAAACCTTATCTTTTATTTCTCTATATAATCCACTGCTCCACTAATACACTTTACCCAAGTGTTTCACTAGTGCTTAGATACCATACGAGGGGTGGTCATAAAATGTATATTATTGCAAAGAAAAAATAATGTAATGAAAACGTCTCGGGTAACTTATCTGTAACCCTGTTCCCTGATAAAGCGGGAATGAGATGCTGCGTGAAAACGCTATGGGAACATCTCTTTGTTCTCCAGTTGTGAAGCCTGTGTATGTCAAAACTGCCGAATACTTTGGCTTATAACCTCTGCCAGGCATGACGTCACCGAAGAAGGTGCACCTGCAGGTTATAAATAGGAGTGAACTGGAAACATCCTCAGGTCAATTTTGTCTGAAGGACGTCCAGGCATGCCAGCAGTGCGGCATTGAAACGCAGCATCTCGTTCCCGCTTTATCAGGGAACAGGGTTACAGCTAAGTAACCCAGGACGTTCCCTTTCAAAAACTATACTCGATACTGCGTGAAAACGCTATGGGAACGAGAATACCAACGCTGCCGCACTGCAAGTGTCTGGACCCCCAGGTTGTGTAGCATGTGCGCACAATAGCCAAGGAGGTCTCAGTCCTAGCTCTGGGATGCTGACTCAAGGATCCGCGAGCCCGGAGTAGCATTAACATCTAGACTATAAAATCTAACAAACGGATGTGGAGAGGACCAGCCTGCCGCATCACACACCTGCTGCAGGGGTACGCCTCTTGCCAGAGCAATTGATGAGGCAATCCCCCTGGTTGAATGAGACCTGATTCCTAGAGGCAAAGTGTGACCACGCACCTCATAGGCTAGGGCAATAGCATCTCTCACCCAGTGTGACAGAGTCTGTCTAGTGGCGGCCGTCCCCCGGTTGCGACCCCCATGGCAAATAAAGAGCTGCTCTGACTTACGCCACTGGCTAGTGCGGTGGACGTAAATCTGAAGAGCACGTACTGGACACAGTAAGTGAAGTCTTTCCTGCCCTGGAGCTGTGAAAGGCGGAGGACAGAAGGCTTCAAGAACGACTGGGTGCATGGTCGAGAATGGAACCTTGAGAAGATAGTTCGGGTGAGGATAAAGAATAGCTTTGACTAGCCCAGGGGCAAAGTCTAGGCAGGATGGGGAGACTGACAGAGCCTGCAGATCCCCAATCCTCTTCAAAGAAGTAATAGCCATAAGAAAAACCATCTTAAGAGACAGAAGCCTGACAGGCGCTGACTCTAGTGGTTCGAAAGGGGTGTCAGCCAGGTCTTCGAGTACGATAGCTAAGTCCCATAAATGGACTGTCGCTCTAGTGGGTGGCCTCAACCGTTTAGCTCCACGAATAAAACGGGCAACTAAATGGTGCTTCCCCACAGAAACCCCATCGGTCAGTGCATGACAAGCCGAAATAGCGGCTACATACGTTCTGAGAGTACTAGGGTATAAGCCCGAGGACAACTCGCAGAAACTCCAGCACTGAAACAATCTGGCCGTGAACTGGGTCTACATGTCTTGCCATGCACCAATTTTCAAATACACTCCATTTGAGGGCATACGTTCTTCTAGTGGAGGGAGCCCTGGCACTTAAAATGGTTTCAATTACGCTGGCTGGAAGACCAGCATCTCTTAGTTGGTCCCCTTCAGGGGCCAAATGTGAAGGTTCCAGAGCTCAGGCCAGGGATGAAATATTGTCCCCTGCGCCTGAGACAGAAGATCCCTCCTCACTGGAATCGCCCAGGGTGAGCCGTCGAGGAGAGATATTAAATCCGAGAACCACACTCTGGTCGGCCAATGGGGCGCTATCAATAAGAGGCGCAAACCCTGTTAACAGACCCTCGCCAGGACGCCTGGGAGCAGAACTATGGGTGGAAATGCATTAAGGCATAATCTGGGCCATGTGTGGGCCATCGCATCCAGACCCAGGGGAGCTGGAGGAGTCAGAGTAGTGAAGGGGACATTGTGCTGCCTCTTGCGAGGTGAAGAGGTATGTAAAATCTTTCCCAGATTTGACTGACTACTTCGGGGTGGAGTTTCCAGTCCCCATGTGTCACAGCTTGTCTGGATAGCAAGTCCGCTCCTACATTCATGTGCCCCGAAATGTAAATCGCCCTGAGGGACAGGAACTTGTCCTGTGCCCAAAGCAGAACCTGGTGCGCTAGCTTGTTCAAGCGGCGCGAGCGAAGTCCACCCTTGCAATTTATGTACGAGATTACCACAGTGTTGTCCACCTGCACTAGGACATGGTAGCTTCTAAACTGCTGGAGGAAGTGTTTCAGGGTCAGAAACAGAGCCATCATTCCGAGGCAATTGGTGTGCCATGTGAGAAGATGACCTCTCCAGTTCCCTTGTGCTGGACGGCCATCCAAGACTGCACCCCAGCCCGTGAGGCAAGCGTCTGTCGTTAGCATCTTGCGACGACAAGACGGACCTAAAGTGGGACCCAAAGTCAGAAACCTAGGGTTAGATGTTAGATGTCTCTCCGTGGCGACCGCGGCAGCCATAGAACGCCCGACATCACGGCCCGTCTGCTTTGTGGCACAGAGAAATAAATCTGTGGCTCGGCGCCGTCAATAGACTCGCCAGTGCTCAGAACTCTCAGCAGGTGAGCCTGATATGCCTGCACAACCGCCATGGTGTGCAGGGCAGCACCAGCCTGACCCGCTGCCTGAAAAGCTTTGCCCACCAACGAATATGTTAGTCTACATGGCTTGGTGGGGAGTGTGGGCTTTTTCAGGGAGGATGATCTCCCAGGAGAGAGATAGCTCGCAAGCGTCTCTTCAATCTGGGGTATCATCATAAAACAGGGGATGAATAAGGCTTATTCCATGAAAGAGTTAACTCGTCATGGAGGTCGCCAAAAAAGGGGAGGAACCCTCGTTGAGGCCCCTCCCCTGGCCACCCGGCAGAAACCTGTCGTCTAACTTTGAGTGCTTGGGGATTTTTATTTATTTATTTATTATATATATTTTTTTATTTTTATTTTTTTATATTTATTTTGCGGCGAGAGAGGAAATCTCTTCGGCCCCTTCACAAAAAGCGCCGGAGCGCGTTTGAGAAGCGGACGCTAAACTTCCTGATCCGGGGAGAGCACGAGAGAAAGTGGGAATTCCGTCTCATGCACCCGATCGGCACGCTATCTCCATGGAAGCAAGTGAGGAAGTCTTTTTCCCCGCTCACAAGAATCGCTGAAGCGCGCTTGAGAAGCGAACGCTAAAAACTTCCTGATCCGGGGAAATACCGTCTCATATGCACGCGAGCCCCAGGAATGCGCCCGCGGCTCGCAGTTTTTCTTTAAAGAAAGCGAGCTGCGTGCAAAGCGCATTAATAGGGAGATCACAATGCTTGCACTTTCCTTGAAACCCAAGCACTGAAAGAAAAAGTCGTGGAGATCGCCCTCCAAAAGAAATCTATCACACAGAGGCACGCATCTCTCAACCAGTTTTTCTTTCCTACCGTGATTTGTTGCACACACACACACACACACACACACACACACACACACACACACACACACACACACACACACACACACACACACACGCAAACACAAAGCGGTCCTGAAGACAAAAAGATCTGAGGATGTTTCCCGGTTCACTCCTATTTATAATCTGCAGGTGCACCCGGTGACGTCATGCCTGGCAGAGGTTATAAGCCGAAGTATTCGGCGGTTTTGACATACACAGGCTTCACAACCGGAGAACAAAGAGATGTTCCCATAGCGTTTTCACGCATCATCGAGTGTAGCTTTTGAAAGGGAACAACCATTGGTCGTGGTGGGTGGAAAACGACTCAAGTCCGGAGCTCAGTTGACACCTATTAGGGCTTTCATGGATAATGTAACAACACTGACAACAACGATACCATGCACCAGACGCCTGCTGGAGAAGCTTAACGAAAACATCACCTGGGCTAGAATGAGGATCAAGCCATCAAAATCTAGAAGTATTTCAATCATTAAAGGGAAGATGGTAAATCTGAGGTTTCTCATTGACAGCGAGCCAATACCAACGGTATCAGAGAAACCCATCAAAAGCCTAGGAAGATACTATGATGCAAGTCTTACAGACCATGATCAGGTCAAACAGCTTAAGCAGGATTTAAACAGAGACCTTGAGAAAATAGATTGCTCTATGCTGCCTGGCAAACTAAAGCTCTGGTGCCTCCAGTTTGGCCTACTTCCGCGATTGTTGTGGCCATTGACAGTGACTGACTTTCCCATCACAGCAGTCGAAAAGATGGAAAGAAGGGTCAGCTTGTTTGTGAGAAAGTGGCTAGGTGTCCCAAAATGCCTGAGCAACATTAGCCTATATGGGCATGGTATTCTCGATCTGCAACTCTCAAGCCTTGTGGAAGAGTTTAAATGCTCCAAGGCAAGGCTGGAGTTGACCCTCTCAGAGTCTCGCGACTCAACTATAAGAAGTGTTGCACCAGCATTAACTACAGGCCATAAATGGACACCCAAAGAAGCTGTACTACAGGCTAAGTCAGGCCTACAGCATGCTGAGATCATGGGCCAGGTACAGCAAGGAAGAGGAGGACTGGGCCTTTCTCAGGACAGACCCCGATGGAATAAGGCAACTCCATCAGAACGACGAAAGTTGGTAGTCCATGAAGTTCGACGGCAGGAGGAGGCAGCAAGATATGCTAAGGCGGTGTCACAAGCCAAACAGGGGCAGTGGACGAGCTGGGATGGCATTGAAAAAAGGAAGATCAGCTGGAAGGACATGTGGGAATTGGAAGCAAGTAGAATCAGCTTTCTACTCAGAGCAACATATGATGTCCTCCCCTCACCCAAAAATTTCCATCAATGGAAGGGTGAAGATCCCGCATGCCCTCTGTGCTCAACACCAGCCTCCCTCAGACACATCCTCACTGCCTGTAAAGTAAGCCTCTCCCAAGGTAGGTACACTTGGAGACATAATCAAGTTCTAAAATCAATAGCCGCAGCCATCGAGCCTAAGAGAACAGCCATAAATGCGACGCCGTCTAGAATATCGTATGTTGCCCAAAAGATATCATTTGTCCTTGAAGGGGAACAAGGACAACAAAAATCCCCTTCACTGACCAGGGTTGGATCTCTGGAAGGGGCACGAGACTGGGAAACGAGGGCAGATTTGGGCCATCGGCTGTCTATTCCATCAGAAATTGTCACCTCAACCTTAAGACCAGACCTGGTACTATGGTCCAAATCTATACGCACTGTCTATTTTATAGAGCTGACAGTGCCATGGGAGGACACAATAGACGAGGCAAATGAGAGAAAGAGGTTGCGGTATGCGGAGCTGAAGCTCGAGGCGGAACAACGGGGCTGGAGAGCAACAGTCTACCCGGTGGAGGTTGGCTGCCATGGCTTTATTGCTACATCCACTATTAGGCTTTTTAAAGAATTGGGGATCCGTGGCCAAGCTCTGCACCACACAATCAAAGAGACTTCAGAGGCTGCTGAGCGCAGTAGTCAATGGCTGTGGATTAGGAGGAAAGATCACAGCTGGGCCCCAAGACATTAGGGACAAACACCCAGGTCCGATCAGCCTGGGTGGGCTTGCCTTAGCAGAGGGTGTATTGTGAGTAAATGGCCGAAACACCCGATGATGCTGGGGAACACAACTGACGATGTGCCCCTAATGTCTGTTGGTGGCCTGGCATAACATCTTCATCATTCTTGTACGAAGGAACTTAAAGGGAAATATATATATATATACTTATATATACTTATATATATATATAAACAGATTTTGGTTTATTTTGCTATTTTGAATTAATATAATTTCCTCAGTGTGTCGCTGTATTGTTTTCACCTCATGCTGGCTATCTGTTCTTGTTTGTTAAAATTTAATCAGTTACCATTTTACTACTTTGTAACTTAAAAAATTATTACAACAATAATCATTTATTTATTTATCTTTAAATTGCTGCACTCCTACACCCCTTCATATGTGCAAAAACACAGATGCACATACAGAGACAAACACACAGACACATACTGTACACTTGCTCATACACTCACGATACTCACGCCTAACGTAAGAAGGTGATACGTGAGGGATTTAGGGACAGTAAGTTTGTGGCAAGTTTTAACAGCTCTTCAGTCCACACCTGGTGATACAGTAAACACACACACACACACACACACACACACACACACACACACACACACACACACACACACACACACACACACACACACACACACACACACACACACACACACACACACACACTACCTTACAACCTCCAGAGAGCCCCACCTAATTTCACTGGTACTAGTATATAAATAGAAATGAAAAGCACAGCTTCACACCTTTACACAGGAATCGATAAAGATTTACATTCTGATTTGTGATAATCTGGTGCACTGTGTAGTAAAAAGCACCTTTTTACTACAGTCAGTGTGATTCTATTCTATAGAATAAGTCTAAAATTATGCAACTTTAGTCCATGCATATTTACACAATCCACTCACTGTGTAGAACTGAGAGTCTTTAGCCCATGTCTATGCGTACTAGAAGTCAGTTGTTTCTTGGGCAAGCAAAGTTTTGAATGTTGCTCTCAAACATGTTAGATTGAAATATAACAACACAAAGGCAGCTTGTAACCTGTCACATTATGGATAAGTGCTCAAGTAAACAAACAAATACAAAGTCAGGTGAGGGACACATCGACCAAAAGCCTGTTTCTCTAGTACTGTTTGTTAAGATTGTACGTATATTAGATAAAGTTTTTGGTTTGGAATTTAGCCTAGCTAGCTATGTCTTACCCACAGACTACATGGTATCTTCAATTTTTGTTTCTTTTTTAATGCAAACAGACAACACATGGGATCAACAGAGGTCCAATTCCCCAACCTGACACCACTTGATGCCTACTTGTGTGGAATGTTAAAGGTTGTGTGTGTTTAACTGTGAAGATGAACTGTGCCTGTATTATGTGAGCAAACTGTCTCCTTTTGCAGGAGTTTGCAGCAACCTTTCTTCCAGGAATCCGGGCTGAGAATCTTTGAGAATGATATGAACACTGTCTACAGCAGTGCACACACACTTCAAAAACTTACATTATGTATACCATGGTAAAGCAACATGCTAATAGTCTGTATGTTATTTTCTTTCAGGAGAGTAAACAAATAAATACAAAATCAGACAAGGGACACACCAAAAGCCTGTTTCTCTAGTGCACAAGAAATGCTTGTTAGGATTGTATATTAGATATTATATTAGTTTTTAGTTTGGAATGTAGCCTGGGAGTCTTGATCATTGTTTTAACTACTTTTCAACCGATAACGAGTGGCAATCTTAACTTATTCTGGGTTTCTTTTGTTGGATTATTAATATACTGTAGATGCTTTTTTGTTATAACTCAGCTTCTTGTTCCTTTCTTTCTTTCTTTTTTTTATGAACGGAGAAAGAAATATTTTTTTCCTATTAAGACTGCTTTTCCTGTTTACCACAAATACTCTAGTGAGTCATCTAGAGTTTATCTAGAGATTCTGAGATATGTCATATGATAGAATTACTGGTAAAAAAAAAAAATAGGTCAATGCAGAAATATGAATGGTGAACTGGAAAAAAAAAACCCAGAGTATTCTCTAATATTTGAATGCTGTTAATTTTGGATGTCAAGACCAAAATCACTCGTAAACTGTTTGATAATTTCTGCAAGATTTCCAAGTGTTTATTGCTTAAACTAGTAAATTTATCTATTGCTGGGTAGAAGTTCCCTGCTTTAATAGTCTTAATGACTGAACAGTTAAAGAAATTTGTGACTCTGTGCCTGAGAACCAAATCCACAAATGTGTCAGATTAGAAAAGTGATTGATAACATTTAAGATTCAAGATTTTTGTTCTGGGTTGGACATCGACAAGATGGCAGCATAGAGCTAGCGCTCCCGCTTAGTGAGGCTTTGAAAACTCCCCAAAAACACTCACTCACTCACTCATCATCTATACCGCTTAATCCTGTATTCAGGGTCACGGGGGGCCTGGAGCCTATCCCAGGAGACTTAGAGCACATGGCAGGGTACACCCTGGACAGGGTGCCAATCCACCGCAGGGCACAGACACACACATACACTTACTCATTCACACACTACGGGCAATTTGGGAACACCAATTAGCCTAACCTACATGTCTAAACCGGAGTACCCGGAGGAAACCCACCAAGCACGGGGAGAACATGCAAACTCCATGCACACAGAGACGGGAATCGAGCCTGGCCGGGGATCGAACCCAGACCCTGGCGGTGCAAGGCGACCGTGCTAACCACTACACCACATGCCGCCTCCCCAAAAACATTTAAATAGAAATTTAAGTGAGATATTTAATTTAAATAAAAGGGGAGAAACATGGAAACTAGGTGCAAAACTAAGAAAGTCTTGCAGCCCGCAGAAATACATGAAGATGAATCGGCGTGCTCTCTCCCAGGCTCACAAACAAGCGGCCATGCGGGAGACGTAGCGAATTCTACCGTAGAGACTGTTGACTTGAGCCTCATTCTTAGAGAATTAAGGGACTTTCGTCGGGATAACAAAACGCAACTGGAGGACATTAAAGCTGAAATTTCTAATACTAAAGCTAGACTAGAGGAGGCAGAAGGTAGAATTGCGACGGTAGAAGAGAGGATTCAAAATGTCGAAGAAGTACTCACAGACGTGTTAAAGTCACACACCAGAATTGAAGAGAAACTTGTGGAGATGGAGGGTCGTTCTAGGCGGAATAATCTCAGAAGATACGGAGTACCCGAAGGTGTCGAAAAAGATTCACCGACAATGAACCATTTTCTAGAAAAATTCCTTAAAGAAAATCTAACTCTTCCCGAGGGCATATCCCTTCAAATAGAACGTGCACACAGAGCGTTTGGCAAACCACCACCGGCAGATGTTCCGCCACGATCAATTGTGGTTAAATTTCAAAGTTTCACAACCAAAGAACTGATACTGCGACAGGCATGGCAGATGAGAGGATTCTCCTGGCAAGGAAAACGGATCAGCTTTGATAATGATTACGCCCCAGAGTTGCTGCAGATGAGAAGAGGATATAAAGAGATACGTAAGGTGTTGAAAGACAATGAAGTAAAATTTAGGACACTGTATCCGGCCCGCTTGAAAGTGCTTTACGAGGATGGAGTTAAGATATATAACACGGTTGAGGAGGCAACGCAGGATATGACAAAGCGAGGACTCTCCGTGCAGCCGATCAGCCGCCCAAACACCTTGATGGAGCAGATTCAGAGAATGTCATGGCAGAGAAACACCAGGAGCACGGATAAGCAACAGAGAGGACCACCATCATTCAAAGAGAAGTTGCAAACCTTTCGAAGAGTGGACGCGCGTTTGACATCATCATAGGTTTCGCACAGATGCATCTTTTCATGAAAGCGGAGTGCTGTGAGATTGCTGCAATGTTTTGACAGGCTCAACGAACGGCGAATGTATTTAAGATTGTAAGAGGGAGAGAGTCATAAAGTTTGTGTACATTTAGTTTTTATATAAGCCTAGTTTGAATAGAGTGAAGTTTTGATTAATCGGGAATTGTGACTCGCTAAGCTCAAATGGCCTCTTATTTCACTGCCATCTACAAGGGCCCCTTCTACAGACCCATAAAGAGGGGCTTTCCCTTGGAGCCAGGCGACGGCTCCACCATATTCATGACAATGACTTCATTTTTGGAAGTTCACTTTATGTTGTACACTTTGTGTTAAATTTTTGATTTAATGATTGTAAATATGTTATGGTTCGTTTTGTTCAAAGTGAAGCTATGTGCAATGTTACATCTGTTAAAATCAATCTATAATTTAATTGTAAAACATGAAAATTGCCTCATTTAATGTTAATGGCGTAACCAGTCCAGTTAAGAGAAGGAAAATTCTATCCAAACTAAAGAAGGCAGGAGCAGAGGTTGTGTTTTTACAAGAAACCCACCTAAATGATACAGAACATGTAAAACTAAACAAAATGGGGTTCAAAAATGTATACTTTTCATCTTACAAATCTACACGTAAAAGAGGTCTGGCCATACTTATATCCCAAAAGGTGAACTACGAGCATATATCTGAGATAAAGGATAAAGAAGGGAGATTTATAATGATAATAGGCAAAATAGAGGGAAATTTAATTAGTTTTTTGAGTGTCTATGCTCCACCTGGCTCAGAGTGGAATTTTTACCGTGATGTATTTGATTTAACAGTTACTAAAGCTCAAGGAATTCTGGTGTGTGGAGGGGACTTTAACATACATTTAAACCCCAAGTTGGACAGTTCTAAAAATATCAGGGAATCAAAGTCACTAATTAAAAAAATAGATGGCTTGTTTAAAGAAATAGAAATTATAGATGTGTGGAGAGAACTAAATCCTAAAGTCCAGGATTATACATACTACTCCTATCCCCATGTGACATACTCTAGAATAGACTACTTTTTTGTTTTTAAAAAAGATCTGCATCTGATTGAACATTGTGAACTGGGTACGATGGATATCTCAGACCACAGTCCCATCTTTATGGCGATGGGCCTGGATAAAAAACCTAGATCCACGGTATGGAGATTAAACTCAGATATCTTGAATAATGTTCAAATCAAACTAAATTTTGGAAAATGAGATTAAATCATATTTAGAGATAAATGATAATGGGGAGGTGACACCATCAATACTCTGGGATGCACTGAAAGCAGTGGTAAGAGGTAAAATTATTGCACTCACAACCAATTTGAAGAAACTCAGAAGGCAGAAATTACAAGATCTTGAAATTAAATTAAAAAGACTACAGGAAGAACACAGAGCCTCAATGAACCAAAATGTCCCAACCTACAAAGTCATTGCCTATTTTGTTTAATTTTCTTGAAGGATATGAGGCCATATCTGGTTATAAACTTAATGTCACAAAAACCCAAGTATTATCATGTAATTATGAACCACCCAGACAAATTAAAGAGAAGTTTAATTTAAAATGGGATACTAAGTCAATTAACTATTTAGGAGTAAATATTTCGGGTGATCACTCTAAATTATTTGATTTCAATTACAGTTCCCTTCATAAAAAAATTAAGTCTGATCTACTCCGCTGCAACCTTATCCCTCTTTACCGTTTAAGTTCAAAAGTTGATTCTGTGCGGATGATAATCCTACCAAAATTGTTATATTTATTTCAAACACTTCCAATAGAAATACCAAATCAACAATTTACAGAAAGGCATAAGCTAATATCTCGATTTCAATGGCAGGGTAAAAAACCTAGAGTTAGATTTAAAACATTGCAACTAAAGAAAGAAGAGGGTGGGCTAGGCCTTCCATGCCTTCAGAAGTATTTGTTACGGGTACTGTTTGAAGGACGAAAGAGAGGCATAATAGCAGAGGTGAAAGCAGTTAAAGTCTTTAATGATAACAAAACTGGGAACCAAAAGAACAGAACTGGTGGTATCCCCTGACAGTATTATTATGCAGCTCAACTAAGGCCACTTGTTTGTTGATGTAGTCCAATATACTCAGCAAGATGGATCGAAATAGAGAGAGCAGTGATGGATAATCTTCCTCTACCTGCCCTGGTTGCTGATACTAAATTAAGAATTAGAATGAGTGAGGAAACAAACCCATGGATTAATTTATTATTTAAAATCTGGCACCAAATAAAGAAAATGGGCGATTTGGAAGATGCGACGAGATTATTAAGATGGTGTGCGGACTTCACTCCGAATAGAATAGATGACTGTTTCGAAAGATGGGCTAGGCTAGGTATCACAAACTATTATACATTGTTCAACAAAGGTAAACTTCAAAACTTTGAATTATTAAAGGGAAATTATGGGCTCCAGAGTGACTTCTATAGATACCTTCAAGTAAGACACTATGTTGAATGTAATATTAAATCAGAAGCACTGGAAATAGTGGAGACAGGAGTAATAAAGGTCATCTTGTCAGTGTCGAAAGCTCAGCCATGCAATAAGATAATTTCTAAGTTATACAATGGATTTCAGCAAACAGTACAGGAGAACACATTATATGTCAGAGACAAATGAAATAAGGAAGGAAATCTAAATATTTAAGAGGTTAATTTAAGAGCAAATTGAATTTGCAAATCACAATGGGAGTCTACAAGCTCAACAATATGGAGAGAATTTGGTTGGAAGAATGTCATTCGGTTCTTTATTACCCCTATACAGAAAATACACAAAGGAAATAGTACTGACTGCTGGAGAGAGTGCAGGGAAAGGCAAGCTAACCATTACCATATATTTTGGGCCTGTCGAAAACTAACCCCATATTGGCAAGAGATTAAAAGGAATTTGGAAGCTGTTTTTGAAATAGAGATCAATTTTACATGTGAATCTTTATATTTTGGTAAACCAAAAAGTAAATGGATGGACTACATTAAACCAATACGCCCAGATTTTTCCTGAATTGTAACAACTGCACTGTAGGCAATTACGCACGAATTAACATCTGTTGTAAAAGCTCCCTTTGTTCTGTTGTTCAGTTATGTATATAGTTGTCAATTGGAAGAAAATACAGTACGGATGTGACATTTTGGCTGGGTTTTTGTTTTGTTTTGTTCTTTTGTTCAAATTGATATTTTAAAGTTTTATTTTACTTATTTATTCATTTGTTTTTGTATTTATTATTATTATTATTATTATTATTATTATTATTATTATTATTATTATTATTATTATTATTTATTTTTGTGTATGTGAATGCATGAGTACAGGTATATTATTATAGCTGTACTCATGCATTACAGGTATATTATTACTATTTTATATATTTTGTGTGTATTATTATATAATTTTATTTATTTTATTATTTATTTTTAAGTACTATTTATTTATTTTATTTATTTCTTTATTTTGATGCAGAGATGTTGTGAATGTCTTTGCCTACAATTGTATTCTCTCTCCAAAAAGGAAAATAAAATTTAAATGATAAAAAAAAAAGATTCAAGATTTTATCTTTATATATACCTAGGTACAATAAAATTCTTATGTTGTCTTAGTCTCTCGAGAACAAGGAAGTAGAAGGGCAGTGAACAATAAAATTACAGTAGGAGATAAATATAAATAGGAAACTAATAAAAAAAGTGTAAATAAATAAATTATGTGTAAATAACCCGTACTATGGTTTAACAACCATCTCCTAGTACACTGTGGTGAAAGTAAACAATTAAAATGACAAAGTGAAAGTAAAGTGATGAGTGAAGATAAAGTGATGAATGGATGCAAAGTGAAGTAATGTGTCATATGTAAAGTGTCGCAATTTCCTAATAAAGATAACATGGATTTGTGCAAGATAGTCCACTGTAAAGTTCAGGGTACATTTGAGCAGAAGTAGCCTTAGGCATGTGACATCGGTGGACGTGGTAGTGGGTGTCAGCTGTTTACCAGCCTGATGGCCAGCGGATACAGATTGACCCAGAGTCTGGTTGTTCTAGCTGTAATGCTGCGGTAATGTTTGCCAGACTTCATGAGGATGAAAAATGTGTGAATGGGGTGGGTGGGGTCCTTGATAATGTTGCTAGCCCACTTGTGTGCCCTGCTGTTGAGGAAGACCTTTCCATATGATTTATGGAATAATAATCATAATCACAGAATAATCTTTGTTGTCATTGCAACAAGTACAATGAAATTAAAAGTGCCATCCCTTGATGCAAATAACAACAACAACAACAACAAAAAAAATCAACCTTGAAAATACACACACACACACACACACACTCTCTCGTCGCATAGATGCCCCGTGTGGTCTGCCTGGATTCGTGTGGTGGCTGGGGATGGTTTCCATGAAGACTGTCCTGTCATCGATTGATGCTCTTGGGACCTGTGACTTCAGTTGTTCGTTAGCTCAGGACTGGAATCTCCTACAGTCTACCTGTCCCGGGTGTACCTGTCCCGGGTGTGAACTGTCCTTTGCAATTTTATTGGCTAGTTTGAGGCAGTGGGAACTGTGTAAGTTAGAACTGAGCATTCTCAGGAAGTTTAGTCTCTGTTGGGCCTTTTTCAGCATGTCAGAGATGTTTACGCCCCAGCTCAGATCCTCCTCAACATGTACTCTCAAGAAGCGGAAGTACAGAACCCTTTTCCCCTCTAATGAACAGTGGTACAGTAAAATGTCAGCTTTTTTCCTCCTAAAATCTATGATGTGGAGCAGACTTTTTTATCCAACTGGTGGTTGTAAAAATTTGGTGGGAAGAATGAAATGAAGCGACTCCAGGTTTTTGAAGCATTTCATCACCACAGGGATGAGAGCAACTGGCTGGTAATCACTGAAACTGTTAATTTGTGATTTTTTAGGCAGGGGGGGTCTATAGTCAATAACTTTAGGCGGGGTGGAACAGTGGACTGAGACAAGAACTGATTGTTAATCCTGGTGAGGACTCCAGCCAGCTTCAACACCCTTCCAGAGACAACATCTGGTTTTGCAGACTTCCTAGTTTTTATGGTCTGCAGGGTACGCCTCACCTACCACTCTTTTTCTGTCCATGCTTCGTGGGCCCCCGGTGGAGGTATGGGTGCATCAGGTTGATCCACTTCAAAACAGGCAAAAAAAAGTAGTTCAGCTCCTTTGCCAGCGAGGCATCACCATCAGCAACACCAACGTTGGTCTTGTAGTTGGTACGATGCTGGACTCCCTGCCACACCTGCCTGCTGTTGTTACTGTCCAGATGGTTTTTGATTTTCCTCCTGTATCTCAACTTAGCTTCTCTGATGCCTCTCTTTAGGTTAGCTCGGACTGTGCTGTAGATAGCCCTATCATCAGGCTTGAAGGGGATGTTCCTCTCCTTCAGGAGATGCCGGACCTTCTTGTTCATCCAGGGCTTTTGGTTGGGGGAGATCCTATGCGTTTGTTCTCTGTGACAGAGTCTATGTAGTTCTTAATGTAACACAGACCACTATCTGTGAACACCTCCAGTTCTGGATTTTCAAAGACATCCCAATTCGTCCTGTCAAAACAGTCCCGTAGCTGCTGAAAGGTTGTTACAGTCTGTGTGATTATAAGAGCGGTTTTCTTGAGGGGAGCATATGTTAGGACTAAAAGTAAGGGCATGTGGTCAGACTGGCCTAGGTGTGGTAGCTTAATTCAATTCAATTCAATTTTATTTGTATAGCACTTTTAACAATTGTAATTGGCGCAAAGCAGCTTTACACAATCAAACGAATTATTTAAGTTTGTATCAAATGTGAATGTGTATGAATAAAAATGGTCAGATAGTCCCTGATGAGCAAGTCGAAGGCGACAGTGGCAAGGAAAATCTCCCTGAGATGGCAATAGAAAAAAACCTTGAGAGGAACCGGACTCAACAAGGAACCCATCCTCATTTGGGGGAAACAGAAAACAGGAATTCATCTGCATTCATACTGTGTGTTAGGTGGCAGCTAGTTCAGGACAACAGTTAATGTTAATTGATGTTAATATAGCCCTTACAAAAAATAACTGCAGTTTTCCCTCAGAAAAGAAGTTTACTGCAAAGAAGTGATTATGAAAGAATGGGTTTCTATCAGTCAGAATTTGGCCCAGAAGTTGATTGAGAGCATGCCCAGTCGAATTGCAGACATCCTGAAAAAGAAGGGCCAACACTGCAAATACTGACTCTTCTGTCATGTAATGTCATGTAATTGTTGATAAACGCCTTTGAAACGTTTGAAGTGCTTGTAATTATATTTCAGTACATCACAGAAACAATTGAAACAAAGATCTAAAAGCAGTATAGCAGGAAACTAATATTTGTGTCATTCTCAAAACTTTTGGCCAAGACTGTACATGTAGAATGTATGATGTCTTTGTGCTGTGTTCAACATGTTTACTATAAACTGTGTGAGTGTAATCAACCTGTACAGCCCTTGCTATAGGTAAAGGTCTGCAAGACATGGGATGTTTGGTATCAAATGAAAGCTCTGTATATTCAATGAACGTTGATGTGCGTGAAATCTTAGTCATATGAACCAGACTCATGTTACTACACTTTACCTAAATTACTAAAACTCCACTGAGATGGCCTCCCACATGACAGACCAAACTAGAGGTTAAATGGATGCACGAAAAAGAGGAACCATGCGGAGCGTAGCTATGCCCACAACCATCTCAGATTGGAACAAACGGCTGTGGGACAGACCTGCACCGTAAGATAAAAAACCTAAGGTCTGAGCAGCCTCGGCACGTTTTTGAACCTCAACCAACGCCTGAACTTTGACTTCTGACCTGCGCCACCCAGCGATCGAAGACTCTGCTCTCCTGGACACGCAAAGAAACTGCAATGAAGAAGTCTCAGAGCGTCGTCATCAGTAACCAGGCAACCAACACGCCGTCGAGGGCTTTCCCAAAAGACATCACCTCAATCCAGTGCACCGACCAATCAGCAATGTCGTGATTCCCTTCACTAGAAGTGAACCACCAGATGAAAACAAAATGTAACGCAAGTAAACAAACAAAGCTTCATACCTTGCTGAAAATTGGTGCTCGATTCATAACTTAACCATAAGATTAAACCCAAGGCTCTGCTGTCGTGACTTTCTCAAGTCTAGTAAACATTAATAGAAGAACTCTATTAACTTTCACCCTCTGAACTGTTTGTGTGTGTGTGTATGTGTGTATGTGTACGTGTGTGTGTGTGTGTGTGAGATTAAGTAGCGTAGTTTCATGCATCGTTTCTTTAGAAAGAATTGTTGTCTTGACTATTTTTTTTAAGTTTAAACATTTGCCCAGATCTTACGTTACCTTTCTCATAAATTAGTAAATACCTGATTTTGTATTGTCATCGACGGCCGGGTGATAAACGGAATTGGCAAGATACGCTAAATCGTGCTAAACGCTGGACGGATAGATGATTAAGTGTATGAATTTATAACTGTATAAATTTTCAGTTTAATCAAATTAACTCAAATCGTTAAATATTCGATTTACATCTAATCCAGAGTTGAAACCCTACATTTTAATGGTGGAAAATGCATCAGGTATTGTGTCCACATTAAAAAAAACTACATATATTGGTGGAGAATGCATTGTTTGGCATAAAAATTCATAAAACTAAGACTGTATCTGTATTTACTGTATCTCTTCTATTGATTGGAAATAGATTAGAGACAGAGAAACAGAGTTTTTGCGATACTGTATACATACTTGTATTACGGCACACCACTGTATGAATGAATGAAATGCAACGCGAGTTGTTTAAAGGTTAAACTTTCTCTTATAAGGCCTTCATAGCGAGCTGAAAGTGCATGTTCCACTTTTAAGCTCAGCTATAAAAGTTAACTATTTTCTGCTTAGACAGACCTAAGTCGCTATAGAAAAGTGCACCAAGAGAGGTGTAAGCATGTTCCTTGCTGTTTCTCTTAAAGAGGCCTCCCATAGTGAATCTGTCTGTGCGTGTTCCACTTTCAAATTCATCTATGCCCAGGTACTGAGCTTAGAGTAGCTAACTAAAGTCTTGATACCTCTTGATTCGCTGAAACTAGTGAATTCGGCACAGCGCTCAGAGAGAGCGTCCAAGAGCGTTGCAGTAAGTTGCGATCAAGGAAATTGTGTGTCCTATGTTTTATGTCTTGTCTGACGAAGGGCTGCGATCCGCCAAGATCTCAGCAACGTTGTGGTGTTAATGTATTAACAGCCAAGTTATTTGCCTCACTCTAACGAGTGAAGTCGAGATCGTTCAGCTATAAAGAGCTAACTAGTGTTATTCGGGTTGTTCATTGTTTAATGCGCTGCAATTTTACTGACTACCCATAACTGTGTTGAATTAGCACGCTCGTTTAAGTGGTGTACGTAACCATAGCAACGACCGTGACCCGGAAACCCTAAACGACCCTTTCCGGAGTAACTTTTCAGTGCGCATGCACGTTCAGCCAGCGCCATCTGAAATTAGTTGTAAACGAAGTCTAGCTACGCTAGTTAGCAAACCTAGCGTGTTTACATGGTAGCCTATGTGCAGGTAGCATACATGCTAGTAGCATCAAAGGCTAGCGGTTAGCTAGTGCATTCTTTCAGTTGTGAATGCACTGTTTGAAAGTTGTTAAAGTGAGCTAACCCCTTTAACTCTAACTTTAACTCACATCAGTGAGTCCTTTCCCCTTTTCTCTTCCGACCCATTCCTTATTACTTTACTGATACTCATTGGGTTCATTAAAACTACTTTTAGAAATTTTGATAACATCCTGAATGTTGATCAAAACTTGAATTCAATTTCATAAATTATTGCAGTTTCGGCATGCATCGTACAGATACTGGTGGATTAACTTAACTGTAACTACTTATATGATTCTGATGATAAATCTTATTCAAACTTGATCGTCAACTATCATTACTTAATGAATTTTAAAATTTCAGAGTAATAATCAATTAGAGTTGGGTCCCTAATTCAATGATAGGTGATCAATTAAGTTAATTACAAATTGCTCCTACCAATTTTAGTGCTAATTAAAGCTCAATAATTGGCTATGATTCATAATTTAAAATTTAAATTTAAAAGTTTTCTCCTTATCCATTAGGTCTTACTTTTTCTCATTCAGTTTTAACTAACATTGTCAACCCTGTTAAGTGTCCTACATTCCTACACCCTACACTCTCTTCTACTCTTTTTCTCAGTTTCCTCTTCTGATTTGACTACTGCTATTCTAGGATTGTACCTGTGAAAGTCACAAAGCAGAGAACTATAGAAACGTAACATAGGGGTGAAACATGAATTCTTAGGTTCAAAGGCGTCTGACTCTCACTGTCCCTTCCCTTTTCGTGCCGGGATCCTACCAAGCCAAGGCTAAAGCAGGTCAACTAGGAAACTGTTCATTATAATTCAAAGAAGCATCTAGAAGCGTTTCAATTCGTGTATGGTTGTCAACCCTAATGCTAAGTAAACCAATACCATCATAGTTATTGCTTTCTTTCGCCCGGAGGAAATTTTAAATAACAACCACTGTGCTAGTACTGAGAAATCCCCATTTCAAAACCCGTTTATTTAGGAGCACCCTTCTAAACCAAACTTAATAAAAAACAAAAGGGGGAGAAGAAATTTGGTATTGAACACTTTCTGACACCAGAAATGCAGATTCTGTTTGCTTTTTGTTTCCTCAGCTTAGCATTAACTCCAACCTTTCCTTACAAAAGACAGAACCTCCTCTTACAGGAAAGGGGAGCTTACCATTACTACTCTATCTCTTGCTCTGTGTGTTGTTCTTTATTTTCTGCATCTGTTCTCTAGCTGTGCTAACTGTTTGTTCACTAGCTTTTCCCAAAGAGACTCCCAGTTAATAGCACGCCCACCAGAGGACCACAGTCACAGAGAACAGCAGTAGCCCACACTTACACACCTGTTTGCTGTGTTTTTTTCTTTTTTTTCTTTTGTTTTCTTCTTCTCAAATCTGTGTCAGTTGTGGTTCTAGACCCCATCAAACATGTTTCACACCACAGACCACGACAGTCACTGGGAAGATCTGAAGACATGGCTAAGTGTTGTAACTGACAGCCTCCTACGGAAGGCCACCGAAACACTAAAGCACCAGCCACAGGACCAGCTGGATGACAATTTAACGAGCTCTATGAAGACCCAAAACAGTGCTACAGTCCCAAAGTACTGTCCAAGATCACCGGCTCCTTAAGTAACACACTCATCGTCGGTCTCAAGCTGAGCGACAGGCACGCCGCCTATCTCCAGCAAAAGCTGACACGCGCACAACGACGTATCAAGCAGCTAAAACTGGAGGCCGAGGAGTGACGGAAAAGGAGTGACGAGGTAGAGCAAGAGGTGGAAATCACCAGGCTGCAAGAAGCCCTGGCAACTACTACACATGAAAGAGAACAAGGCAAGGCAGACTACGCTGATCTCTCCGACAGGCTGCAGTATGCAGAACCACTGCAAGAAAAGGCCAAGGCTGACTCCAGGGAAAAAAACAGCAGAATTAAAGCCCTCGAAACTCACCTGGACCAGGCAAGGAATGAGATCAGCCGCCTAATGCGACAGCTGGACCGTATTAACGAAGACTCCTACAGCATCACAGAGGAATACATGCCCGTCTGTGAATGGTGCCACGATCCTTCAAGGAAACGATGGGCACCCATCTCACCCCTGCTGAGCTTGACCAGGTCCCCTGTTCTTGGACCGACACGTAGGGGACAAAGTGATGGAGTGGGGCCAAAGCATCCCCCAGCTCCGCCCAAAGAACCCCACTACACGGCAAAACACCGGGAGCCTGCGCCCTCCAGCCACAGAACATCGCACACCATAGACCTCAAAGACCTGGACAAGCTCGCCAGAAACATTGACAAATTCACGCCGCATATGCCAGGTAGCCAAGATGTCCACGCTTATTTACGAGATATTGATTGCCATCTTGAAATGAGACCCAACATCTCTTGCCAAGGTAGATTCTATTTGATCCGAACAACATGACCACCATCTGCACCGAGAAGCTCTCATCAAAGAATTTGCTGATCCTGAGTTCGAACAAACACTAGTGGCTGCTCTGAAAACGAGACAAGGTCGTCACAAACCATTGCAAGCCTACTACAGCTGACTCAGACAAGCATACTTCGGCACTCGAAATGAAGCAGACATGGAAGAAGACCTGAACTTCAAGACTCTCTTCCTACAAAACCTCCATCCTGGAGTATGCCACCACCTCGGCATTCTCGCATGTCCACAAACAATGAATACGCAGCAGTTGCAAGACTTGGCACAGAAAGCCTACAGAAAACAGAAGATAGCTCCAGGAAAGGGTGTCAAAATTACAGTAGTTCGTGACTCCAACACCCAGAGTCAGACTGGTTATGGAGGACGCCCAACGTCAAGACAAATGCCAAGCTGCCACCCAAAGAGTGGAATGCACCCTCATCCAACAAAAAACAAGACTCCTATGCTGGTACCCGACCTAAACAGCGGAACTGCCTCTGGGATGGATCACGTGGACGACGACCCTCATCCATACCTCATGAGAGTCAGTGGAAGAAATCATGAAATTGGCCAAACTCAAAAGGGAAAAGCTTGTGGGAAACCCAACTGAACATCCAAAGGAAAACAACAAACACACCCTGGACCAACCAGCCCAAGGAATCAACGAAGAAACTCGTCAAGATTCCAAGCTAACCCAGCTCACGCCAAAGCCACAAGTGAGTCAAAGACATGTGATGATGGAAGAGTTTTTCCAAACTGATAGGAAAAGTGGAAGAACAAGCCACTGATACAGATCGACTGTCCTATACCTTTCACCACACTAACATAGTTTGTTCCTTATAAAGGTATATACATTAAAAATAACACCTAATCACCCTCCTCTACTGATCTGCTAGGCCCAAACACCTCTAGTAGAGAGGAGGTCCTCCACACATGTTACACTGGTTTTTCTGTCTTAACCTCTGTGTCCTTGTGTCCCTTTTCTTTTGCTTTCTTTTCTCTCTCTAGCTTTCCTTTCTCCTCTATCATGAAGGAACTACCTTAACCGAGCTTTGAGTCCAGGTCTTAATCTAGGTACTGCCCCAAGCAATGCATCCCTAGGCTTAAGTGTCCCTAATGCGACTTTGCCAAAATTAATTAAATCCTGCACCATGACTCAGTTGGAGATGGAGTTGTTGTTTGTGTCTTGCATGTGCCTGTTCTCTCTCTCTCTCTGCCTTTTTGTTCCAGTGCCCGCTGATGTCCGCAACGGGAACCTCACCGAGCAAAAGGGGGATATGTAGGGACTGGCAGGCCATCTCAAAGAGGGCCGCTGGAAGAGGAAGAGACAGTTCACAACATCAGCAAATAAGGAAAGAAACAGTTACTCTTTCCTAACTCAGATGGAGCAGATCTACAAAAAAAAAAAAAACTAACTGATTAACATAGGACGTGTCCCTAAAGCTTTGTATGTTCTATGTTTTGGGGCCCTAAGGAAATGCATTCCGGGGGGTCGGCAACTGCCTGTGGCTAGGGATTCAGAGATGTAGAGCTCCATTGCCTCTCTTTTGGGGCATGAGAGGGCATAGAGGCATCCCCTTGGCGGGGTGAGGTGCCGGTGAGAAAGTCAATGGCACAATTGTAGGGGTGGTGGGGAGGTATCACATAATTTACTAAACACATGTTTCAGATCATGGTATTCAGTGGGGACCTTGGACAAGCTGGGGATCTCTTCTTGAGATGTGGTTAATTAATTTCTGGGAGAGGCAGAACAAAGACAGGAAGACAAGCAAGCAGACACTTCTCCTCATCCTGTCAATGTGGGGGTTATGTTGCTTTAATCATGGGAGGCCAAGGATGACTGGTGCATGGGAACTCTTGATAATTAGGATGGAGTTAATTACAGCGTGGTTTCCTGAGAATTGAAGTATGAGTGGGGTGCAATGGGTGATTGGAGGGAGTATGCTGCCAACTAGTGCCTGGACGTGGAAGGGCAGGGAGGCGTAGCTCGTGGTGGGCGATGGGTGCTGGTGGTGGTACCTGAGGAGCAGGAGATGGAGTAAGGTGCAGCTGCTGGATCTGATCAGTGAGGGATGTCAGCATTTGCATGACAGTGCAAAGCGTAGTCATGATGTGTTGAATATCTTGCTGATGAGAGTCTAAAAGTGTGCCTTGGTTCTGCAGCGCTGCCTCCAGCCGTGCAATATCTGCTGGATTATGGCCAGATTATACTGTCACAATCCAAGCAGGCAAAATGGATCCAAGCGCAGAGCACATATGGAAAGCAGTGCCGGTTATACTGTGATGTACAACATGCGGATTGTTATGTGAATGAAAGATCTTGCCATTTGAAGATTCGGTGGTGTGGCGTGAGCCTTGAGCAGAGAATGCAGAAGTGAAAAGCTGGTGTGCGCTGAACACAAGTCTGGTCTGTGGGGATAATCGTGGTTGTGAGTGTGTGTGGTTCAAAGCCGTAAAATTAAATAAAGTCCATGATCCTGAATAATGGTCGTGAAATGAGAGCAAGGTCCGTGAAGCGTGAGCGAGGCCCGTGAAACAGAGCGTGGGTCGAGATCTGAGGGATTTTCCTTAATATTTGATATGTATATGGCACAATCATTAAGAATGGATTTATGTCAGCGTGATCGTGTCCTTGTTTACTTAGTAAGTGTTCTTGTTTACGTAGTTCTCACACGATGTTTTCAACCTTGATTGTATTTTTCCTTCCATTGTTTTTCCCTTTCCTGGTCTTGGGTCGATGTTTAAAATGTCTTAGTATAAAATGACAAAAGTCAAGGCATTGTAAAATTGGGCATGAGGGCACACAATAATCTGGTGAGAGGTGGTGGTTTGTGAAAAAGTTATATAGAGTTATATAGAGCAGATTAATGAATGAGATGAGAAACAGGTGTGCTCCAGCTGGTGAATGAGAAGCATTGGAATGGAGTCATGGGTCATCATGGTTTTTTTATCGAGGCAAGCCAAGCCATAATCACCCATGACTCCACAATGCTTCCATTTTGGGCATGACCTGTTGTACTGTGACAGACAGATATTTCAGCAAACAAAAAATCTACTTTTAACCTGAGGAAACATGTCTCAATTAGTTTAGCTATTTCTGAATGCTGCAATGCTAGCATATATGATTATTATAATTATACTATAATATAAATATAATATAATATATCTCTACATATAATATAATATGTTGTACTTGAGTAGTCTTTTTACCGAGTACTTTTTGACTCTTACTTGGGTAATATTTTGGATGACTACTTTTTACCTCTACTTGAGTAATATTATTTTGAAGTACAGATACTCTTACTTGAGTATATTTTTTGGTTACTCTACCCACATCTGGTGTACAGAGATAAAACATGCTTGTTAGATACAGTTGTTTGGATCGGAATGCATGTTAGCTCATTAGCACTCGGCTGTTATTCATGTGTTTTCACTTAACTCCGCAATTATGCCAATACACAGACAGGAGACATAGGAAACCCTCACATTAGACATTAATGTTGCACTGAGCCCAAGTGCACTTCAGGAGCTTCATGAACTAGTCACCCATGTTCTCCACTTACTGCCTGCCATTTGACAAACTTGCTTCCCCCTTTGACGAGTTTGAAATGCATGCACTCCCGGTTTTGCCCTAGCCATGGCTGCAACAACAGCCTGTCCACTTCTTCCGAAGCTCCACAGTTCTGTCACACTCTTCCACACACTTCTCAGCGGGAAACTGATGCGACTTGGCAACTCTTGTGATGACTCCACAAAATATACAAGAAGATTGAGTGTGTTAAAGTCTCTTCGCTTCGTTTAAGGAGCACATTAAACAACAGCCAAAGTTACCTCCAATCTGTTCCAGCCATTTAGGAGTGCTGCTTTTCTTTGTTTTTCCTTTGTTTTCTTTGTCATCTTCTCCTCTCGTTTACAGTTTGTCACTATTATTTTCATTTTATCTTACAGTTTAACACACAGCTAATTTCACTGGTACTGGTATATAATTAGAAATGAAAACCACACCTTTTCACCGGTATCATTAGATTTACATACATTTGTTTGTAATAATCAGGAGCAATGTGTAGTAAAAGGTTAACAGATATTCGTAGTGGCCAGATGAAGTGTTTAAGGCAGTTTTCCACTCATCTTCTTCTCCGAGTCTGACTAAGTGGTATGGCAGCTTAGTGAAGATTTGGATCCCCTGCAGAAGGTCACAAGCTGTAAAGATCAGAGGCAGGGGATAGCAGTTCTTAAATATTGATATCATTGGGATCCCTGTAATCATTGCAGGAATGCAAAGTCCCATCTTTCTTGGACACAAAGAAGAAGCCTACCCCGTCTGGTGATGATGACGGCAGAATGATATCTAGTCAGAGTGGTTTCCTGATGTCCTCAGGAGTATAGGGGTGTTCAAGTTACCACTGAGGTCTTTAACCGATAATGAGGAGTTTTGAAGCTGAGTTGGGATGTCTAGTTCTTTGACTTTAATGGCACAAATAATGTTCTGGTCAGATCCAGAATCCATGAGGGCATGAACAACCAAGGGCTGATTGTCAAAGATGAGCATGACAGGAAAGAGTGGAGTGGATGACCTCTAGGTGATGGCCCTTGGAAGCGTCCCTCGAGTGTGTCTTACTTTTAATGGGCACCACAGGCCCATATGTTTGGTCTGACCACAGGAGAGACAAGCACCCACCTGAACCCGGTATTGCCGCTTACTGCTGAGAAACCAATTGGTGTGTGATCATCTCAGAGAGAGCGTTAAGGAGGGTGTTATGTAAGGCCTGGGCTTTCCATTGAATGGTGGCTGCCAAGGCCCAGACATCTATGGAGTCGTCATAAATAGATTGTGGACTTTGATGAAGCTCCAGTAGATGCCTTGCTACCTCCCTGCCTGAGTGGGAGTGGTTGAACACCCTCCTCATCTCCTCTGTGAATGTGTTGAGGGGTGTATGAGCAAGGATCATTGACATCTCAGACTCGTGTTCCTTTATTCATGGGGTCTCCCCATCTCCCCATGTCTAAACCACTTTAGACCACTCCGTAAGGAAATATTTCAAGGCTGGAGCTTCAGTAATAGGGAGCATTGTGAGAGGAAGGAATGACAGGTTCCAGGTTCGCCATTGTAGGGTTGTGGATAGATGGGAAAGAGTTTCAGAAATTTTCAGAATGTTTTGTGATGTTTGCCTAGGAGGGCTCCTTGATAAGCAATGGTCTGAAGGAGTTTTACCTGGGCATGTGTACCAAACCTAAGCTAGAGCTTTGTACGCTTCGCCTGAAGTCTTTTCATTGCTTCAGTATATTGTCATGGGCTCAACAGGACTGGAGTGAACCCAATAGCAGACAGGCAGGTATTTTTGTATTCAAAGTTTTATTGATGCTCTGTGTCAGAGGTAGTGTTTGACAGGAGCTTCAGGATGAATGGGGGAATCCCCTATGACGTGATGGGAGGCAGAGCGATGATTTAAGTAGAGTTTCATGAACCTGGAAAGGGGGCATGAGGTAATCCTCGCTGGTTGTATGGAGGAGCCTTGAGCTCGAATGAAAGGGCAGAAACACCAGCTCAATATTGATCCGTTTCTAGAGCAGATGAAAATCTGAGTGCACAAATGTAACTCTCAAATGTAACTCCTTGGATTCAACTTGGACGAGCATAGTTCGTTCCAGAAGCAGGTTCAATAAAGTGAATTTTCCCAAAAGAAATAATGGAAACTCAAATTTTTTATTCCACAGCCCAAATAATACATAAAAATAATTAATACAAAATATAAAGTAAAAATAAAACAAATTACCTGCACTTTACCTTTAAAAAAAAAAAAAATCCTGACAGATAACTGTTTCTGTTTATGCGCGCAGGCGCTGTGTATGTGTGTTTGTGTATATGTGTGAAGCTAAAGTAAGAGGAGAGGAGGAAAGAGATCCTCCCCTCTCCCTCTTCTCGTCTTACACAGTAATGCTTCCTCCTCTCTTATTTGAGTTTCACACACACACACACACACACACACACACACACATACTAACGTAAACACTGTTATATCGGTAAAATAAACATGAAATATATGGCGTTCATGCCACAATCCTTAGCGCACTGTTTTGACATTTTAAAAGCAGACAAACCACTCTATGCGCATGTCTCCCCTGCTGACTCAACAGCTCAATTCTGTGCGTGCAGACTAACTAGTCAATCACAGACTTCCATACACTACTTCTGATTGGCTTAAAAAAAAAATTATTTATTTGTATAGTGCTTTTAAAAATGGTCATTGTCTCAAAGCAGCTTTACACAATTAATAGAAATTAAAATTATATCATTATACAGTATATAAATGAAATGAAATGATAAAAGAGAAGCATTGCAAATAAAGTTTTATTTATGTAAAATATTATACACAAATATTATAGAATAAAATTTTTATTTAATAAAGTATTAGTATATACCAGTTTAGTTTGTCCATTGTGTTTTTATTTACTCATCTAATTATCCATATAGCTTATCGTTAGACTCAAAATTCAAATCTGACAACTCTGTCGTTTTACTTATAAACCTTTATTTACAACGCTTCTTATGCGGTCGATGGTGCCAGCTGATAGAGAAGAAACAGCCAATCAGAAGTAGTGTGTGAAAGTCAGTGATTGGCTAGTTTTGTGGTAGTTTTTTAACACAAAGTTGAGCGAGCGTACAGGCAGAGTTGAACGCGCACAGTAAAAGGATGTTGCGCGCACGCGTCGAAAACATGTTGAGGAGACTCTGCACGCGCATAGCGTGCTTTGTCTGTTCTCAAAATGTCAAAACTGTGGGCTCAGGATTGTGGCATGAATAGAGCGACATAGAAATCTCTGTAATGACACTCAAGTGAGCACACAATAACGGAATTTTTCAAGTCAAAATTTATTAAAAATCTTTGCTTGTCCTGCGGAACACTCGCAAACCTCGTTACTCGCAATCCGAGGTTCCACTGTATATATATATATATATATATATATATATAGACTAAAACATGTTTCTGTGAAAATACTGGAGTGTAGTGGTGTGTGTACAGAGGTAAAACCTTGCATATTAGATAAAGGTGTTGGAAAGAAATGCAGGTTTATTAGCTCATTACCACACAGCTGGCACTCATGTGTTGCCAATTACCTTTGCAATTACTCCAACACACAAAGGAGTCATAGCAAGCCCTGATTGACACAGGGCACTAATGTTACTCCAAGACCAAGTGCACTTCAGGAGTTACCTGAACCAGTAACCCATGTTCTCCTATCATTTATGAATGATTTGTTTGTGCGATTTGATAAACTTTTTTAACAGAAATTTGTGCACAGAGATGGATTTGAGCTACCCACTTCTTCCACAACTCCACACTCCTTTCTTACACGCTTACACACTTCACAGTGGAAAACTGACACAACTTGACCACTCATGTGATGAACGCACAAAATTACATAAAGATACATAGCGAGTGTACTAAAGTCGCTCAGCTCTAGGTCATAAATTAATGAGCAGCCTGCAGTTTGTTTCAGTCATTTAGATTCCTTTGTTTTCTTCGTCTTCTTCTCCTATCATTTATAAATGATTTGTTTGGAAATTACCATTCATTATGGTGGATGAGGAAACTGATGGAGTTTCAGTTGAAGTGACATCAGTAGTAGGCTGAGGTTTTATCTTAAGGCACATGTTTGATGAGATTGGACTGAGGACTTTTGAACTGAAGATCTTATCACTACCATTAGAACAGAAAACGTATATTCGAATTTAAGCATCAACCCAGTCAGCTGCTTCACTTCACTGGCTCAGTTCACAAAAGCCAAACATACAAATTAACTCTGGCATTACTTTATATGACTTTTTTTTTTTTTTGTGAATATGCAGTAGGTATCCACACTAAGGATCTTACTGTCTGCACACACACATATTTTTAATCATTTATTAGTGATCAAAACTTGGTTTCATTTTCTAATAAATCAGGACAACAAAGTCATGATAAATCAAAAGTGGTTCAGTAAATATATTTTTAAGTTCTAATTCAAACTTTCAGCAGACCATTTCTAATAAAAATGAGCATTCAGACAGACCTTATTCAGTTCCTATGGATGCCTACGGATTTGTCTGCTGGTACCCATGCATGGCTGAGATGCATTGAGTGTGCTGGTGCCTTTGTATTAGGGCCAGCATCAACATTTTTAGCAATTTGTGCTACACTGGCTTTTCTGTGGCATCGGACTGGACTGGCTGGCCTTTGGTCCCCAGAGACAGAGATGTACCTTGACAGCCCATCGTATATACAAATTATATTTGGTATTAGATAAAATTGGTATCTAATTGATAATCAACCTTAATGTGTTAATGTTATGGCTGACTGGTATATAAATGACAGGGATTTTAAAAACAAAAAACAAAAACAAAAAAACAGATTAACTCAGTTTTGACTAAGATCAAACCTTTTCTTATTCTTCACCAACACTGAGAAAGTGATCCATGCTGTTATTGAATCCTTATCCTCAGTTTTTTTGTGTAAACTATATTATGCCCGAATGTGGTCCCTTAAAAAAACATAGAAATGTTTTAGATCTTTCTGTTAGCTCATAAGCCTGTGAAGCAGGTGGTTTTGTCCATTTCATCATGCTGTTAGAGGTTGTGTGTAGAGCACCCGTGAATGTTTCCTTCCCAGCTAAATGTCCGCATTTATTCACACAGGTGCTGACCAGTGAGGGAACTAGCTGCCCTGGATCATATTTCAGAGACTTAGACACTATTCTTTCTTCCTATTGTGTGATGATGTCTTTGTTTTACAGAATTGGAACTTTGGACATCAAGCACGACAAGCACAATGTCTATACTTCACATTACTCTAATCAGACCATTTCTGACTGTATGCCAAAGACTTACAGAGACACATTGTATTGAAGTGTGTGTGTGTGTGTGTGTGTGTGTGTGTGTGTGTTTACAAGTGTGTAACATGTATTATCTGAAAAAAAGGTAATAATAAGAGCCAGTACTATTTAAAATCTAAACATATTTTTGTCGAAGATACTCCTACAGCTTGATTTCTCTCAATTTTCCTGCATGTTTTTCTTTATTTATAACAAAGTCCTGACTCAGTCCCAGCATGAGTGTGAGGTTGATCACATTACTCTGCAGAAAGCAGACTTTTGCTGGCCGGCAGCTCTAAAAAGCTTCAAAAGCCTCAGGATTCTCAAAGCTTTATCTGCAGTCCTTGTCCAAAATCAGACAATCTACTGTCGCCACCTAGTGCATGAACACACACATAGCAAGCCTGAATTTAAATGAAAGAATGGAACAGTAATTATGGCATTGCCTTTTGCCACGCTATCATCTGCTTGAGTCTATTCAGTTAAATTAATTACGGTAATATTATAATAATAGGTTTTAATAATAATTAAAGATGCAGCCTAAATAGCAAACCAAGACAAGCGTCACAACCTTGTGTAATTTAGTATTAAGCATATTTTTGGATGGATTTTTTATTAACCAAAAGAATATAAACAGAAAACTCAAACATTTCAAAGAAGTCATTGAAAATGTCCCAAATCTGTTGATAAAATCGATCAATACGGTTTATATTGCTCATCTGGTTTAGTAATCAGTGTGCTCCCTTACCTTGGCTTCCAGGGTGTTCCCTTAGCCTACCGTGTGTTCCCCCAGTCTCTAGTATTCCTGTCCCGTCCAGTCTCTCTCCCATTTTCTAAATTGTTATAGTAATTGTAAGGGACTACCACTAGAGGTCACTGTGTGCACATGTTTGTTTTTGCTTTGTAGTTTTTTGTTAATCGGCTCAGTTTCCCAGAAGGCACCTCGGTCAGGTGAAGCGGGTGCTCACCTGAACCGAGGTAGCTCATTATTAGTGTTATAAATAGCTGATTGTTCTGGGAAACTTGGTCGAGCATTAATACTGTCAGTGGGCATGTATTCCAGTGTGTTCCCTTAGCCTTCAGTGTGCTCCCCCAGTCTCTAGTATTCGTGTCAGTCCTAAGCCTTCGTGTCAGTCCTACAGGGTCTGAAATGCTAAATGGGTCTGTTAATGTCTAGAAAAGTCTGTATTTGTTAAGAGAAGCCTGTCTATGTTTAAAGAAGCCTACACACGTGGACAAGATTTTTGGTACCCTTCGGTCAATGAAAGAAAAACTCACAATGGTCACAGAAATAAATTTAATCTGACAAAAGTAATAATAAATAGGAATTCTATGAATTCTTGAACAGGCCTGGACAAAAATGATGGTACCCCTAACTTAATAGTTTGTTGCACAACCTTTTGAGGCAATCACTGCAATCAAACGATTCCTGTAACTGTCAATGAGACTTCTGCACCTCTCTGCAGGTATTTTGGCCCACTCCTCATGAGCAAGCTGCTCCAGTTGTTTCCGGTTTGAAGGGTGCCTTTTCCAGACAGCATGTTTCAGCTCCTTCCAAAGATGCTCAATAGGATTGAGGTCAGGGCTCATAGAAGGCCACTTTAGAATAGTCCAGTGTTTTCCTTTTAGCCATTCTTGGGAGTTTTTAGCTGTGTGTTTTGGGTCATTGTCCTGTTGCAAGACCCATGACCTGCGACTGAGACCCAGCTTTCTGACACTGGCCAGCACATTTCTCTCTAGAATCCCTTGATAGTCTTGAGATTTCATTGTACCCTGCACAGATTCAAGACACCCTGTGCCAGATGCAGCAAAGCAGCCCCAGAACATAACAGAGCCTCCTCCATGTTTCACAGTAGGGACAGTGTTCTTTTCTTGATATGCTTCATTTTTCCGTCTGTGAACATAGAGCTGATGTGCCTTGCCAAAAAGTTTCATTTTTGTCTCATCTGTCCATAGGACATTCTCCCAGAAGCTTTGTGGCTTGTCAACATGTAGTTTGGCATATTCCAGTCTGGCTATTTTATGATTTGTTTTCAACAATGGTGTCCTCCTTGGTCGTCTCCCATGTAGTCCACTTTGGCTCAAACAACGACGGATGGTGCGATCTGACACTGATGTTCCTTGAGCATGAAGTTCACCTTGGATCTCTTTAGATGTCTTTCTGGGCTCTTTTGTTACCATTCGGATTATCCGTCTCTTTGATTTGTCATCAATTTTCCTCCTGCGGCCACGTCCAGGGAGGTTGGCTACAGTCCCATGGATCTTAAATTTCTGAATAATATGTGCAACTGTAGTCACAGGAACATCTAGCTGCTTGGAAATGGTCTTATAGCCTTTACCTTTAACATGCTTGTCTATAATTTTCTTTCAAATCTCCTGAGACAACTCTTTCCTTCGCTTCCTCTGGTCCATGTTGAGTGTGGTACATACCATGTCACCAAACAACACAGTGACTACCTGGAGGCCTATATATAGGCCCACTGACTGATTACAAGATTGTAGACACCTGTGATGCTAATTAGTGGACACACCTTGAATTAACATGTCCCTTTGGTCACATTATTTTCAGTATTTTCTAGGGGTACCATCATTTTTGTCCAGGCCTGTTCCATGAGTTTATTTTTTTAAATAATTCTGTTGAAGCATGGTTGAAAAGCAATGTCTGACTTTCATTGGTTAACATTCATAGAATTTTTTTAAATTATTACTTTTGTCAGATTAAAGTTATTAAAGTTATTTATGTGACCATTGTGAGGGTACCAACAATTTTGTCCACGTATGGATGGGATATGTGTGTCTGTGCTGTGTTTTGAAAAGCCCTGTGTTTTGTTTGTGTTTGGTTGTTAATTAAAGACTTTTATGTTGAAAAAAAAACAACCCCTCTGCACTTATGCTTGCCTTTTCGGCCCACAGCAATAACACCTGCCCGAACCGCCTGTCATACCAGTTCGTGACAGTAGTGGACCAAATATAAATCAATGTCTTCCTGTAAAATTCCTTTCAAACCACCGCTTAGTGGTGGAACATTAGAGAATTCCGGTTATAATAAAACATATATCTAGGTTTTATTAGGCTGAACATTAAGTTTTAATGTAGTAGTGTTTAGGATAAACCTTTGTGAATTAGGAATGGTTTCCTCTGTGTTTTACACTATTATGTTTTAAAGGAGCAGTTTGTCATATTAGATCTATCTGCTGCCTGTAAGAGGAATTTCAATTGCATAAAAATCACACTCCTCCCAACCACCATATCTGTTAAAGCCACTCTCGATCCCACATCTCATGTTAAAGCTGTGCCTTGCATATTGCCTTAAAAGGAAGAATGTTTCAGCTGGGTGAGGAGCTAATATTCAGGGTAAATAAATGAAATGATGAAATGAAAATATATAAAAAAAACAAATACATCTAAATCTAGTGTGTAAATATTCAAAATCACAGTTTTTAATAGTATATGATTATTAGAGATCTAAAAAAAAAGGTACTTGTAAAAATTACAAACTGAACCTTTAAAACCATACAACATATCTTAATGTGTGCACAAGGACATACCATTATGTGGTATGCCATTATGCGAGTAATATAACCATTTCAGTTATATATAAAATACGTAATGTAGTAATATAGTATTATGTATTATGTACAGTAATAATACATTAATGTAAATTATTTATTCTTTACTGTTGCACGGTCACAGCAGTGACAATTTCAGCCAGGTGGCAGCACTACAAAATATCCACTGTACATAAGGATCTATGTCTAATATATCACACATCTGAAGCAAAAAAAAACAAAAACAAAAACAACACAGTCATGATTATATAATTCCAGGTGGACAGTTTGTGAAACACATATTTTTTGCTCTTTCTCAATAAAAATTGATCACATATCAATTGTCTTGGATCAAGTTGAACTTTGCTAAGTATGCTAAGGTTACGCAGAGGCTGCTCTAAGTTCCTTGGCAAGTAGGGGATTTGCTGGCTCACCAACCGGAGTTTAGCTTACGGTTCAGCTTTGTAATACAGCCATTTTGGACTGCATTTGAACTGTGACATTTAGCCTTAGGACAGGTGAATGGCTAAGACAAGATGAATTACATGTTTCTCTTAGTATTGTGGCCTTATAATACAAAAGAACCCCCTTACACAGTTCATTAGGTTTTCTAATGTATGTAATTAAGTGCATTTTCATTACTTGAGATTTACTCATTGCGTATGGTGATTTGAAAATGCACACAAGCGCTTGTCAGCACTCGAGCACTTTCCCCACACACATTCCTGTCACAAGACCATGTAGTGCTGCTCGGGAGTCTAGGAAACCAGAGAAGCATGAAAAAAATGCACACGCATACACACTGCTTTCTTGACATTATGCTACAATGCAGCTTTTGAGAGAAGGTTGTCAGACAGCAGAACAGCATCAGTCTGAAAGTAAAAACGCTGATTAATTAAACATGTACTTGGAAATCGTGATGGCTTCTCCACTGCCTCGAGTCAGTAAGTCAGTCATTATTTTTTTTTTATTTAAATAAAGTATTTGTATAATACTTTTCTAAACATGAAAAAGTGCATCACAGTCCTTAAACCAGAACCGTTCCAAAGCTTACTAAAATGAAAAACATCAAATAAAGCACAATGCTGTGGCAAAAGTTTATTTAAAAAACATTACACTTACATTACAGTTACGATAAGGATAAGGAAAAATTGCTCAATGATCTGATAACCTAGTAAGAGACAGAAATGCAAAGTGTGTTAGGGTATGTCTGTCTGGGTTTATAGGACTGTAAGATCCAGACATGGTGTTGAATATTTTATATAATCGAAGTCCACTGGCTTGTAAAAAGCAGTTGCGAGGGCTTGTTAAGGCCAGGCAGCTTTCACATGGGTCTGAAACTACTTTAGGTTTCTACTCCATTCAATCCACAAGCCAGGTCAGCTCTAATAAACTGCTCAACGTTTGGAGCTCTGCCATCTCGCTCATCTTCGACTTTACAGTGACATGCTAACGTGCTGTAATTTATGTTCAGCTTAATTCCATGTTGCTTTTTTTATTTTTTTATCCCTGTTCTTTCACAAACCAGTATAACAAGAAAGGTGTATGTGAATCAGTTGGGTGGGCATTTTGGGATGAGGTAGCTTCCAACTGCCAGCTGTCATAAAACTCACTCCCAGAGCTCAAAAAAACTCTACTGCTTTGGTAAAAAAATCATGTTGTAGTAATATACAAATACAACAGTAACACAACATTCAGTAATATGTACCCCCTTCAAAATTGGCACTGATTTCCCTGCAAAATCACTCTGTTGACTATTATGGGCTCTCTAGAGTGGACACACAATGATTAAGAAAAGAACACCTACATCTGGCTTAATTTTGCATACACACCCTCAAATATACATCACAATTTTGAGACCCGTCTCCTGCCTTGTTTTGGAGATATCAAGGTTTGAATAGGACTTGACAAAAAATGGATTTTACATTCATTTTGCACTCTGACGACAGGCTATATTTCCAGTGTATGAGTCAGACATGCAGCCGGTGGCATTGTTAAACAAATAGTCCAATGCACCCATTCCCTCAGACACACACACAAATGAGAAGTGATTTTCACTTTCATCATTTGGCTCAGAAAAAAACAAAACAATGAAATCTGTGCACCACATACTTTACAATTTCCCTAGGAATTGTTTCTGTTTTTTTTCCCCTTTATTTTATTTTCAAAAATAGTCTGTAGGTCATAGTGAAATTATATGGAGCAAATTATTCAGCCACCACTGAGATAAGATAAGATTTATGCTGTAAACTGTACTGGGAAACTCTACTGGGAAACAGTTGACTATAATAAGTTACACAGAATATGTCTAACCTGTTACGCCTACCAAGTAAGAGTCTGTCATTTACAATTAGCATGATTGTAGGTTTCTTCACTTGTAATGACAAGCCGGTTTAAGTTTATTACTGGGTGTGATTGAGAGACATGGAATGGAGGCAGTGGTGGCTCAGGTGGTTGAGGCCCTGGGTTTCTGATCAGAGGGTTGGGACTTAGAGCCAATGTTGGGCGATTATGCTCATACAAAGTCACTCCGCTGTTAACGATCTCAAAGGCTGGATGAGAATGAAGGAGTGTTGGGCATCGGGCTTACAATCTACTCCTGTACAAAAAATGCTATATTAATGATGGAATAAAATGTATTTTTAAAGTTTTTAGTTGCATAAGTATTTCAGGTTAGGGTTTTGGTCAGGTGTAGTATACAATTATCTCACTCATTCACTCATTGTCAAACTAACATGCTTATTTACACACTACAGGCAATTTAGGAATGCCATTAAACCTAATCTGCATGTCTTTGGACTGTGGGAGGAAACCGGAGTACCCGGAGGAAACCCACCAAGCACTGTGAGAACATGCAAACTCTGTGCCCCCAGACCCGAGGCGGGGATCGAACCAGGGGTACAATTATCCACTGCAGCTACAGAAATATCTTTGTTTCACTTGTAGATGCTTTTAGGAAGTCGTTTGGTTGGACGCTTGTTCACGATTATGCAATTTAGTAACAGATACTTCAATAAATAAACAAACAAACAAAAAAGATAAAAAGAAAACACAAAAATTGTGTAAACACAAATTTCCCCATTGTGGGACGAATAAAGGGATATCTAATCAACATGTGTGTGTGCTTGCTTATTCTATATTCTGGTGGGACTCTGCAGCTTTTATTGGAGGAATTTAAAAAGATGAAAAGTTTTCTTTTGTATTCTGATAGTAATGCTCAGGTCGGATTCGGGACTAGCGTCAAATTAATCCCATTAATGAATAAATAGGAAGGATAGTAAGACAAACACACGCCAGTGTGTGTGTGTGTGTGTGTGTGTGGAGGGGGTTGCGCGCAGTGATCTACAGCAGCAGCCAGCAGAGGAAGAGAGAGAGAGAGAAAGAGAGAGAGAGAGAGGAGGGGGAAAGGAAGGACGAAACGACCGGGGAGTATAAAAGAGGAGGAATAGAGGACTGCTTGTTTTCACTTTATGTCGATTTGAATAACGTTAAAGAAAACGAAAAAAAACGCGTTTTAGAAGAGCGAATTGATTTGCACTAGTTTTGCAGGTTCTGAAGAAACGGATCAGAGGAGAGAGAGAGAGAGTTATTAGCTCATAAACCGACACGTGTTGAGCTTCATTCTACTTTCTACAGTTATTCGTACAGCAGTGGTGTGTCTGAGTGAGTGAGTGAGTGAGTGTGTGTGTGTGTGTGTGTGTGTGTGAGTGAGTTTGCACAGACAGACAAGGTTTCATCTTCACGTGGCGCTTTTTACAGCAACACGGCGAGACAAAGCTCCGAGCAGACTTTTCTCCCGCTGCTCTTTCTACGCGCTATCGGACTATGGCAGCGGTAACAAGCCCGGAGTCGAGCCCTCAGTCCCGGGTCTACTTCCAAACTCCCCCCGGTGGCGAGGAGACCGAGACCCCTGCCCGGAAACAAGGCCGGGTTACGGTCAAATACGACCGGAAAGAGCTGAGGAAGAGACTGAATTTGGAAGAGTGGATCATAGATCAGCTGACAGAGCTATACGACTGTGAGGTGAGTGATCGAGTCAGATCCATACCGTTAAACAGGCTGTACAGGATGTCCCATAAGTCTCCACACATAATGGATAATTTTTTTTTTTAAACAACTTTTTAGTTGCAATAAAATGTACTATATGATCTTTGTGAACGCACACTCATGATGAACTCGTGTTAACCTCTGTGTATTGAAACTTCCATGCTGCCAGTGACGAGTGATCAGTTAATGTGTGATGCCTAAGTAAGGACTTCCGGCAGTGGAACTTTTGTGTAGTTTAGTTTGGATACATTGTTGCTAAACAAATCCCATCTGAATCTCGTTTACAAGTGTACTGTGTGTGTTTGTGTGTGTGTTTTAAACTAGCCGTAAGGCTTTGACCTATATTCTCTTCCTGACACAGTTGTTAAAAGCATTACCTACATGAAGCATTCACATTTTAAATTGATTCCTCCCCCCAGATTAGGGGGTTATTTTCACTTTTTGCACACTCTATCACTCAAAAGAGTGAAGTAAATGCAAAGCTTCCTAAAGTTGTCCACCGACAATGGTTTGTGACTTCCTGAAAAGGGGAGAGGGATTTAGACTTAGAGAGTTAGATTAGAGGCCCTAAACTGGTTCAGGGAGACGGATCATCTTCTGCTCATTACAACAAAAGAACTCTGCATGTGGCTCATAACCCACTCCCCCTCTCGTCCTCCCTTGCTCACTCCATCTCTCCCCACTGTCCCGACTGTCTGACACCCCCTCCCCCCTGACTCCACACCACCAGCATGGACGGAAACACACACACACGCACACACTTACTCATTTCTTCCTAAAGTCTCCCTCTGGAGTTACTTTTCAAAGTGGCTGCTCTCTGTGTAAAACTTCCTTTGCTTTGAACAAGGTAACGCACAACACCTTGAGACCTTGGTGACCCCCTTTAATCTTATTAATAGTAAACCAATCATACCGCTCTAGCTTTTGTGTTGAATCAGTCTGTGTGACAATAAAATAAAAAAAAAAAGCCTTAAAATGTTTTTTTTTTTTTTTTCATACAAAAGATAGTAGAGCAGTATGCTCACTCTTATTACACCCAAAGTGTGTTAATGCACACTAAATAAGTACTAAATATTGGCCTATATTCTGTGGGCATTATTTTTTACAATCAAGACAGCTTACTAGGATACTAAATAGTACTCTGTAGTATATTGATTCTATTTTTATGCCAAAACAAACAAACAAACAAACAAACAACCTACGTATGTAGTGTGTGTATGGGCACAGATTTAACACAGAAGACGGCATACTATCGTAATAAAATGTAACTTGTACTGTGTTCATTTTTGTAAACACACAAAACTCCTCAATACTGGAGTTTACAGTACCCTATACAGTGTGGTGACTTAGAGGTGATGAGAAGACAACATACCTTCATTATAAATAATAGCCTATACTGTTTTAACCACAATACCAGTACTAAATAAAAGCATGTCCTGTAGGGGCACATTTTTACACATAACAGCATACTGCTGTACTTAATATGGACCTTCATGACCTAGTAATATTAATCTGGTAATTTTGTTCATACAATACATTATACTACTGTAATACACATACACACATGCATATTACGGCACTAAACAATAAACTATACACTATGTTCATTATTTTCCTCACTAAACAGCTACTACTGTAATGATTATTATACTATATTGTAGTGTATATGTAATGCCATATTGTCATACTAAATAGTAGAGCTGTGCGATTTAATCAAGTATGCAATAAATGCCGATTGATTGAATTAATTGGATCAGTGACCCAGTTTTTGATTTAGAATTCACACTTTTTTAATGATTTAGGTTACCTTTCAATTGCTAATAAACTTTAAAACTTTCAAATCCTGTCCTTAATTGCATACTACGTTGCCACGGTGCACAAAATTCTATGCTACTGTTTTAAATAGTAGATTGTATAGTCACTGTAGTTACAGTATGTTTAAAATTGTATTCTACCCAACTACCATATACATGCAAACCAATAACCAAGAACTGCCTCTTACTGTACTGGAGCATGAACTATATAATCACTATGGCATGCCTGCATACTTCTGCACTAAGTAGTGTGCAAAAGTAGTATGCCACCATAGCATGTGGTTTTTGTTGTAGCCACAGTGTCTACGCATAAGCATTCTCGTTTTCCCTTTAAATGTTTTTCTTTCAGTGTGGGTACAGGGCCAGGTGGCAGGAACCAGCACCCAGAGAAGAGGGGGAGGGAAAGTGATCAGATGAATAGGGAGATCAAAAGATAATGGAGGAGAAGAAAGGAACAAGGAAGAGGGCAATCTGAGCAAGCATGTTAATATGCAAACGCACTCGACAACACGTGTGAGCTTGCTTTGACACGTGGTTAATAGTGGCCCAGATTTCCTTCTGTACACAATGGGGCAGGGCAAACACTGCAGTAATTTATGGAGGAAAATCTGATTAAATGCTCACTGTGTTGTTTAGGCAGTGGGTGCATTTGGTTAGGAAAGTAAAGCAAGTGTGAGTGTACGTGAGCGTGTGTTTTGAACAGGAGAGGCAATTCAGATAGGAGTATGAAGAGGTGGAAAAAGCAGATGTCAAGAAATGAGCAGATGATCATTGACAGAATAACAGCCAAACCATGAGCAAAAGATGGAAAATGACAGCTGTGGTTTTAACTTCTGGCTGAAAGCACAAGCATTGCACATAATTTTTCCTAAGGACCACACACACACACACACACACACACACACACACACACACACACACACACTTTCACACTCTGGTTTAAAGCCTGTCACGTAGCAATATCCTTTCCCATACACCGATATTGAGCTGTTGGTCTAAATGACATCCCATATATGGTTCAGTTGTTTACATGTAACAGCATTTATCCATGTTAATGTGACAGGGTTAATCTCTCTTGTATATTTCAGATTTAGTTTTGCACAAATCAGGAAAATCTTACCATGGTGAACAAGTCAGGCATAACACACATTTGGAGCAGATATTATTATGCTGATAAACATCTGTCACATCGACAACCAAGGCAAGGTTATCAATATATATAGAATATGTGTTCCTGGTACCAATAATTTAAAAGGCTTAGAGGCTAAAGTAATCCCTTTTTATTGCCATTATAGTTTATTTTAAGGATTAGTGACATCATTTTTATTATATTCTCAGTGATTTTTTATTAGCCAAACCTGTTAAATCTAGCATATTCACAATAAACAATAGCTTTGTGACGGCACACTTACTCTAACAACAGCTAAGAAGGTCAGTTAGCTTAGCATGTAGATTCTGGGGTTAAAAGTGTTATCTTTTAATGATTTTGATAACATTGTAAAATATAAAAGTAAATTTAGCTCTCCACTATTAATCTTTGTAAAATTTTGTTAATATTTTAATCGCTTACGTTTTCATCAGTGCTTTAAAGGCTAGAGTAAAATAACATGAAAGATTTTACTACGAGACCTGTGAGTCAGGATCCTTACCATTGACTAAGCACACACAGACAGAGGATTCATCCTACAGTGGCTGTTAGGAGCCCTGCTTCTGTACTTGTGAAATCACTGATGTACACAAACACACACACGTAGACCCGCACCTGCTCATGTCCTTCTAGCATTTTCTGTCATGCTCACACCTTAGTGTGCGTTCTAATGGAGCAGGTTTAGACATGCCTTTCTCAGGCTTTGCAGTCAACACACACACACAAACACACACAGACACACACACAGGCGGTGGGAATTGCTGTACTGATTTTATCGGCAGTTTTACCTGATAGCCATTACACAACATATCACATCATGGAAATATTCAAAATCATAGCTTAAACACAAGCTGCACATATTATTGTAATGGTCATTGTCTCTCACACTTCCTGTTCAGTCAAAACAAGCCCATTATAAAGAGGAAGCCCTTTTATTAATAGGGGAACATAGCATCATGTGTAATTTAATTCTCACTCACCTTCAGCAATGGGAGATTCCCGAATGGTGTTCATTTAGATTCTGAAAGAAACCGCCCAATACACTTCAAGTTGTCACAATTTAGTACAGCATTTGTACATCAGTAAAGGTTAGGCTGTGGGAGGTCTTGTTCGATCACCAGGTTCTCACAGTTGCCTGGCACACACTCAATTCATTCAGCTCCTTACGCTATAAGCAAATGGAACAGTTCATTATAAATTGCTTAATAGTTTGTTTTGCACTTGTGTGAGTAATGACAATGTTTAATTAGTTATCACAAGGTAGGATTACTGGGATTCTAATATTTCATTAATAATGGGAATAATTGCCCAGTCTGAATAAAAAATGCATCGTGTAAACACCTCAAAATCGGAAATGAATGATCTGAATGGAGAGAATTGTCAATCAGAATGAGATTAGTGGTGTAAAACATTGATAATCTGCTCAGGTAAATATTAGCCATGTAAACACTTGATCAAATCATTTCCCTCGTCTGTATAAATATACACAACCTGTCAAAAGTTTGGACACAGCTTCTAATTCCATGCCGTTTCCTGATTTCTATTTCTTTTTACATTGTAGAACAATGCTAAAGGCATCCAAAAATAGGCAATAATCTCATTTGAACCGTTAATATTGAGATTTGCCTGCTACTTTTGCTATATAAAGCCTTCATAACGGCTCTAGATTGAGGTGCTGTTAATTGGTGAGTTTTGAGGCTGGTAACTCTAAATGAACTTTTCCTCTGCAGCAGTGGTAAGTTTTGGTCTTGCTTTCCTGGAATGTTCTTCTTGAGAGCCAGTTTTATCATGGTGCTTGATGGCTTTTGCAAAGCACTTGACAATACTGAACTATTTCAGAATAGCTGACCTCTGTGTCTTAAAATAACAACTGACTCTTGTTGTTCTTGCATAATTACCTAATTCCATATGTGTTATTTCATAGTTTTGAAATCACCAGTATTATTCTAGAATGTAGAAAATAAATCTTGTGTCTAAACTTTTAACTGGTACTATATATATATTTTTTTCTGCTCATGTTTGTCCCACGTGTCAATTTTATTAGGTTACAGGAAGTACTAAAAAGGACATTTAGCTTCCATTCCTAATTGGTAAAATCTGTTGGGACAACCTTCTCCTGTCTGGGTTTGGACTTTCATTGTTTCACCTAGTCACGACTAACCAGTCATACAAGAGGCTGAATTCTTGTTAACCAGTTATCTTCTAGAATTTCTGTTGTACTTCAGCTTGTTAAACATTTTATAACAGGGAGAACCACTTCGCAAATATCAAATAAGTTAGCATCTGATTAAATGCTTTGGGAATGTAAACACACAGCTTATCAGATCAGTGTCCATGTAAACAGTTACGTTTGGAAGGATTTCAGTTATCAAGAAATATTGTCCATGTAAACATACCACAGCGAATGAATGTTTGCATGTAATAGGACTTGGATGTGTGTGAAGCTTAATCATTAGAAGTGTGAATCTGTGTGAACAGTGAATTAAGGTAACAATTAACCCTTTCTGTTTTTTGAGATATTTAATTCCACTCCACGTCTCTACTCTTCTGGATTGGCTAGAACGCATTTGACTGTGAAACATATTTAAAAAGCATGTCACGTTAACAGACCAGTCCAAGTTTAGATTAAATTAGATTTTATATATAAAACAGGAAGCTAACACACACTCACCCACTCACACACATGCATTCACAGGTTCAAATGTCGGAACATCTGCAACATATACTGAAGCAACTTTAAATAAGTCAATTGGGTAATCTACATCTCTCTGTGATTGTAATCCAGACTCGATGATGTAATCTGGTCATGACTATAGCATGTAATTCAGCAGAACTAAGCATATTTACTTGAAGAAAGTGTTTTTCATGTGTCTGTATTTTTCAAGAATCGCCTCAGTTCAGCAACTGTATACATATTAATTGTACTCGCAAACGTACTGTCCTTAAAAGCTTTTTTTTATTTTTTATTATATTATGTTCATTAGATACAGTAACCCATGTCCCACCACTTTTTACCTACAATTATGTAAAATTACTATATGGTGAAGTGAAAAGCCTAATTGAGCAACAATTGATATGTGGATGTTGAATAAAAGTATAAATAGACAAAATAGTACTTTTAATAAATGAAACTCGTTGTAATGTAATCATTGTAAATTTGGTGTGGGTATAAGGGATGTGATGTTACAGGATAAATAATCAACCTGCGGTTGATTTATTGCCTTTTACACCATATGCCATGGTGTTTCATCCCTTATTTATGAAACAAATGTCCATGATGTCCTTCACGTTATTCCACACTCAAACTCTATTATAATAAAGACTTAAAGGATCATGTTGCTGGTCCTTTAATGAACAGAGGCTTAGTGTGAGCTCTGTGTCAGTGCTATAGTAAAGCTGTGACACTAATTGCTTGTTCATTTGATTGTGATATGAGTGTTAAAGCAGCACACAGACATGCATGCGGAGATAAACAGATAAACACCAGGCTGGACTACAGCTTGGCCAGGTCTTCAGGCTGATCTGTGAAGCGTGCTGTGTGAATGTGTCGTTTTCCCAGAAGGAATCGGGAGGATTAAAAATCTTGGTGTGGTGAGGAGTCTCTGAGGCCAGCACGTCTGCTAGAAATAGCTGTTCTCTCAGTCCACATTCTTTATTCAGCAAGAGTCACACAGCAGACAGGAGACAGACAGACGGCATGGTTTGATATGTTGTCACTGTAAGTCTGTGCCCTGTGCCCGTAAGAGCTAAGGAATATCTGGATGTTTTCGTCTTCTGTATCATTAAGTGATATCTTGAGCAAACGGAAGTAAAACCGGAAGATGTGATTAAGTTTAAGGTCATTCATTGACTTGCAATACTAGACGTGTATCATACTGTTGTAGAATGAAATGAATAACATCAAGGCTCATGTATGCCTGTGGAGAGCAAAGGCTAGCCCGTCTTGTCCGCTCCTAAAACCACAGAAAAACTAATGTAGAACAAATTGTTGAAAAGAGGTAATACTGTAAATTATACTTTTCTATCGGAACACACAGTACACCACAGCCTGCGTTGTATGGGACTTAGCAGGTAAAGACCTTTTCAGGGTTGTTGAAACGGTCTCAAAATTCCCCAGATCTCAATTCAACTGAGCATCTATGGGATGTGCTTCACACAAGTCTAATCCAAGAAGGCTCCAGTCCATAATCCACAGCACCCAAAGGATCTGCCGCTAACTCGCTGATTCCCGATGAGACAGTTCATCCCCAGAGGTCTTGTGGAGTCAAGCCTGGAGGGGTCAGAATTGCCCTGGCGACACCAGGGGAACTTGCACAATACCGGGCATAACGTTCTGCTTTTTAATATTATGGCTGATTTGGTGTATATGCATCAGGCAAGCATATTTGTAAACTTCAGAGCTGGCAATACTTTTTCAGAGGGAACAATTTGTGATTGGGTTTGTTTAAATCTCTCCAAACATGAAAAGCCCAGGGTAACCGTATTGCTCCAGTATTGGAAAGCTGGATATAATTGTATAGTAGCAGTTTTCGTAAGACATCTGGTTCATCTTAAGACTTTATTGTGAGTGCAATGGTTTTCATTTTGTGTATTTAAAAATTTTATTGATGGAAGTCAATAAATGCCCCAAGATTTGATTTCTCGGTTAAGGGAAACATGTTTGTGGTGATCACACAGACACAGTAGTACCTCTTGGTGTGGTAAAAGTGACCTTGAGCTTCAGAAAGCAGTTTGGAAACAATTCCAGAACATAATGAAGTGTTGCTGATTTTGTTTATAGACTTTGCTAGGTCAGGTTTTGTAACATTATCAAAACTCACTTGCTTGGAGTTGCTCGGGCAGCTTCTCGGTTTCTAGTTTTAGACCTCTCAGAAGGAAACTTCAGGAATGAAAGGTTATTCATTATCTATACCTCAACGCTTCTTTCCTTCTCTTCACAGTTTCCCAACCTTGAGTTTCTTCCCTTAGACCATGAAAAAATTGAAGACAGTCTTTCCCCTTGTTTATGTCAAACAGTTAAAACCACAAGTCCATGATTTGAGACTTCCCATGGGTCATGGCGCAGTTGTAAAATCCCTCACTGTCTTTAATCAAGCCCAGGTGCTTTCACTGGCTAAAGGAACCTTGAGGAAATTACTATTAGGAACCTGTAATTAGTGAGAGCAGAGCCATGGAGGACAGCATTTGTCTCCCATTTACATTTCAACATGGTCCAAGTGTAGATTAAACCTCTTGAAATTGCACTGAACAATGGGCCTGGTTTGTGTGAACGGATTTATTCGCAGAAGCATGCACACAAGAAATGTAGTCCAGTTATTTGTCTTGGATTATAGCAACCTTGTATATGGATTGTATGCTCAAATTTGAATCACTTATTTACTTTTATTGACAACATTTATTAGATGCTCTAATCCGGAGAGACTATTAAAGTGTTTACCAGGGCAGAAGTCCCTATTATATTTTTTCACACTGATTTAATGACCAGTTTGAGAAAACCCAGGTGTTTCTGTTTTTTCTGGCATAGATGGGAATGTAAATTATTATTATTATTTTTTTGCTGAGTCATCATTTCATGTTTCCTGCCCACTGTGTCCTTTTTTGGGGGTTTCTGGGTGTCACAAATGAACAGTGTATTTGTACTTGTTTCATTATCATATATCATATCAGCATATGGGTGCAGGTAACTTTCATAAACATTTATACATCTACAGAAATCTTTGCCTTACCTTACTCAAACACTCACTCATTTATATTAAAAAAAAAAAAAAAGATTTCTGTATGTAAATTTTGGTAATGTTTTTTTTCTGTCCCACTTACTGCCTCATTCCATTGTGCACTCATAAGATTTCGTCGAAATTGTGAGTAATTCAGTGAGTTAGAGCCTCGTGTCTAAACAAGAGTGAAAAAAGCCTGAAATTAAAGTGGGCAATATGACAAAAAATAAGCTTTGGATAAGATCAACCAAATGTGGTAAAAAAAAAAAAAATTTAATTATATATATATATATATATATATATATATAAAATGTGTGTATGTATGTAAGTGGGGTTTACAGTGGGAAGGTATGTGAACACTGATAAATTTATGAAAAGAAGTCTCTGATACTGTACCACATTGCACATGTATTGCTCAACCATGTATGTTTTTCACATTCATTCAATACACACATGTTCTTAAATGACGGGAGTGGAACCCATTGTGGTATTTGCTTTTGACCATCGATCCGAAGGATCAATGTTTTTCCGAAATGCTTTTCTGCTCACCACAGTTAAACGGAGTTGTTTGAGTTTCCACATCCTTCCCGTCAGCTCGAATCAGTCTGATCCTTCTCCTCTGACCTCTTCTGTCAAGAAGGGGGTTTGCAAATATGGGAGTGTTGCTTGTTTGATAATTTCTTTTTTGGAAAAGCAGGAAAACCAAGGTAGTCAGCAGTTTCTGAAGTACTCCAACCAACCAACTGAAGCCCTTGAGTATCAATCTGTGCATCTATATTTCCAGGATATATGTGTATCTATAGTAGGCATTATACCCAGGTCAATTTCTCCGATCCCTTGCTGAGATCCACTTGGCCCTAGCCAGCTTGGACTCGATTTCCTGATCCTCCTGATGTGATGGCTAGACGTTTAATTAAATTCAGTAGTGGTTGTTGGCCATCAGTTACACAGCATGAGGCAAATGAAGCAAAGTGACCATGGGATTTTCATTTCAGAATGAACATCGACTGGCTGTCCTAGGCTGGAGGGCGTCAGGCCTTTTTAAATGATTTTTTTCCCCTCAAGAAAAGCCTTTGTTTAAGATCCAAGGCTTGATTTATTGTTCTCTCTAGCAAAGTGCTTGCTTCAGTGCTCACTGTATGCCCATTCTTGCTCAACACAGTTCATCATGTAAGATTGCTTATCTTCACCAAACCTCCCTGTGTACTACAGTAACCACTTCACTCGTCTCATCTCTCTACTCCCTCATGCTCTCCGTTCTTTTGTTTGTTCTGTTATTTTACCCCTTTGGTTTTTGATGAGCAGGAAGTAGGAAGTTAACCCCATAGTGCCCTGCTGAGGCTGCGTGTATGCTTGAGAGTGCGTGTGATGCCGGGCTGTAGCTTAGGAAACTCTTCCCGTGTGAAAGGCCCTCATGTGGACTGAGAGCTTGCTTCTGTAATCTGCACAATCACAGACTTGTCTCAGGTGAATAATTCAGACTACGTGAGGCATTAAAACTTTTTGCATTTCATGCGTAGTCTCAATCGTGAACACTCTCATAATGGCACATGGAGGCTTGCTACTATGCCTCCATTATCTCGCATTGATCTTTTGTAGGATTTCTAGCATTCATTCAACCCACTTTCTATCTAATGCATCTGTAGATTATGTGCGAATAGAAAATGAAAAGAATTTCAGAAACCCTATTTATACAGAACTGAATAAAAATATATTTTTTAAATTAAGAAGTGTAACTGTTCCTGGCTAAAAATAAATGTCCAATGATTAAAAAAAGTGTCTAAAATCCTCTTTCTCCCCCCAAAAAGGGATATAAGACAAAGTCTTACTTGAACTATTGAACTTTCCCACAACAAAGCAATACATGAAAAATAAAAAAAACTTTACAAGTTTATATTTTTCCCTTCAAGTTTAGGTTTATGCATGACCTCTTAAATATGTTCAGATTATCATCATAATACATAAATCTACAAAATTTACAAAAAGATCTACTTTTTATAAATACCTACAGAAGGTAGAAGGTAAGAACTCCCTTAAGGTTTCAATTGTCAGTTTCAAGTCAACAAGTTCCCAAATATATTCTAAGCAGATTTTTGCTTATTTTAAGCAACTGTAAGCTAAGGACATGATAATTAGACTTGAAGTTGAAAAACACTACAGGTTGACTTTAACGGAACGTGAGGGTGTACCTGATTACTCTATCTTGGGGATGGAAAGCGGTCTGTTTCTACTCACTGTGTTTGTGTCTTACTCTTCAGTGTGCTGTGGTCTGATAAGCGCGTGTGTGTGTGTGTGTGTGTGTGTGTGTGTGAGAAAGAGACATGAAGTCCTCCTTCAATTCAGTTTGGTTTTATTTAAACAGTATCGCGCTTTTAATAGCAAACCAATAATAATGATATAATAATAATTATTAGTAATAATCGTAATAATAATAATAATAATAATAATGACCAATAACAAAACAGCTTTACAGAATCAATAAATGATGAAATGAATTAGAAAAGTCTGAGGAAATATGTATAAATTAGAATTCAATTTGTACTTTATGAGCAAGCTGAGGGTTACGGCGACAAGGAAAAACTCCCTGAGATAACAATAGGACAAAACCTTGAGAGGAACCAGAATAAACAGGGAACCCATCCTCATTTGGGTGATATCTGATAACAAGGATTTGTTTTGTACATCTGATTCACACAGAATTAAGATCACAGAACTCCTCCCCAATTATTACAAATAACTAGAAGCCCCCAGGTAATACTAATACTAAGTGAATAGGACTCAACTGTGTTAGGTGGCTGGAAGGATAAAAGTAGAGGTGTTCAAGTTAATATGGAGGCCAGTGCCGTTATCGGCTCAGGTTCAGGTACATAACTGTGGGAATTTGTAGGATTCTTAGTCCTGAACTCTTGACTGACTGCCATCACAAGTCATCCTAGAACAACTGTCTGCATCAGCCGAGTCCAAGACCATCTTGCTGGTCTAGTGGAACCGTCCCCAATCACCACACGCTTCCCAAGCAGCTTATTCGAGACCATCCTCAGTAGAGAGCTAGAGGTCTTCACCGTCCAATCACGATATTACAGCAAGATCCTGTTAAAGTGCCACGGCCCTTCATAGATAATAGGGCAGTGACAAAATGGCAAAACATTCCGGTGTGCAAAACACTGGCGTAGGCAGCAAAGATTAGATGAAGTGAATTTAAGATTGGAGGAGGCAGATGTGTAACTATAAGGATGTTTTTATAAGATATATACAGAGAGGGCAGATGGGGGCAGTAGTGGCTCAGGTGGTTGAGGATCTGGTTTGCTGATTAGAGGGTCAGAGGGTTGAGCCTTGCCGGTGCCAGGTTGCCATCATTGGGCCCTTGGGCAAGGTCCTTAACACTTTACATATATATAATAGCCAGCCACTGAGATGCTCAGTGTTAGTCCCATGCATCAGGTGAGAAACCTATGTCAATAACATGCAGATCAAATGATCTAATGTGGCTATGCTGATAAAGGGGAAAAACCCAGAGGGGGAAAAATACAGAGAAGGAGAATGAAGAGGGAAAAACAGTGTCCTCTCACTGTTTTTCCACTGGCAGCTGTGCATCAGCAAATACCATAACTGCGTCTGATATCGCTTACTTGTGTACTATGCTAAACAATTTGAGTATTCACAAAGATGAAATATGAGCAGATCAGTGGACTGCATTTGCTGAAAAAAAAATTAAGTGTTAAGTAAGAGAATGGAGGGAGGGGGCTGTAAAAGATTCCAGGTTTGTCTGCAGATGTTGACGTTAGACAGGTTTTGTCAATTAGCAGTGAACCCAGTCCAGCGATGTTGTTTACATGACCCGTGCTTTAAAGTTCATTTCCCTTGCCTATAAAAACAGTTTAAGTTTTAATGAGTCTCTCGCATATAAATATAAAAATTATGTTCTGAACATATGTTGGTGTAATAATCTTCTACATCGTCTAGTACTAGATGACAGTAAGTGATTTGAAGCATAGCTCATGACCCACCTTATTTCCAGTTCAGTAATCCTAATGAAACTGCAGTACGCCATAGTTTTCTAATTAGGCTTCTGTTCATTAGTGCATGTCCCACACGTCATACGAAAAGGGGCATGTCTCATTTCAGGCATACACACACATTAATCTCGCATCACATGAACCAGAAATATAAAGGCTTCTCTTATGTCTCCCTAAAAACTGGTTCAGCTTTGAAATATGTAAAGATGATTCTGGTCGTGGCTATGAAATTTACTCATGCAGCAATTAATGCTCATCCACAATGTCCTCTTTTATTCACACGCTTACTCATGCACATACACATTCACACACAATCATCTAACTGTGAACACACATTGCTCTAACTGATATGAACATCCTGTTTCAGATTATTTGTCTGCGTTGTATGTTTATATTGACCGAGCCGGATGTGAGTTTCAAGTTCTGACTTGTGAGCGTGTTGCTAATTATTTTTAAATGATTTTGACATGCAGCAACACGTCAATCTGTTATGCAACTTGGTACAGGTTTGTGTACGCCTGGAGAGGAAGAGAAGTGAGTAGTTAAAGTGATAGTAGATTAGCCTGGATTCTTGACTCTGACCTTTATCTTCCCACTTCCTCCTTCCCGTTTGTGCTGTTTCCATCTTTCTCTGTTTGATCTCATTACCAGAAATTATGAGGGCTGTATCAATAGTAAGGCAAAAATGTAGAATGTTTTATTAACCGACATTGATTTTTTAACTTGCACATGTTAGTAGAGTAACTCTGTCTCTATACAAAGGTACTACTCAATGTGTAGAGTCCCCATTACAAGCGATGCTTTTGACACCATAATTACCCCAAATCTTGAATCATCTTTGAAAATCCTTTTGTTTATCCATGCACATTCATTCTGTCAATGGTGCCATGTCCATAAACATTCTGTAGTGCAGTGGGGGACCATCAAAGAGATTTCCAAAGTGGCTTTAAGAGTTGGGTACAATGATGGCGCAATCATAAATGCAACACTTAGTCTCCATCATATGTTTAGTAGTACCTTTTGTATAGAGGAAGATGAATTTGAATGCCCGATGTCAGTTGCAAAAAAAAGTACTGCAGTATGATAAGCGTCATGGAACCAAATGCCAAGAACGTATAAGTAAAGCACTATAAAAATGTAATAATAATAATAAGATTTAAAAAATAATAATGTACATTGACAACCCATTATAAACATTATTATATTTATTATTGAACATGGTTATTAATAGATTTAAGATTTAAGAATATATTAACAGATTTAAGACGAATGGTGAGATGGATTTATAATTTATAACAAACTGTAGAATAAATTTGGTATTATTATTATTATTATTATTATTATTAGCTACATAGGCATTGGGCATTGGTGGCATGTGCCTGCTATTGCCTACACACAGTACTGAGGCTAGCCATCAGTCACAGCCATCAGTTAGGTTCTGTACAAAGAGGAAGTAGTTCAAACCCAGTCGGACCTGTTTCTCAAACCGCCTGAAATAAATGTCCCAAAATCTGGAGCATTCATGGCTATTTTCAACCCTCCATTAAACAAACTGGAGTGGCCCATATCGACAACGGTATTGCCATTTAAAAAAATATATAGTCTCAGTAGGCCCGTCAGTAAATGTCCTCAGGATTGTTTGAACAAACTATTTGAAAAAAATATAGTTGCCTATTGTAGTGACTTCTGCAATCCAAAGTCGTGACTCTCCATCTCCAAAACAAACTGCTCCATCATTTTCGCCTTAAAAGTGAAGGCTTCCTCAAGTAGACCATCAGGAACAGCCTGGTGGACTAGAAATATGACTCTTCTCGGCTCTACATGGCTGATAATTGTTTTTGCTCTATTCAAACTCATTGCTTCACCACTGCTATTGGGAAACATAGTGAAATCACTGGCTGCTTGTAACCACACACAATAACATCTCAAATACAGCTCCTGAACACTTCTACCCTTTCACACTGGCGGTTAAATCTCTGTGTTTTGCAGAGTATTTTTTTTCCAATATGTCTAAGTGTTTTCGATAGACTTTACAATAAACGTTCTTAAGGAGACATAAAACAGTCTTTAGCTTGCTCCTTTTAGATTGGTTAGCTGTCCTGTGACTTGGCATGAGCAGCAGTTTTTGGAAAGATAAGATGACTTCGCATGTGACGGATGAAGCACATGCCTAACAGTTTATTTAACTGTCATGTGAGTAAGAGAGCAGAGACTTGGCTTTGAATAAAGTGGGAGAAATATTATGATAAAACTTTTTTTTTTTTGGGTGGGGGAGGGGGTGAGCATTTGATACGTCTCACAGGAGTGACTTATCGACCCTTATGCAGCGACATAGAGAATATGTACTGTACATATGCTCTATATATCTAATTGTAATTTGGTGGAGGTTATTTTAAGTATAGTATCATCATTTGAGTATGATGTGGTAGAGTGTAACATGTGATACTGCTCTGTAGCTGATGAACCTGAAAAGTGCATGCATGTCCAGATTTGTTTCATACCATTATTCCTACTCGTCTATAAATTTCACGTCATATATAGGGTATACTGTATGTTGTAAGTTATGGTTATGTAGATTTATTTTGTGATTCTGCATATTATAGTTTTACAGACGTCTCTGTGTATGTACAGTAATGCTACACTTTACTGAAATGTTCACCTGTTGCACTTTATGCTGCGTGTTACTACATACAGAGCACCTGTTTTGTCTTGTCGTGCTGTAGACGTGATATTTTATCCCATTGTCCGCAGAGGGGAGGTACTGGAACACAGACTTCAAATTGAAGTTTCTGTAACCTCACACGTTCTGACCTTTAGTTCCATGTTAATGTTTTGTACAGAGCTGCCTAGCAGCTAAAGGCCTTTGGGGAATAGTTAAGAGAGCCTGTGAATGTGTGTGTTTTTGTCTCAGAGCTGCACACAGCAGCCAAATATCGTCCTTCCTCTTCCCCTGTGATAAAGGGAGGGTCTTGATATTGTCCCACTTTCAGTCACACTTGGAGACTTGCAGAGTAAACTCTGTTCTAATTAGCCTGTTAGCGCACAACACACGGCAACACACCTCTACTGACACATACAAACAGCTAACCGGAAAGTTTACTCCAGTCATTCTGATTCACACTAGCACTGACTGAATCACACAAGATGATACACACATACACACCTAATCACTTGCCAGATTTACATTCAGCTTTGGTCATACAGTGTAGTTACTCAGTCCTCAGGGAGTGAATATTTGTACTGGAGTTTTCTAGAATCTGGCAAGATGTGGATTACTATGCATTTTTGTCACAAGAAGGAATTACTCTGTGAGGAATTAGATAACTTTGTTTAGTAACTTCAAGTGTATGACTCATTCTGAAGTCCTCGTCTCCCTCTCATGCTCTCTTGTCCTGTCTCACTCTATCCACCTCATAAACATAACATAAATAGTCAAAATTTTAAATCCCTCTGGTTTTAAGTTAGATTTCTTGAGCAGCCCATTAGCTTGTTAGCTAACCACCCTGTGTGTCTTCACTATCTGGGGAATTCTCCCGTGAGTCAGCTCCTTAGACTGTATGATCAAATCATGTCTATGTTGCCAGATGATACACAGGGGACTGGTAGAGAAAGTAGTATCATATGAGTGGAGAGAAACATTTTTATAGCATAACACAACAAATGCCATTTCAGACTATTTTGGTCAAATTATTATACTTAGAAACTCAATGTTGTCTATAACAAAGTGTTTCATTCACTATATGTTATTTTAGAAACTGTCTCCATTTTACGCAAAACATGTCCTTTATCTGCCAGATTTTAACAGTGGCTGAGGAGGATGGTTTAAATGTGCTCAAAGGGTTGAATGTTGGACATTAAACTCTGTTACTGCTTTCTCATCAATCAAGCTGTAAGAATTTCAGGAAGTCAGTTAATAAAATAATGTAATGTTTCTTTGTAGCGCTTGATGGTTTTTGTGACCGCACTTGGGGACACTTTCAAAGTTTTCCCAATTTTTCGGACTGACTGACCTTCATTTCTTAAAGTAATGATGGACGCTCGTTTTTTTCTTCACTTAGCTGCTTTTTTTCTTGCCATAATACAAACTCAACCTCTTTGAATGAGAAGGTGTGTCCAAACTTTTGGTCTGTACTGTAGGTATCAAGATAATTTTGTATTGGTGATTCCCATCCCTAAATGAAATACAAGTATATGTTTCCTAACATCTGGAATGGATTCTGTGAAATAGGATGTTATGACATTTGGATGTTATACAAACACCATGTTATATACTTAGCAAAGTATGTTAATTACTGAAGTGTAAGCACAGTGGTGCAGCAGAACAATAACATTGCAAAACTTTTAAATCTGCCCAAGTGATTTGTGGAAAGCTGATGAACATGCTGTGTGTGGGAAGCTATGGCGTTCATGTTGTCTGATTCCGTCCACTATTACTATAATGTTAGCTCATAATCCCTACTGATATGACTGACAGACACATCAGGAAGCTGATGCATGCATGTTATACAGTGCATACCTGTACTATAATAGGGAGCTGTCGTCATGTACCGGAGTGACACTGACCCCTGGTAGAGGAGGAAGCTGAAAAGGCTGGAAACGGACATGTTTTATATTGCTTATAACATTTCTCATGATCGTCAACAGTCTTTGTAAATAAAGGTTTTGTGTGAGCACATTTTTTTCATGATCTGAATGGCTGCCACTACTTATGCTTTCACTGTGTTTTTGTAGTGAGTGAAACAGAAGTTTGCTTACAACGTTATGACTTAAAGGAAAGAAGAATCTGTTTAATAGTTCTTGCTTCATTGGAAAACTTGTTTTTCTGGAAACTGTAACACGTGGACTTACCTCATTTTGCTGTCAAACGTGTCAGATATTGCTAGAATTTCATTGATTTTCCGTGTGCATGCAAAACATGGAGTTAAACAGTTTGTTTAAGTAAGTGACAAAGTAACGGCGGGAAAAAAATCCCATAAATTAGATGAAGGAGACAGATCCAAATGATCGACTTAAATTTATATTCGTACTTTATGATGTTATGGCATTGCAGTCCAACGTTTCTTCAGTTCCTCATTCACCAACTTCACTTTCCACCTGCAGATGGTTCACTTTTACTGTTTAATGTGAAAAAATGAAAGAATAATTGTAAGCAGCATCCTATCCTGTCCTGTCGCTGCAAGCCTATGGGGACATTATAAAGGAAAATCAAGCTTGGCAGGAAGTAGCACAGTTTGTTTGCGGTCTTTTAGATGGTCTATTGCAGTTAACAGATTTTGCTTATCTGTCAGCCGAGCTCGCATCTAACATATAAACACAATTTCACACTGATTAGTACATTATTTCATTTGTGTTTAACTAGTTAGATTAAAATTGCACAGTTATTACTATTTTTCATTCTCGAACGCTGGAGAGATTCCATCACTACTTATTGCGTTCGGGTGTGAACGTAGGGTTGCTTTCTGTGTTTCTAATAAGTGTGTGTGTGGTTCAGAGAAATTGAGAGAAATCAGGAACAGAGCCATATTGTGGCAGTATCAGTGTACAACTCTGTTCCTGCGTGAAAGGTCGTTTGTGTGAAGAGTGACTGCTTGTATGTGTGTGTAAGAGTGAGAGAGATTTGGGTAGGGGGCAGTTGGGCAGGTGCAGTGACAGCTGGTGCGGGCAGCCCAAACCGAGGGAGGGGGGGAGAGAAACAAGCGAACATGGCAGTGGAAAAGAGGACGTGCGATTGGCGCCAGTAGCACTTCCAACCAGTTTTGATTTTCCACTACACAACATGACGAGTGTTTTTAAGCTTCAAGGACGTTTTAATGTTAATTATATCAGCGCCGCTTTATGTTCTACTTTTGTAGCACTGGCTGAATTTGTCACCGAGTAATCATTGAGTGGGTTTGTGTGTAGTGTGTCTATGTGCGTGTAGGGAAGGCAGAGTGAGAGAGAGAGAGAGAGAGGGCAGGTTGAAGAAAGAGGACAGCTATGAACCAGCCTTCATTGAACAACACGTTCTAGAGAGGGGAAAAAAAATAAAAGCAGCAGAGGGAGGAGACAGAGGAGAGAACGTGCAGCATGTAATTTGGGTTTGGCGTTTCTAGTCATGTGTGCTATTTTTACACCCGAAATGAAACACGCGTCTCAACTACATGCTCAACAGGCTGATTACAGTGCGATGAAACTAGTAGGACAAATGAAACCTGGAAGTGGCATTAAAAGGGAAAAGCAGAAACAAGATTATCTAGGATGAGGGCTAAGGGCTGTAGGACAGCATGGAGACAGCAGACGTGAGGACGAGGCGAGCTAAGAGAGAGGAAAGCAAAACAAACTCAGAGCCAGTGACTTTTGATGATTATTTCCAAACCCATCTGTTTCATGCCCGGCAGGTCCCAACGGGCATTTAGCTTTATGTTTATGCAATCTTCACTGAATCAACCATATTAACACAACGGTAAATGGAAATGACGGTGCTGAGCGGGCAAAAGTTTGCTAAAACAAAAAAATCAGATCAAGGTTCATTGTGTCTTTAAATGAATTCCTATGCTTCCTTAAAGGCGCTGAGAAAGAAACGTTAGCGCTTAAATAAAAGCGTCTTTCACACACATTAGCCCATCAGTTCTGCTCTTTAGTCTTTCTTACTGCTAAGCCTTAGGGAGGTTTTGCATTCTGTCTTTTCTCAGATTAGGCATACTTGTTGGCTTTTGCTCTAAGAGCAAGTGGCATAAATGTATGAACCCATGTATGCTAATGTATGCTAGTTTATAGCTTTTATACATTTTTCCGTTCAGCTTTGTAGTAAAGAGTTTCTTCAATTGGATTCTGATAGAGTACAAAGTTATTATTTTCCATCAGCTCAACCATTTTTTTAAATGGAGGCGGGCTGGATGGAACGTTCCAAAATCAGAATCTCTCGTGAGTAACTTGAACCCAGATTCTGACCGTTCGTAAAAAATGTGAATAATAAAAAATTAAGACATCATGGTGGTCCAGTTTTCCAGTGAAAAAACTGCAGTGTTTGTGAATGTAAAGTGATGCTTTTCTCCAGTGATTAAATTACAATTGTGTTAATTAATTGTGTAATTAAATCTTTGTTAGTGTTTTTATATGCTTGAAATGTTTGTTTGGCTTTTTATCTATATTAATTATTTGATTATTTATAGTGATCCTGTGTGAATTAAAAAAATCTATACATGTAAATTTTTATTTAAAATGTATAACGGCGTGAAGTGTCATTTTATGTTATCATGTGTACTGTATAGCTAATAATTTGTGGATATATAGCCACAACCCCCCTGCCCAAACACAAAGTTGCTCAGAATTGTCCTGAGTGTCTTTTGACAATGCCCCTGTGCACAAAGCGAACTTCATGAAGACACGGTTAGCCTAGTTTGATGTGGAAGAACTGGATTGGCCGGCGCAGGTCCCTCATTAAAAGTTTCTGACTCAGAAAAATTCCCACAGCAGCAATTGAAAATCTACTTGAAAACCTTCTAAGAAGAGTGAAGCTTATCATAACACCAAGGGGAACCTAAATCTGGAATGGGATGTTTAATACATTTAGGCATTTGGCACATGAGGGTTATGGTTAGATGTCTACAAACCTTTGGCCATATAACATTTATATTTCACATATTAATGCTACTAAAGATAATGGCAGGCCAGAATGTTGCATCTAGTACTTGATTTCTCTAGATAATAGAGACCTCTTGTGGTCAGCAGGTACTACTACAGTGTGATTTCACCTTGGTTGCAATTTCATCACTTTTTCACATGTATTCACATATGTTACGCCTGCCATTTTTTTTCTTTCTGTTTGCCAGAACTCTTACCACTGTCTTTCTGTGCACCTTTATTTTGCTGCAGGAGGAGGCGATTCCTGAACTGGAGATTGATGTGGATGAGCTATTGGACATGCAGAATGATGAGGATCGTGCTGCACGTGTTAAGGTTCTTCAACTCGCTTCTTCTACCACTGTCATGTCCATTTATGTAAAGCTCTTTAGGGAAGGATTTTTTTTTGTATTTACAGCATATTTTCTGTTCTTTTACAGGATCTGCTGGTGGACTGTTACAAACCTACTGAAGTAAGCAACCTTTCCACCAAGTGTGCATCACACTACGGTGAAGCGTATTAAACTAAAATGTGCATTAAACACTTTTTCATGCACCACTGTGAATAGAAAAATATTTTCTATAAATAATAGACGCATGGTTAGTTACTTGCTACTGATTTGTTTAACTTACAAATAATATGAGGGGTGTTTAAGCCAAACTGGGACATTTTCTTGTGTATCAAGGTGTAAAAAGAAAAAAAAATTAATGGCGCACCAGGCCGAGATGGTTCAAAGCCCCCTGCAGTCATTCCCATTAACAATTCAGGGAGGGGATTGCCACATCATCAGATTGATGGTTAACCTGCCGGGGGGTTGGGGGGGGGGGGTGGGGTTGGGGGGGGGGGTGGTGTCTGATCAGGGCTCCGGTATACTGGGAAGTCTTTCTAGTTAGTGAAACACTGGGATAAGTCCATTAGTGTAGCAGGAGATTATATAGAGAAATGAAGGAAGTTTTTACTCTCATAACGGTATTCTGTTATTCTGCACAAAAGTCTCGGCTTGCCTTGAACGCCCCTTGTATTTAATGAGAACTTGAATACAGTGAATAATATTGACAAATCATCGCATGCATAATATAGGAATATTTCAATTACCGTTTTTAATCGCTTTAATTAATATAGGTACTATACACAAACAAGCTGCGGTATTTGAATCAGAGAGTTTTCTATGAATGTTTTTCTACCGTTAACCTTTCTTCCCTTGTTCTTCTTGTACCCCTGTAGGACTTTGTAGTCGAGTTGCTTGACAAAATCCGCGGCATGCAGAAGCTCAGCACACCGCAGAAGAAATGATACCCCTACGTCCCTGGCTCTTCCTCCTAACCCTCCCCCAGCCAATCCCAGCTTCTTCCTCTGCTTCACTAGGTGCTCCAGCAATTAAATGAGGTGGAGGAAGAAGTGAGGTGACTGGGGAAGCTAGCCAATCAGATTCTTATAAGCAGGGCTTTTTTTTTTTTTTTCATTTTGTTAATTTTGTGTTATATATATTTTTTTCTTAATGGGGATAATATTTCACTGTGTTTTTAAAGCATTTGTAGAAATCCTAGCAATATGTTTCTACACATAGATTTTTAGGGAATACTGTGTGAAATTTTGCTCTGATGCAATACTGTATGTGTTTCCCTAGGGGACAACACTCGCTATAAATGTGCTGTTTTTAATGCTACAATATAGTAAATTTGAAATACATGAGATATATGCGGCCTTGTCCATTTAACAAAAAAAAAAAAATTCTTACTTTTTTCTTGGGTTCCCTTCATACAGTGTAAAAGGGCTGTGCAAGGGAGTGATAATGTAGATCTGGGTGACCCGGGTTAGAACGAGGTGGATTACGGTTGGAAAACTGGACGTATAAAGACACCGTACATAGAAACACGTTTATACAAATACGTGCAGACAGCTGGGCGTCACCTCCCTCATGGATCAGTGGGAACATATAGCACACATCACAGCTGTGGTTATTAGGCCCTCTCACACACAGATGTGTGCGATGGCATGTGGAGCACAGAGGGAGATGAAGGGATGCTGGAGGTTTGTGCGGTATGCCACAGTCTGCCAGTTCATAAGATTTAAATTCATGTTTTTGTTTGAATCTGGTAAATCATCCTACCCAGAAAGCATCTGGGTTTTTTTTCACAGCTGATCAAACACAACAATAATAGGGCTATTTGCATATCTCATGTCTGTTAGTGGATTTAGTGGCCAAGTGCTTCATTTCCAGGCGCCCATTTTTCACATTAATTAAACATACACAAACAAGTGCACAGCTTTTTAAACTTTATCTTGTAATGACAAAAACTAAATCAAAAGCAAGTGAGGGTTTTCCTCTAACACCACCTCATATTTGTTCCTTCTGCATTGTGTCTCCTCCCTTTTCCATTCAACACTCTGGTAAAAATACCCTTTTCTATATCAGCCGTTGCCTTAGTACATAAACTATGTTACACAAGCCAAATAAAATGAAGGCATTCATTTGAGAAATATTTATATAAAGGATCAATTTCAACTCGGCATTTAAATATGTTGTTGAATACATTGAAAAGTTGAATACAATTTCAAAACAGTACTTAATAGATGTGCATAAAATAAAATGGATCTGTCCTTTTTTGTATTAGATAAAGCGTTTTTTTTTTCATACAACAGCACACAGAATATGCTAATATCATGAACTAAATTTAATGAGACAAATGATGCCTTTGATAAAATGTAAGCATCTGACAATAATCTGTGATTGAAGGTGGGGTAGGGGATATTATGATAAAATGTAGCAATAAACTTGTTTAAATAGTTTCCTGGGTTTGTTATACTTTGTGCAAGTTTAATAAAAAATATTGTAAAATACCATATTCTGCCTTACAATGTGTGAAGTTTCATTTCTGATGAACATATTTGCATCCATTTTAAAATAAAGATGTGACAGCAGTTCAGTCACAGGTTCTGCACAAGACTCAGTGTATCTTTACTTGAGAAAGAGGCTGGGGTTCTCAGGAATTGTCTTTGGAATGTAACCAGTTAAACAGGAAAACCTGCTGTGCTTGCATAATATTTTCTGGAAGCTTAGTGAATTTATCCAACATGAACAATTTGAATGATAATGCACATACAGTCAGGGCCACAAGAATCATTAGATAGTTTCATAATTCTGTAAACAATAACATATTTAAAATTGAATTGAAGTGTACACTTTCAACTTTAATTCAAGGGTTTATTAAATTTTTTTGGATTAACTGGTTTAAACTTGGATGAACCTGGGACCTTCTGGTCCGATGCCTTAACAAGACATTAACCTGCCTGTTTAGAAAGTCCCTATTTTTTTAATTTTTTTAAAAAATTTTTTACAAACAAACTAATAGAATATAAGGATTTTTAATGCATGCAAGGAAATCCATTGCTGTCAAGGACCAGCTGAATTCTGAAGCCCATGGACATCAGAAATTCCAAGTTTCCTCCCTGGAGGCCTTCACTGCAGCCACCTTCAGTTGCTGATTGCTTATTGGTCTTTCTGCCTGCAGTTCTGTTGTCAGTAAGTGAAATGCATGCTCAGTAGGGTTGAGGTCACAGAATTGACTCATTTTATTTCTTTGTTATAAGAAGCTCTTTGCTTGATTTGATGGTATGTTTGTCATTAAGAATAACCATATTTGCTGTGCATGTCGTCATAATTTGAACAGAAATTAAATCTCATTAGCCATTCCTTTATTTTCTATACTCCTACAATCATTCTGATTAATCTTGGTTTCATCTGTCCAAAAAACTTTTTTTCCCCCAGTACATTAGTAGCTGTTGAAACTGTAGTCAGTTGCATATTGAAGAGTCAAACTGGGACTAAGTGTTCCCTTTTATTTTTTTAAAATGCATACAGCATTTTATCAAAAAATAAACATTGTCATTATTCACAATACAAGGAATAGCTTAAAGTTGACTGAGATTAATTAAGTGCATTACAGTGCCTTACATTTTTATTTTAAAGCCTTTTCTCAGATGCAAAAAAAAAAAAAGGTATTTCAAATGATAAAGTATATATATATATAAAAAAAAACTAAGGCACACATTAAAATAAATACTTATACGAAAACACCAAGTTGTGCAACTTAACTTTCAGAACTAAAAGTTTCAAAATCTACAGCTCAGGCATAACATAAGCCTTTACTGACTTCTTATTAGAATGCATTTAGGTTGCAAAAATCCATGGACAGGAACAAGAGTCCATACACGTGTGTGATTGAAACTGTAGTCAGTTGCATATTGAAGAGTGTGCACAGTAGCCTTTAAAGGAGCGTGTGATTGCAATGAAGTAAGGTAAGCTTGTCAACATGCTCCGAACTGATGCTTGCCCTGCGCTTTAAAGCAATGTTTCCTGCTGCTGAAAGCATTTTTCATTGTTAAAAGTTTTTTTTAATCACTCCCTTCCATTTTGCGGCCCGCAACAGAACGCTCCCTCAAATCAATACCGCGCTGTTTACGTCTCCTTCCGCTTTGTTGGTGACGTAAGCGCTTCTTCTTCGTCGGTGTTTACTGGCGGCTTGCATCCGGAAACGCGCTGTGTCACCTACCGTCAACCTTCTGATCAGTCACTCAGAGCCTTAACACACTGAGGCCAATGAAGGGCAACATGGCCATCACACACAATATATGTTTGCACTTTCAAAACTGTTGTCACAAAGTTGGAAACATATACCTGTCTTGAGGGTCTACTATGCTGCAGCAGTATTGTTTTGTTTCAATGGTTTGAAGGTGCCAAAATATGTTCCAGCATTATAGTGGACACAGACAGAATTCTGACCTTAAACATGATTTGCCAAGGTCGAAGTGAAAGAACTTGAATGTTCCCCACCAGAAGAGTGGGGGAGGTTTTAGAATAGCAAATGGGGACGAACTATGGAATGGGATGTTTATAAGCACATACTGTATGGGTGTTACAGTCCGAACGGTGTCCGCAAATCTTTTTACACACTGTATAGCTAAAGATGAACAAATAATATAATATAATGAATAACATTTCATAATGGTAGTTGTGTTTTCTGTAACAACAACAACAAAAAAAAAAACTCCAGCCTAAACTTTTAATAAACTCACAACAAAAAGCAGAATTATACCCCTAAGTAAATATAAATAAATTATAACACAATAATAAAACGTTATCAAGTAGAATTATGCGATGTGTGGCGTGTTTCAGAAATTAAACTACTTTATAGCTCATATCATGCAGGCGACTATTAAACGTCACGTCGTCTCTTGGAGGAAATTCCCATTCCATGAAATTCCACTCCTGTTATTAGTGCTTTGTTTGGCGTTCTCATTCACATCCCTATTGGACGCTTCTGGGTTTCACTTTCTATCGATGAGTCAGCGATTTGTAGTTCTCGTCATCCTATTGGACCGCGTGGTTTGTTACGTGCTCTCTGATTGGCCGGCGCGGAAACGGCGACGACGACGAAAACGAGCAGCGCAAATCCTGAGGAAGTCGAAGTTGTCCCAGTTGATAGAAATCTTCAGGAGCAAATAATTCCTCTGCTGAGCGACTTGAACACAAACCGGGGTTGAGGTAAGGCTTTGGGGTGCAGTTAATGACGCCATTTTTCCGAGTCGAGCGCTTTTGGAGCTGTGAGCACACCGCCGCAGCCTCCAGGGGCTCGGGTTTCTCGGCGAGTTTAGGTGAATGACACACACACACACACACACACACAAAGCTACACGTCTGCTGCTTCTAAACACGGACATAAGGAGTAAATCTAACCAGCGAGCATGTTTCCGAGTACCTTCTAATGGGCCATCTTTCAATACATTCTTATGTGAGGTCTTTTCAATGCGGAACTGGAGGGGCCGAAGGGTTCAAAACACATCACACCAAACAATTAGGGCATTTAGTCTTGTCAAAGGGTTGCTGCTACTGAGGGCAAAACCTGCATTAATGGAGGCCACGAGGTCAGTGAGACAAAGCTGCCCTGAGGTGATGAGGAAATAAGCAGGGGTTTATTGATTATTACTTGTTAGTGAAATGCTGGCATGTGTAGAAGGCTATAAGAAGCCCATTAGCTTTTTAATAAAATCTGCAATTCAGCAATTTTACATTAATGCTACATAAATGTTTTTCATGAGTCCTTCGATTCAGATTAAAAAAAAAAATCTAATCAGATATTCAAAGACAGCACTATTCAGGTCTGTGAAAAAAAAGCAACTTCTAAGTTCATAAAAGTTCTCTTGAGTTGTTGTATGCAAAACATTAGGGCCACTTTGACGGTTAGATCTCCAGTCCCTGTATTCAACACGCCAAGTACCATTCTTACCATTGCACTGGTTTTGTAAGATTATCTTAATAAACATCAACCAACAAAATAAATACTTTTGGCTGAATATTACTTTTTGATATGATGAGGAAACGGCTGGAACTTCAAAGCTGGGGAAAAACAACAACAATTGAAGATCATACCAGTATCAGTCGATTGAAAAAAGAAGAATGTTGAGAATTGCACAGGTTTAGTAAGATAATTAACCAGCAGAATTAATACTTTTTTGTTAAAAATTATCATTTTATGTGATGGATAAGGAAATACCTGGAGCTTCAGCTAAAGCTAGAAAAAGAAAAATGATTCACATACTGGACCACAACATCCATGACTACTTTTTACATATTAGAAGCTGATTCTTCTTTTCTTCTACTACTACTACTACTACTTCTTCTCCTTGGCATTTACCGGTAGTTGGCAGCCACAATACTGCATTACTGCCACCTTCTGGTGCTGATCTCCCTCATCTCCTTTTTTTCTAGTCCTGCCACTCTTAACAAACCCATCAAATACCTTGTCCTGTTCTTTGTCCAGAAGCTAATTTGTAAAAAAAAAAACACTTAACCACTTTATCCATATTCGAATGTGAAAAAAAGTTTAAACCATTCTTAGTCCGAATTGCTTGACTAGAGGAATACTAGCAGCATAAATCTTGTTGAAAAATAGTGGAATAGGTACAGCCTTAATATTTACGCATATACCTACACTGAACAGCCATAACATTATGACTACTCAGAGGTGAAGTAAATGACATGGGATATATTAGGGAGCAATTGAACATTTTGCCGCTGAGGCACAAGAGCCGAACTTGTGCTAGCTAGAGGACTGGGTCAAAGTAACTCCAAAACTGCAGCCCTTTTGGGATGTTCTGTCTGCAGAGGTCAGGACCTACTAAAAGTTCTACAAGGAACAAAAAACGGTGAACTGGTGACAGTGACTGGACATGGTTGTCCAATGTCATGTTACTGGGTTATCACAAAGCCCTCCATCCTGGTGACTCTCCTGCTCTAGAAGAACTACAGTTTTATCTTTTTTTTCCGTCTTTTTTCTCCCACATTTACTCATATCCAATCCAATCCCCCCCCGTCACTAGGGGGCTCCCACATCAAAGTTTCCTCCGAACGATGTGACGCACTGCTCGCTCACGTACCGTTGGGCGCGGCGTAACACACTCGGAGGACAGTGCTATGTGCTCCTTCTGCTTGCGCGAGCTCACAGACGTCACTGATTGGCTGAAAAGCTGTGATTAATGTGGGAGCACTAAGTACCTCTCATCCCTCCCCTCTGAGAGCGCTCGGCCAATCAGCTCTCTCTAGACCTCCAGCTGCGAGAGGTTACAGCACCACCCGGGAATCGAACTCGCAATCTCCAGATGATAGGGCGAGCACCTTACCACTGCGCCACTGGGAGGCCAATACAGTTTTACCTTTGACTGTTACAAACACTGTGACTTCTTTACCAAAAGTGTTAAACACTGCTTCAGCGAGACCATCACCCTCTCAACAGTTACAAAAATGTCACCAGGTCTCGACCAATCACATTATGTATAATAACAATTAACACCTTCTGACCAGTAGGAATTGAGCATTTGACAGCACTGTGGTGTAATATATTATAAAGCCAAAAGATGAAAATATAATGTGGGACATAAATAAAATAAAAGATGCAACAGGACTGGTTTGGTTACTATGCTAAATTAATTTTAAATATGCAAGACAAGCACAGCACAGAAAAAAATGAATAGAAATGCTGTATAGAGCTTTCTACTGTACTGTACCATACGATCATGGGAGTAAATTCATGTGTTTATATAAATGGGGTAGAATTTAATATTGAAGAATTTAGTAGCTTTAATATCACTTTGCCTAATGGGACTGCAGCTCGATTGTGGAAGGTGTCCCGAAGGTCTTTGTTCATGGTGGAAATTAATACTTTTCACCAAAATGTAACCTTTTCTTTGCAAACACACACACCAAGTTGTCTCTCTCATTCTTCTGGTGTTATGCATGCAATTGCATAAATTGTATTCATTTTCTCTGTGTATGTAGACTTTTGAACACCTTGTAGTTAACGTGTACTTATCATAAAAGCCTATATGCCTTTATGCTACTTATATACAGTATGTTCCTCTTTTGATCCTCAGTAAATCGAGGGCGTGTGCAGCGGCGATGCCAGCCCAGCCTGCTCCGCGTGAAGCAGAGGAAGAGATGGAGACGGAGCCTGACTCGGAGGTGCCCCATGCTAACGGAGAGACAGAGGAGGAGAGGGAGCGGGAGGGGGGAGAGGCAGAAGAGACAATGGAGGAGAGTGGAGAGGAGAGAGAGAGTGACTTAGAGGAGACTGAAGCAGAGGAAGAGGAGGAGGAAGAAGAGGAGAGTTCAGGTGTGCTTATCAAAGCATTTATCACCAGCTCTGTTCATCATCTTTAAACTGATTGAGAATCTTTATTGAGTTAATATCATATTATAATCATGTCACACAATGATGGATCAGAGTATCACAGTTGAGTGTTTGTGTAATCTTCTGATAGAGATTGATGATGAAGATTGTGAAAGGAGGAGAATGGAGTGTCTGGATGAGATGTCTGATTTGGAGAAGCAGTTCCTGGACCTCAAAGAAAAGTAAGACTTTGATTGTGTATTCAGGACCATGAGACACTACTTGAACAATTCGGGATTTAAATATATGACCTTGTGGTTGTTTAAATTCGTTGAAGACACAACAGTCTATAATGCATTTATTGACAGAAATAGATTAAAGAAAAAACTTCTTTAATCAAACTGGTTACTCGTTCTCTGTAAGGGCCATATTCCCAATATCATTATCTGCCAGGCTCTTATAAAGTAAGTGGTAAGATCATGGAGGATCAAAGAGTCAAACAGAAATGTGGGCAAGATTACCAATTTAAATGAGCTTTATATATTTGTAAACAGAAAGTAATGATGAGTGAAGAAGTGGTGGTGAATATTAAGTGGAAGCAGGACCTCTGCTGACATGGTGGTGAAGTGTCCCAGGTGGATCCAATCAATCACATTTGGTGCATTATACCAGCACATTATCTCTTCTGTTTTCTTTTATTCTTTTACTCCATTTCCCCCATTTTTTTTATTACACCCCATCCCCCCAACCTGGTCAGCCATCAACCTGGTCAGCCATCAACCACGAAGGAGAAAGACTGTCATGTGATTCTTCAGAGTCATGTGATACCTGCCGACCTTTTCAAACTGCTACTCACAACATTAGTGATGGTGTAACACACTCGGCGGAAAGAGCTGTTGAGCTTGTAGATGCCTGGGATTGGCTGATGTCTCTATAAGTAATGTGAAAGTGCTGGTATGCGAACCCTTGCCCCAATGGAGAACAGCTAATATGCGCTCAGAACTCGGGGTTACAGATGCTACCACCTGGGAATCTATCTCCAGTTGATAGGGAGAACACACTTCCGTCACCATCCATCAATCATTATTGTACACACTGTTGTATCTGGTTGACTTTTAGCAGCTGTTTAGGTGGCTGTGGGGCATGACGTTGACCTTCTCTATCTTTAGACACTAACAGAAAATCATAATCATAAATAAACACTCTTTCAGACCAAGGCCTAAAGACGATTCATAAAGGAGGAAGAAATATACATGATCAGAATAGTAATTATAATAGTTTTTTCTAGCAATTGAGCAATTTTATTATTCATAAAATGTATATACTTATAGTTCTCATAAATAAATAAATACAAAACCTCTGTTTACTTCAGAAAAACTAGTGCCTAATTGCCTGCCTAGTTGTCCACAGTACACAACATTTTTATTTGAGTGATACAAAATAAGTAATTAATTCTTTTTCTACTTTGTCTTTTGGCTATTCCCTTTCAGAGGTTGCCACAGTGAATCATCTGCCTCTATCTAATCCTATCCTCTGCATCCTCTTCTCTCTCACCAATTTACTTCATGCCCTCTCTTACTGTGTCCATAAATTTCAGCTTTGGTCTTCCTCTAGACCTCCTGCCTGACAGTTCTAATCTCAAGATCCTACTACCGATATATTCCCAATCTCTCCTCAGAACATGTGCAAACCACCTCAGTCTGTCTTCTCTGACTTTATCTCCAAAACATCTAACATGGCTTGTCCCTCTGATGGACTCATTCTTGATCCTATCCATCCTTGTCACTCCCAGAGTGAACCTCAAGATCTTCATCTCTGCTACCTCCAATTCTGCCTTCTGTCTTTTCTTCGGTCCCACTGTCTCTATGCCGTAGAGCATCGCTGGTCTCACCACAGTCTTTATCACACAACACACCTGACACTTTTCTCCTAAGTACATAAAGTCCTGCACATTCTTTACCTCTGCTCCTTGTAGCCTCAGTGTTCCACTTGGGTCCTTCTCATCTATCACACACATGTGTTCTGTCTTGCTTCGACTAAACTTCATTCCTTTCCAGAGCATACCTCCACCTCTTTAGATTTTCCTCCACCTGTTCAATGGTCATCTGCAAACATTATAGTCCATGGAGTCCTGTCTAACCTCATCTGACATCCTGTCCATCACCAGAGCAAACAAGAAGGGGCTCAGAGCCAATCCTTGATGCAACCCTACCCTCACCTGGAACTCTTCTGTCACATCTACAGCACATCTCACCACCGTCTTACAGCTGTTATACATGTCCTGCACCACTTAACATACTACATACTACTCTGCCACTCTAGAATTCCTCATACAATACCACCTTGGCACTTTGTAATACGCTTTCTCTAAATCTACAAAGACACAATCTACTACTTGCACAATCATCGTCCTGAAAGCAAATACTGCATCTGTTGTACTCTTTCCAGGCATGGAACCATATTCCTGCTCACAAATGCTCACCTCTGCCCTTAACCCAGCTTTCACTACTCTTTTCCACAGCCTCATTGTATGGCTCATTAGCTTTATTCCTCTCTAGTTGCCACAGCTCTGCACATGTCCCTTGTCCTTTAAAATATCACCAACCAATGCACTTCTCCTCCATTACACTGAGATCCAATAAGTAATTAATTAGGGTCCAAGCACTATAAGGTGCGTAGAACCCTCTTGTTTTCCTAAGGATTATTTATTTAATTTATTTTTTTCCCACACTTTTGGACTTTTCGGGGGTCTTAACATGCTCAAAAACTCATGAAACTTGGCAGACTTGGAATCTGCTTGGCAGACTTGAGAGTCTCGTGGCCCAGGGGCCCCCACACGAAATTTTGCTGCATAGCTCATACACACTTTGACATAGGCACACAAAACTCGGTACACATTTAGAGCTCATTGAGTCGAACAACTGCACTGCATTTCCTGGGCTAAACTCAACAGGAGGCCAGTTATTTTGGGTCATTCGCAAAAATGACCTAAAATAATTTTGATATACTTCTCCTAGGGAATCTATATGATCGTCACCAAACCGGGCCGATGTGATCTAAAGACATTGCGGACGCAAAATTGTGGAGGGATTTTTGAGATCTCAAACGGGTCAGCCGAGATAATGTCTTAAACATACACCGAATAATGATTAATAACTTTAATAATTAATAACTGTGTGGCATTATATTGAGTGACATTATATTCAGTGACCCCTTCAGTGACATCACATTCAGGAACATCATAGTGTGAATCTTACTTTCCAGCATTTGTGGCCTATTGAACATACGTACACATCACACATGTTAACACACACACAAACACATCTCTCTCACACACACATGTATGCGTACACACACAAACACGCTCATGCATCACACACATGCATACACACATATTACAAATGTTAACACGTACACACACACACACACGCGCGCGCGCGCACACACTTGTATCACAAAGTTAACACTCTCGCACTCACACAGACGCACTCACGCATGTAGACACAAACACACACATATGCTTGTATGTCACACAACCCAAATTTTCACACACTAACATCTGTCCACACGCCAACACAGAAATACACACACCGACACACGCATGTCTCTAACACACACACAACACTAATGTTAACACGCAGACTCACACACCACACACCCACAAACACACACAAACACATTTACTCGTCACACACACACGCACACACTTCTCTCCCTCATTCTCATACTCACTAACCCCACCTCACCGGGTGGCGATGACTTTTTTGAAGTCTTAACACTCAAATAACACACAGGTTGTGCGGTGCGCCCGGGGTGGTGATGGCACAGGGTGCTTGGACCCGTCATCGTTGCTTGCAACTATATTTATTGATTGTTATATTAATCAGTAAAAAAAAAAAAAAAAAAAGGTAATTTTGCGACCCTAGTGAAGTCTATGGTGAGGAGGTCTGGGTGAGAGTCTGCGTTGTAATTCATCCCAAAGGTGTTCAGTCGGGTTGAGGTCAGCTCTCTGTAAAGGACACTTGAATACTTTCAACTTTGTCAAATCATATCTTCATGGTGCTTATTTTGTGCACAAGAACATGGTTATGCTGGAACTGGTTTGTTTCTCTTGGTTTTAATAAAGTGAAATTGTAATGCTAGAGCATATCAATACATTTTACACAATCATGTGTCTTTTAAGTTTAAACCACTCATTTAAATTTTTGTACTGTAAAGGTGAGGTCAGGATGCCATGTGCTCGTTCTCGATAATCAAATGTTCTTTATGCACATGTTGACTGCGTGGTGCACATGCAGCAAATAGTGTGTAAGAAGAATATATAGAGTATAATAATAGTAATAATAATAATGTATAATAATAATAATAATCATTATCATCATCATCATAATTTACAACAAACCGTTCAGAAAATCAAATAATGGCATCCGAATGGGAGCCAGTGAAGTAAATTAAACTGGTGAAATCAGACAGTGTGACACTAGCAGTTTTGCTACCACTTTAACATCCACACTGAGTGATGTCCTTTCCTTTCTGTGGAACAATTTGTCAGTGGTCTAGACTTTCTGACTTTGCTATATTCAGCAGCAAAAGCCTGCAGAAATGAAGTTTCTCACAGTAATGTGCACACATGGCCATGTCTAACCCAATTTCACTGCCCTCTCTGCCCCTGGTTACTCACCTCTGTTCCCCTTTGTTGCGTGTAGGTTATTTCGTGAGAGGTTGGACCAGGTGAAAGTGAAGCTGGACGAGGTGCTGACAGGAAAAGCAGGAGAGTACAGAGAGCCGCTGGCCACACTTCAGAAAAACATGCAGCTACGCACTCAGGTAGCAGGTAATAATAAATCATCAGCTATGTAAAAATGTATGAGGTGTATGATAAATAAATAAGCTAACTGGCTCAGTGGTGTGTAGGATTAACTGCTGAAACGTACACTGACACTGACTATTTGTTATCTGTGGAACAAAATTAAAATGTGTGTGTGCACATGCCCCGCCTCATGCCCAGAGTCTCCTGTGATTGGTTGAGGGAAATTTCAATAATTTTAACTTCATCGTGGCGTGGATTTTTTTTTTTTGCTTATTTTTGACCAAATTTATAAAGCCTTTATTACTGAGCCTTTTTTTGTTAGAAATGATGTTGCGGTTAATGTAAGCTGCTTCCCCAAATAACTGATCAGACGCTGAAGTAGAGTTAAACCAAGCACTACTTGTGTGTCTGTTCGTACCGATGATTCGGTCACCATAACTGCTCCTCTGTTTTCTCAGTCACTGGCAATTCCCATTCTGGCTTAGACTCTGATTAGCTGTTCTTGGAACAGATTTATACTCACTGTGTGGTGTTCTTCGTAGGTGTTTACAAAGAGCTGTGTCTTCAGGTGATCAAACACAAGCATGAGTGCGAGATACAGGGTGCCAAACAACATCTGGAGGTATCACAATTCAGGAAGCACACAACTTGCATATGTGCCCACACAAACACACGATTACCCTGGGAGACTGGATGATTTGAGTGATGGTCATGTAGAAAGTGTCGCTCTAAATCTTGTATGTTTGGTTGCTCAGAGTGAAAGGATCCTGCTGTTCGACACCATGAAGAACGAGCTGCTGGAAAAGATCCGCAGGCTGGAGGAGGACAAGCAGAGTGTAGACATCACCTCAGGTGTCCACACACACACACCAGAGAAAGCACTATCAAGTGTTTTAAAAAAAGAAAAAAGAAACACAAAGAGACGTGTAGTTAAGAAATTAACCTCTCTCTTGGTTTTCTCAGAGTGGTGGAGTGATGAAGTGAGGATGAAGAAGTGTAAGAAGAGAACTCACCTAAGCCACCTGGAGAGGAAGAAAAAGCCAGCACTAGTGTCAGGTAACATCCATCACGCCATACTTTTGTAAAGGTGGGCCATATGATAACACTGATAATCGGTATTGAGACATGTTACCATGATGAAAGTTTTTGTGAAGAATTTTTGAGGTTTGGTAGCAAAATTTGTACTGTGATGAAATATCAAGTATCAGGTTATGACATGTTTACCATATCACCCACCTTTATCCTCATTTGCACATACCCATCCCTTTTTCATTACCCCATCCATCCCAATCATAGTATATATGTCCGTCTCTCTCTCTCTCTGTCTCTTTCTCTTTCTCAGGACCCTACATAGTGTACATGCTGAGGGACATTGACATACTGGAAGACTGGACAGCCATCAAGAAGGTAGTCAACTGTCACCACCTGTCCAATCATCCATTATCACAAAACACTTAATGAATATTTCTGTGTGTGTGTGTGTGTGTGTGTGTGTGTGTGTGTGTGTGTGTGTGTGTGTGTGTGCTGAGATGCAAAATGGATTTTTGATTGCTGTGTTTTGCCATTATCTCCAGGCTAAAGCAGCACTAATCCCCGTGAAGAAGAAGTCAGACAGTAAGTCCGAGTGTGTGTTGCTTGACAGTTAATCGATGCATGTGTCTGTGGTTATGTGATACGTGTGCCCTGTGTCTAACCTAATCTCTAGAAGTTTGTCTGTCTGTATCTCTATCTCTCTTTCTCTTCCTCTCTTTCTCAAACGCTCTTCGCCCTACAATGTGGTGTATCAGTCAGCTGTCTGTTTCTCAGTCAGAGGTCACTTGCAAGAGACGCCTGTAAAAAGCGTAATAAACTGCCTCATCACTAACGAGCTCTGAACTGCATCACGTCTCCGACAGCCTAATTCATTACTCGCGGATTAAGTCGATCCTTATCAAAGCCCTCGCTATGAGTCAAGAAGCTTTCAACCATAATTTGCTTCTCCAGAAAGGCTCAATGTATGTTATAGCTATTATAGCTTCCCTCCTGTGTTTCTTGTTCTGTTCTGCTCTTCTTGCCCAACTGTAAAACCTTCATTTGTGCAGAAAAAAAAAAAAAAAAAAAATATATATATATATATATATATATTCCGATCATTCATTATGCTGATTATTAATGCTTAATTACCTCTGAGGATAGATTGCGAGTGAGTGCATGCATTACAGGATTTGTCCTCTAAAGCAAATAAACTGTTACAGCTGGTGCAGAGTGTATATATTAAACCATCATCTGGAACGAGCCCGAGGCAGTATAGCAGAAGTGTGAGTGGTGGTGGGATGAGTGCAGAGCAGCATCATCGCAGGAACATCTGCACTCTCTCACACACCCTGCTAAACTAAATGCTCAAACACAAAGCCCCCAGAACAGGTGCTCTTCTTTCTTCCCTTCCCATTTTTCGTCCTTTTGTTTGTTCTCTTGCTTTTACTTGTTGTTGCTTGCTTACTGTTACTCATTTTTCTTTCTTCCTATTTGTTGTTCTCTTGCTTGTTCTTCATTCATTGCTTATTTTTACTCTCTACGTCTTAATCTTTCTTACATTTGTTTTACATTTTTTTCTCCCCCTTTAATTTTTTTCTTCCTTAATCAAATTTCTTTTCTATTTTCATAAAAAAATAAAAAATTTCTCTCTTTACAGCCTTTACTCTTTTTTTGTTTACTTTTTCGTCCTCTCAACCTTTCATACTTTTTTCACTCTTTCCTTTCTTTTCCATTTTCTTGTTTTACAGTATATTTTCCTCTCTACCTCTGTTTTTTATTTTCTCTTTTTGTTTTTTCCCTCTCTGTCTTTTATCTTTCTCCCGATTTGTTTTTTTCCTTGTTCTGTCCTTTCCCCCTTTCTTTCTGCTTTTTATGTTTTTCTGTCCTTCCTTCCTTTCTTTCTCCCTTCGTGCAACAATATTTTTAACCTTGCCTGCATAAAGACAAAATGAGCCTTCTATTTGAACCTACGGACTGATCCACATTAACTGGCTAGCTAGAACTGTGTAGCTTAAATGTAGCTCAAAAGGGCTTAAATAACACTGGCCTTATGTGTAAAACACTGCTTTGTTGATATTAGAATAAGTGAATACACAAGATACATTCACTATGATGAATAAATAGTTTATTGTTTCAGTGTTCTACATAATACTTGGTATTCTTGATCTCAGTCAAGAAGAGAACTTTTAAGACTTAGCTTTGACCTCAGCAACACAACTTTTAAGGTCTTAAATTTACCTTAAGGTTTAAAAATGAACGGCGCGAGCACACACGTGCACACAAACACAAATGCCAGCACTAAGTTCAAAATGCTCAAGCTGTCAGAAATGAAGGTGTTCGTTTGATGGCAAGACTATTATACACTGACACATGTTGTTATTCTCCTAATTCATCTTTGCAAACTTGTCAACCCGTATGTCTGTCTCTCTCTCTCTCTCTCTCTCTCTCACGCAGGTCGTCAGTTGTCAGTGCGCTGTGAAGGAGGCACTCTGTTTTATGAGGGAGAGAGATTCTCAAAGGGCAACACTGTTCTATTGGAAGTCAATGATGAAAGCCCAGCACAGTCAGTATTCCCACTACACACTCTCGCTCCCTCTCTCGCTTTCTTTCCCTCACTTATTTTTCCTCACAAATCTATTTAAACATTTTTCAGCCTACCCTTTATGAGCCTGTATATATCATGAACAAGTAGAGGAAAAGAGTTTGACAAAACTTCAATATAATGGAGGTAGACGATGTAAAATTGCAGTAGTTAAACGTCGTAAAATGATAAAATAAAAATAACAATGAACAATTGTTTCATGAATTCTTTAATCAACTGTATTGCATTTAGTATTCCAAATCTGTAACACCCATGTCTCACCTATGCTGTTTGATTTGCGGTAAGAGGCGGTGTTAGCCCCTGAGGATGATGACCCGCCATTTCGCGAGGTTCCACGGGGACCGTGATCTTTCGTGAGGACTGGCAAAAAATGTAACGTGGAAAGATTGAAAATGTAAACATTACGCCAAAACTCGCGATGAACCGTACTTGTGGCCACTGCGCGAAACCTCATTGACTGGCATAGATGAGATTGGTGTAAGGAGCATTAAATCTGTATGATTACTTACTGTTAATGTGTACTGGTTCACAGGCATTCTTAGTTTATCAGCATTTCGATAAGCAATTTAGGTTCCTGTCTGTTGTGAACACATAGAGACTACACGTTGTAGATAATTATTAGGTTTATTAAATATTTCTTTAAACAATTCAATGTTATTGATATCCTTGACTTTACAGATTTAGGTTGGATTTTGAATGCACTTTAAGCTGTCCTAGGAAATGGAGTTGTTACAGTTAACTCTTTCATCCCTTCTGTCTCTCTCTCTCTCTTAGGGCTGTAATAACAGCAGTCAGTGCAGGGGAAGTGTGTTTCAAAAGGACAGATGGCAGCAAAACCAAAATCTACATCTCACAGCTACAGAAAGGCAAATACACAATAAGGAAAGCCTAGAGTAAACACACAAAATGCAAATGTACACAGAGACCTGCCATGCGCTGCAGGTGTGTATATGGGTCAAAGACCTGGTGTGTCTTTTTGGCATTTTCTTCATATTAGTTTTTCAAAAATTACTAATATCCTTTAACATCATTCCAGTCTTATTTCTCTAATGTAAAAAAGCCTTTAAAATGAGAAATGCAGTTCTAAACTGCAAAGTAGTGATTCAGCATAACGGTAGACATTATCAAAATGTTAAATAAAACAAATAGTTACAAAAGTTGAATTAACCTCCTGAAGAATAGTTTATATCTATAACTCTCAATTTTCTCTGAAGTTTTCAGTTTTTTAAAACCATTCTGTCTTTGACCCATGTACAGTATATTAACACTGTTGCAACATCAGTAAATCCTGTCGAGTGCTTCTGCAGTGATACACTGCTTGGTAATTCCTGACAGATTAACGGACAGACAGCTAGCCATCAGAGCTTCATCAGCGAACACAATATGGCACTGGAACGAGTGCTTCACTAACACAGAGGTTTCCACTGAGCAGACGGCATAACGGCAGCTTCTGTTCACCAGCACAAACAGCGTATGGCGCAGCAACGGAAACTGCTGAATCACTGTTCCCAATTGCAGGCACACCCCCACTGCTATACACAGCAAGACTGTAGACCAAACAGAGATCATGTAGATGCTTATAACCCAATATATGCATATTCACCCATTATCATATCAGTCTATTGAACCGGATTACCTAAAGCCCAAAGCAAAGCATTCCATGTGAACGTAACCATATTACATGCATGGTATGGCTCCAATAATGATCCTATAAAGATATACACTAAAGATTTTTTTTTTTTTTGCAAAAGCCTCAATGACTGCATTCACACATTTGCTATTTAGATTAGTTAGGTTGCAGTCACACTGAAAATTTGCACTTTGAGTCTCCTTGTGAAATTAGTGTGATCTGGGTGGACTTGGAAGTATGGTGACAGTTTTGAGTTAGTTAGTGTTTAGTCAGCTAACTTTGACGAATGTGTCTCAGCTTTGTCAATGTAATTAAATTTTTTGTTCAATGTAATTAAACATTAAAGCAAGTTTTGTACGATCTAAGGTCTGTTCCCACCTCATGCCCAATGTTTCCATGGAAATCTACAGATATTATACAAGCCTGACCAGGAGAAAGCAATTACTGAAGATAAATCATATCCCACATACTGTATATACAAAACTTTGTGCTTGCCCAAGATGGTTGCTAGCAAGCTGCACAACCACTGAGAGTAAACCTTGATAGCATAATTTCCAGCCTCCAGATGTCCTGTGTACTATGCATACTTTGTAGTCAGGTCTAGAAGTAATGTGTCCAATCTTATGCCTTAGCGTTGTCCACTTTTGGACTCTCTACAGTGCTTTACAAAGTACTGCCTCCTTTAGAAAGCAACTGCATTACAAATGAAACAGTGATTGAGCCATGATTTGATTTCACATGCAACAGTTCACCAAAGTTGAATTCACGAGAAAGGTTAAGCGACTCCATTTATTTGCTTCGGAAGTGTCGAACTTGACTGATTTCACTGAAATTCATTTCTAAGAGCTAGTGGGACTGGGACTTATTGCACGCCCTGGTGCTGTTTCTGGAACGACACCAGGTTTGAAGATTAATAGCGCCACGTTGCAAAATGTCGCTTTAATTGCACTTCAGAAGAGGTAGATTTGTGGTGTAAGATTTTTTGAGCTCATTTTGATAAGCCTTAAGTGCAGAGTATTTATATGTTTGTAAGCTGATTTGGAAACTGAGGGTGCTTATAAAACTTATTTAAAAGTGTTTAATATAATTATGTATTTATAACAAAAAAGGTTGAATAAAATCTGTTCTTTTATTAACTAGTTTTCTGCTGTTGTTTTTGTTGCCTAACATCACGATTGCTGGTAAATATGATTTGAGCATTTTTTGTTAAAGTGTCAGAACGAGGTTTGCAGAGAATGGTGAACAATATATAAATCAAACAGTCAAAATTGCATTGGCCGAAGATTGGTCAACTCGACTCAAACAAAAATTTATCTTCGCATAACATATAAATGTAATAAATTTAGGGAAAGAATCCACTCCAATTTTCAGACCAATCTCTGTAATTGTTGTAATGTGGGAATAACGTTGTAAAGTGCAGTGTCTGTAACTTGTACAATTGGGAAAAACTTGAGTCGAGACAAGATCACTTAGCAAAAGGTTATTAATGTGAAATGGAGACAAACCAGATGCACAGACAGAAAACCTAAAACACTAATGAAGGACAAGCATCTCTAAAACCAAGCCCTGATTCTTGTCTGCAGTGGTGTCTGCAGTGGTGACCAGTGGCGGCCGGTCAGGGGCGCCTCCCCGCCTAAAGTTAGGGAGAAAAGAATGCTACTTTAACATGTAATTATTTAACATAATAATTATTTATTTAAATAATGAAATAAAGTCATTTAATCACAATATTCCGCTGTATTTCTTAATCTAATTTATTTGCAATTTAAAAAATCTGTATTACGTTCATTTGTGTTCGTGTACGCGGGGCGCCGGACAAACGAGTGTCTATGTAGACACGTACATTTCTGTATGGCATGCTGAGCTCTGATTGGATCTTTTTAAATATTTGGGCTCATGTGATTGGACCATTCTCAACGAGTCTTTTCCAGCACTTCTTATGGCAAGCGGAGCTGCTGACTGGATGTCATGCCTTTATTTTATACTAGTAGTAATGATGCTTAATCACCTGATAAATGCCTATTTACAGGCGAGTATTAAAAGTTTAATTTTAATTTTGTTTGTGCCCTCCATAATTTTTTTGCACCAGCCGCCACTGGTGGTGACTCGGCTACCAGGTAAGCATGTGCCTCAGTGTGACAATCATATTTCATAGCTGCCCTCAAAAAAATGAATCATGGTGTAGTTTATTATTAAGTATTTGCATCCCTTTGATTTTATTTAAATAATCTTTTTTTCAAAAATTATGTTATCAGATTACCTACAATTAATTAAAATTTGTTAATTATGAAAACTATTTAATTTAATCAGTTAAAAATATGAATTTAGTTTAAATGTCTGCAGAACAAGACCTAATTAGTTAAATTGTATGAGACTGATTTACATACAGACGGCGTAGTGGTTAGCACTGTCGTCTTGCATCTCCAGGGTCCAGGTTTGATTCCTGTCTGTGTGCATGGAGTTTGCATGTTCTCCCTGTGCTTGGAGGGTTTCCTCTGGTTTCCTCTCACAGTCCAAAGACATGCAGATTAGGTTAATTGGCATTCCCAAATTGGCCATAGTGAATGAACGAGTGTGTGTGTGTGTGTGCCCTGCGATGGATTGTGTGTACCCCGCCTTGTGCCCCAAGTCTCCTGGTATAGTCTCCAAGCCCCCCGTGACCCTGAATATAGGATTAAGCGGTATAGATGAGTGAGTGAGTGAGTGAGTGATTTACATACAAATCTTGCAAATGGAATCGTTCAGAAGCGGAAATGAAGCTGTTCCACACTCCATTGTGACCTCATTTTAAGGTAAGTTGCATCGGTAGTCATCCCACATATGTCTGTAAATATATTTTTAGCATTGTTGATATCGCATTACACTAATATCAATGCAATGACTATAAATTTTTTTTGTCCACTAGCTAGCTAGCATGCACATGGACCTAATAAATATAAGCTAACTTTAGCAACTTAGCATTTTTCTCATTGGCCAATATTGGATGTATTACTAATTATAACATATAGGGATGTTTTCCGACCTAAAAGTCTAGTAGATGTGTTCAAGAGACCCTTAACATCTTAGCTGAGGGTTAAAATAAATTCTAATGGCTTTAAAATATATGAATATCAATGTGGCTGGTATTGGTATTGACAACTCTTTATTTTCACAGTCCTTTATTTATCCTCCAGGACTCTGGAATTGCACAGATGACCGTGGCCATCTACTGTATGTCATTTGCGCAGTGGATGCTGGACCTGGAGTTTAACCTACAGATGTTGGTGTGATACTTGAGGGTTTGGAGTTCTGCAAAACCTTCACACATGGATGTGATGCTTTTTGGACTAATTTATACATTTAGCCTGCACTACCCAGTACCCTAAGGAACTGGTGCACATTTGAGGTGTTTCAGAAAATCCTTGTAGAACAAGAGAGTACCAAACTGTCACCAAAAGTCCAAGCACTGAAAATTAAGATGCTTCTGTGATCAATTAACGTTTCCTTTTTTAAATGCAAGTGTGATGACTTGTTCTAAATGTCTGTGCTTTGTACTGTTTAAGTTAACTTTTACACTTCAAGGCTTGAAAGTTTGTATTGCGTATTGTATTGTATATTGGGATTTGGGAGGAATAAAAAATAGATTAATGTTATTAAATTGGGTTTATTATTATTATTATATTTTATATAAATGCATTTAAAGTAAGTTGGGTTTATTATGTAATAATACATAATTCTCTTCATTATAAATTTAAAACAAATTGGATTTATTGGTCCGATATACATAAATCTCATTCTTGCTCATTTCATTTACATATAACTTTCAAATAAGAATCACATAAAGTGTATTAGTTTGGTTATGCTAAAAATATGTAATCCAAATGGATGGAAAGTTTATATGCAATCAAAATGCATAAATCTTAATTGTTAGGCCTAAATATTTTTTTGAGCGTGTGCTTGGGTGTGCCATCAATAAACAGAAGTCTAGATTTGTCTTTAAAAGTGCACATCTTTGCATGGATGATGTAAAGTAAAGATAATATTTTTTTAAAAGCTCATTCCTTTGAAGACACAAGTGGCTCTGACACAAGTGGCTCTGACACCAGAGTCAGAGTACTTGCATCCACAAATGGTGAAAGGTATAGGAATTGTAGCACTTTAAATAATAGTACAGTAATTTCATGCTTTTTTTGTTTATTTCTTTGCTAGATGCAGCAATATCTTTATTCACAAGAAGAAATCTTTATCTTGTGAAGAAAAGCTTTGAGTTTGCCAAAATATTATCATAGATAGTTTCAGGAACTGCATCCTATGGACACATTAGGAAACTATTACCAGAATGTGCCAATTGGTAGTTCAAGACATTTTTAAGGAAACAAGGAATCTGAATCCTGACCTGAAGCCAAGACACACGAAAAATAAGCAAAAACTGAAGATAGTTGAGGTTTTCATTCAGTTCTGAGTTTCAGCAGCAGAGATGCATCCATTTCATGCACGCAAATCACTGGTGCTGACAGAAAGTAAGGGCTTTGTTTGGTGGTGTCTGTTAAACAGTCTAAGGGGAAAAAGAAATGAGACCAGATTGAGAACCAGCAACCATGGCGTCAGGATGAAAGACTTTTCCCCAAAACGCCTTAAATGGCACAGGCTTTTTTTTTTTAAAGACTTCATCCTGAACAGAGAACAGACCAAGCTCAACATCCTATAATCTTCTCTCATCCCATTCTTGTCTCGGATTTGACCTGAGGCATGACTCATGCCACCTGCTCTCTGCCTCCACTTTTGGCACAGTGGGAAGCTAGATGTCTGATTGTGACAGTCATAGGTCAAGGCTGGGTTCAGATGGGCCTTTAACAACCTAACGTTAAGACTTCTTTTTGTAAGCACATGTTTATGTGTTATAAATCCCTGTAAGTAAGTGGCTCAGTGGTCTGTGAGAAGGGCACATTTTGTGGGACACCAGAATAAGACCTACGTAAGCAAACTAACATCAGCAACCTTTTTTAAATTTACAGCAGTTTTTAGGACCCTATTTTCCCACTGACTAGTGCTACGATATCACAGATATCACCTTGATCATGTTCTGAAATAAATACATACATATACAACACAATCTTCAGTAATTTTGCCAGTTAATCCAGATAACTTGCGATTTTCTGATAGCTGCTAACAATGAAAAAAAAAAAAAAAGCCACATGTACGTAAGTATTCATTCACAGCTTTTATAATGACCCTCAAAATGTAGCTCAGGTGCATTTTATTTCCATTGAGATCATGGAAATCATCCTTGAGATGTTTCTACAACCTGATTTTAAGTCCACCTGTAGTAAATTCAGTTGACTGGACATGGTTTGGTAAGGGTCAAGTCAGAGAATAAAAAAAGCCATGAAGTCCAAGGAATTGTCTGTAGACCTCCAAGACAGGATTGTATTGAGGCACAAGTCTGGGAAAGGGTACAGAAAAATGTCTGTAGCATGGATGGTCTGGATGAGCACAGTGGCCTCCATCATTAATAAATGGAAGAAGTTTGGAACTTCCAGGATTCTTCCTAGAGTGGGTCACCTGGCCAAACTGAGTAATTGGGGGAGAAGGTCATTACTCACAGAGGTGACCAAAAAAACACTGGCCACTCTGAAATAGTTTCAGTGTTTCTCTGTGGAGAAAGGAGAACATCTCAAAAGAACAACCATCTCTGCAGCACTCCACCAATCAGCCCTGTATGGTAGAGTGGCCAGACCTCTCACTAAAAGACACATGACAGCCAGCATGGAGTTTGCCACAAGGCACCTGAAGGACTCTCAGACCATGAGAAACAAAATTCTCTGGTCTGATGAAACAAGATTGAATTGTTTGGCCTGAATGCCAAGCGTCATGTCTGGAGGAAACCAGGCATCGTTCATCACCTGGCCAATACCATCCCTACAGTGAAACATGGTGGTGGCAGCATCATGCTGTTGGGATGTATTTCATTGGCAGGAACTGGGAAACTAGTCAGGTTTGAGGGAAGGTAGGGCCTCCGAGTGGCGCAGTGGTTAAAGCGCTCGCCCTATCATCCGGAGATCGCTAGTTCGAATCCCGGGTGATGCTGTAACCTCTCACAGCCGGAGGTCTAGAGAGAGCTGATTGGCCGAGCTCTCTCAGAGGGGAGGGACGAGAGGTACTTAGTGCTCCTACATTAATCACGGCTCTACAGCCAATCAGGGGCGTCTGTGAGCTCGCGCAACGGAGGGAGTGGATAGCGCTGTCCTCCGAGTGTGTTACGCCGCCCCCAACGGTGCGCGAGCGAGCAGTTCGAAAAGATGCGGTCGGCTGGCGTCACGTGGTTCGGAGGAAACACGTGATAGTCTTCGGCCCTCCCGGCTGAGTGGTAGTAGTAGCCTTAATGTGGGAGCCCCCTAGTGACGGGGAGGAATTGGACACGACTAAATTAGGGGAGAAAATCGGGGAAAAATCCAAAAAAAAAAAAAAAAAAAAAAAAGGTTTGAGGGAAGGTTGAATGCAGCAATGTGATGCGTTGCCTTGATGAAAACCTGCTACCAACATTTCAACAGGACAACAACCCTAAGCACACAGCCAAGATAACAAAGGACTGGTTAAGGGGCAACTCAGAGAGTGACCCAACCATAGACTATTTCTTTAACTATGAACTTTATATAATGTCATAACTTTCCTATAAAGCAACTGTAGCATTGACTCTGTAGCAATAAAACGCACACAAATTGTAAAAAATTGAAATAAAATTCCTCATTTTGAGCAATATTTACCAATATTTTGCAGAGTAATGGCATTTGGGGAGAAAAATTCAGGCTTTAAATTCCATTCATGTGACTGTAAACATGTAAACTTGTCACACCTGGAAATGCAGTGTCTTTATCTACCCTCTTGTATCTAGCCAAAATTAAAAAAAAAATTATACCTGCACATCTTTACTTAACCAATAGATGGCACTGTGATTATTACAAGATTGCCAGCTGTAGCATGATGAGGCAGAATAGGGAAAAATGAACCCGTTCTCTTGTTCTGGTTTGCCACATAGACTTTCTCATCACACACAGTTTCCACCCTTACCAGCACACGAAAATGATCTGTCCTGCAACCCCCCCCATATTAGTTTACAAACGTGTAAATGAGCGCTCGAGTCTTGGCATGCATCCAGGAACCTCTCAGCGGGTTTAATTTACTGGGCCGATGGGGTTTAATGAATCTAATGATTACAGTGGATGTGTGCATGTGTGAAATTCTTGATTGATGGGTTCGATCTGGGTTCGTTTTGTTATCTTACAGGTTGCACTATGAGGTGTCAGTCCCACGGGAAGGTTTGCTTCACATTGATATGACAGGCATTTGAGGTGTGCGTATGTATGTGTGTGTGTGTGATGGGGGAGGGGGAGAGTGTGAACGTTGCCTCACTCAGTTCACAAACACACATGCATGGCTGGTTTGGACTAGAAATGTCTCATGTGACAGTCTGTCAATCTAAAGGGCTCATCCACACCCTTAATTAAGAACTGTACACATGTGGACATGTCTCCTGCTAAGCCATTTCGGTCCTCCTTAACACACGCACGCACGCACCTCACTTGGTTCCTTATTCGTCATCTCTGAATAACACCTCCAGGTCCCATGCTGCTCTTTCTTCTGAGACCTGCATTCCCAAAGCACTGTGGAAAAGTGCAAGATGTATGGATGCACCCACTATCTCTAGTCATCTACACTCTACGTCTTTCTGCTCCTGTGGCCTAGTTTACTCATCTCTCCTTACTCTGTGGGAGCTAGGGATCACCCGTCTTAGAGTGTAAATGAGATGACTGAAGATATAATAATATAAACCGATCATGATTCATGACAGTGGACGCTTACAGCATTACTTCAAGGTTGTCTCTCTCTTCTCTATTCACACATGGGCATCTCTCCATCTCAGCCTTTGTCTGTTTCTTTCCTTTTTTCCATTGTATGTAAGACTACAGGCCAATTCCCAGCACCTCTCCATCTTTCTCTTGTCCTCTTTTGAAACACTTTCTCCTTCTTTCTCTTGATCAAAATCACTGACCTCATCGTTTTCCTCCCACAATCCCAGCATGGTTAAATACCAGAAGATATCTCTCTCTCTGCTCCTTCTTCTCTCAGCCAAGTTTCAAATGGACCACTATTATCCATCCACTAAGTGTGAATTTGGAGTGTGTATGTGTGTTCGAAAGCAGATTGTGTGCGGGCAGACACGTTTTTAATTCATTCAGCGTGCAAACCTCTGATAAAGACTCTTCCTAAAGAGGCAGTACGAAAAATGTGATGAAGAGGAACATTATTGTATTCAGTGTGATGAAAAGTGTATGAGACAGACGGAAAGAGAAAGAGAGAAAACATTATAATGCAAGCGGGGCCTGATGAGACGGAGGGAGAATGAGAAAATAAGAGGATAAGTACATCAGGCAGGTGTGAGAGGAAGTGTTAAGGAAAGTGTAAGTGTGAAGGCTGTATTGGTGAGTCAGAGGGCTACGGAAAGATTTAGCCCATGAAAAGAACAAGCATCTTCCTTAAAGTAGTTTTTAATGTGCCATTTTAAACCATTAAAGAAATATATTATGCTGATATAGACCAATCAATAGGGACATATCTACACCTTTAACCTCATCAAAACAATATACACATAGGAAACATCCCCATGCCAACCTGTTATTCTCATCTTTTTCATCCCACTACCCTGGTTATGCCATTGCTGATAAAAAAAAATGCAATGATTACATAGTTACATGTATTCAAACCTCAGACTTTCCACAGTAGTGAATCAGGATGCATCAGGGTAAGAAGGGCAGCGCAAATACAAGCATCTGCAGGCAGTGTTATCATCTGGGGTCGCTTCAGTTGGTCAGGTCAGCAATGTTTTTTGGCAATAAAATGAAGTCAGCTGATGACCTGAGTGTACTGAATGTACGATGTTGTCACATGAATGCATTTTTCTTCCCTGATGGCATGTGCTTATTCCAGGACTCAAATCATGATGGAGTGGTTCTGGGAGAATGGGGAATCATTTTCACACATTTTTTTCAAAAGATTGAGTTCATTAATCAAAACTAAAGATGTTTGAACTAAATATTATGAGTGTATGTGCATGTTTCAGAGAGCAAGAGAGAGAGAGAGAGAGAGACATCCATCGCACATAAATCAACCCTTTTTTCCTGCTCCATCCCAATACACTTTAGCTTCAAAAATAATCATTAAAGTACACAATTTTATTATTTTTAAATTAATGTGTGAGTTCATTAAACATCATGCTTAAAACTTCTTTTTTTCATGAATCATCTATTATATGATGTTAATTATGCTATTTAGCCGTGTAATAATATTTGGACTGTTCCATAAGTGCAGTTTTTTGAATTTCATGGCAACAGATATCGGACTACTTTGTTATGAAGGTTCTGCTGTTAGTAACTCTATAGTAATCGATTCATCAAATGTGATAGATAGGTCATGCTAAGTTTATTTCATGATTGTGGGATTTGAACTCCTACAGTACTTAACCCTTCTATAATCTACCAAAAATAAATGGCAGTGGTTTCTGTGGATTTGACCTGTAGATTTAAACCTGTAGATGGATCACATGCCTAATACATTACCATTATCCAGATCCACAGCCATTAGACTGTACAACAGTGGAAAACATCACCACATAATCTATCATCATACAATATCTGTTGGGTCTACTGGAGCTTGACCAAGATCAAACATAGTCTGAAGACATCAGACACTACACTTTTACAAGAGCTGCTGAGATACAGTGAGTCAGTGTTGCGAAGTATGTCTAGCATAACAGATTTCCCTCAACTCGCAACATCGTCTGCTGTTATCATGTCTACACAATAACTTAATTGCAGAAACATTGGAATGCAAGTCACATGGTCTTCTTCCAAGGTAGTACTTTGTCTGTTTTGGGTGGATATGTTGACCCTGACCATGACTCCGCCACAAACCCCCAACATAGATGGTGGCCCATTGTGGGTGTAATGACTTCATGAGCTGACTTCAACCCATCATCAATTAACATCAATTATTGACTTCACTCAAATCCACTGCAAAATTGTAATAAATCCCAATGATAGTCAAGCTCTTAGAATCCATAGGCACCAAATATCTAATCATAAAATCTATGTTATGTTAATTCCCTAGAACTAAAGAATGTATTTCTTCACACACACACACACACACACACACACACACACACACACACACACACACACACACACACACACACACACACACACACACACACACACACACACACACACACACACACACACACACCCTAAACCAAATCGTTGTGGCGAGCCAATCGCATTGCTTTTTTCTTTACCATGTGATCACTGAAGCGAAGAAACTTCCTGAGCAACAAAGTGGTTTAGATTTTTTTTTTTTCTAAAAATCTTGCAGCCAATGAAACTGTTTATGCTCTGTTTCTGCCATTGCTGTCACTCCAGCAATGAAGAGGAGAAATAATGTTACAAAACTTATGAGCAGTCATTATGTACTGAAGTGAAACTAAAATGGATAAAGAAAGATGAAGATCTTGTATTGGCTATAATGTTTTTCATAATCAATCTTTGAAATTAAAAGTTTTTGCGGCCAACAAAACTCTTCCTTGAACTATTTTCTGTTTGACTTACTACAAAAATAACAGTCAAAGCATGAACGTGCTATATTTTATATTAAAACTCAACCAACCAGGCTAAACACAGGCAAAAATAGAATTTTTCAGTTACACTTTTGTATACATGTATATGTCTGTTCTTGATTATATTACATAGTTGTCATTGCATGCTTGGTGAGACTTAACTGTGCACAACAATCAACAAAACCAAATGTACTGAGACAAATGTCTTCGACATAGCACATAGTAAAGCCATTTTCTGCTTGTATGTAAATACAATATGGAAGTTTTTCAATTTGTATAGAAATGAGCTCAAAGAAAGAGGTTCATATAACTCACTATTTATGGATTGCTCTTCTAAATGAACAAGCCATTAAGTGAGAAAACGATTATGCACAAGCATTTGCAATTTGTCTTTGTCAGAGTGATGATATTGTTAGAATTTAAATGCTGTAGATTTTAAACTAAATAACACTGCTGTGTATATATATATATATATATATATATATATATATATATATATATATATATATATATATATATATATATATATATATATATATATATGTGTGTGTGTATGTGTGAATAAGAGAAAGGGAGAGAGAGAGAGAGAGAGAGAGAGAGAGAGAGAGAGAGAGAGAGAGAGAGAGAATTACAGTGTGAGAGAGTGAAAGTGAGAGTGAGGGAGTGTGTGTCTCTCTGTGAACCCAGTAATCAATTCTGCAGTCACTTTTGAATTCAGCAGAGTTTCACAGCTGTAATTGAGTGGGTTCACACATGAAAAAAGCATGTAAAAAAGGAAGAGAGAGAGAGAGAGAGAGAGAGAGAGAGAGAGAGAGAGAAATAATTACTAATAATATATGGTTGAGTTTGAAAGCATTTTTTCTATATAAATGATAAATGTTGTTATGTGTACATGGAAGAGGGGAAAAAAAGAGGTAATATATAATATATGAGTAAATTATACAGAATTTATACAGAGTAGGATTTGATATATTTGCTGTAAATTAAACATGGAAAATATGCTTGGGTATCCATTAGCCATAACATTAACACTGATTATTATCTATACACTAGCAAGCTGGTGAAAGAATCTTGGCCACTAAAGGTTCACCCCATGCATGCGGGGATTAAAGGTTAACCTTTCTGGTCCAATGCCACAGAAAAGCCAATGCAGCACAAAATCACTAAAAAAAGCCAATGCCACAACAGAAAGGCACTAGAACGTCTCGGGTTACTTTGCTGTAACCCTGTTCCCTGAAAAAGTGGGAACGAGATACTGCGATTGAAAGCGCTACGGGAAGAGGTCTCCGCTGACCGGTTGTTGAAGCATGTGTGTCAAACATGCCAAAACTTGGCCCGTGCAACCTCAGTCAGGTGACGTCATCTGGAGGTTATAAATAGGTCTGAACCGGAAACATCATCAGGTCAATTTGTCTGAAAGGACGTCCAGTCACGCCTACAGTTCGGCATTAGAGTGCAGCATCTCATTCCCGCTTTTTCAGGGAACAGGGTTACAGCAAAGTAACCCGAGATGTTCTCTTTCAAAAGCTACACTTGATGCTGTGCTTGAAAGCCCTATGGGAACAAGAATAGCAACGCCGCCGCACTGGAAGCGGCTGGACCCCAGAGTTGTGTAGCGTGCGCGCACTATCATCAAAGAAGTCTAGACCTGATTGTGGGATGCTGACTCTAGGACGTAAGCATGGAGTAGTATGAACATCCAAACTATAGACTCTGAGAAAAGTGTGCGGAGGGGACCAGCCTACCGCATCACACATTTGCTGCAAGGGGACACCTTGCAAACCCCTTATTTGAATGTGCCCTAACTCCTAGAGGTGAAGTGTGACCACGCACCTCATAGGCTAGGGCAAAATCTTTTAATGTGACATAGTTTGTCCAATGGCAGCCGCCTACCCGGTTGTGGCATAACATATAAGGAGCTGCTCCTATGTGCGGACTAGTGCAGTAGACGTAAATCTGTAGAACACGTACTGGGCACAGTAAATAAAATCCTTCTTGCTCCTGAGCATTAGACGGCAGAGGACAGAAGGTTTCAAGAACAACTGGTTGCATAATCGAAAATGGAACTTTCAGTAGATAATTCGGGTGAGGATGCAGAATAGTCTTGACCAGCCCAGGGGCAGAGTCTAGGCAGGATGACGAGATTGACAGAGCCTGCAAATCCCCAATTCTCTACAGAGAAATAAAGGCTATTAGAAAAAAAAAAACATTTTAAGGGTTAAAAGCCTAACAGGCACAAGTTCTATAGGCTTGAAAGGGGCCTCAGTCAACCTTTGAACACAATAGCTTTGTCCCTTGAAGGGACTGTTGTCTTAGGCCTGAGGACAGTTTCTCATGCAGGAACTCAAGCACTGAAACAGTCTGGCAGTGGACTGGGTCAACATGGTTTGCCATACATCCAAAATCATCCCATCTGAGGGTAAGTACTTCTGTTAGAGAGAGCCCTAGCGCTTGGAATAGTTTAGCTGGAAGACCAGGATCTCTTAATTGGCCCCTTTCAGGGGCTAAGCCTGACGGCCCCAACACTTGGGCCTGGGATGGAATATTATTCCCTGCGCCTGAGACAGAGCCGGAATTTGAATCACCTTGAGGGACAAGAACTTGTCCTATGCCTGAAGCAAAATCTGTTGCATTAGCTCGTTCAAGCAGCGCGGACACAATTCGCCATGACGATTTATATAGGAGACTTCCATTGTGTTGCCCACACTAGGACATGGTAGCCTCTTAGCTGGAGGAAGTATTTCAGGGCCAGAAATAAGCCATCGTTTCGAGGCAACTGGTATGCCATGCGAGAAGATGACCTCTCCAGATCCTTTGAGCTGGAAGGCCATCCAAGACCACACCCCAACCCAAAGGAAAGCGTCTGTTGTTAGCATCTCGTGATGACAGAGACTTAGAGTGGGACCCAAAGTTAAAAACCCGGGGTCTGAACCACATAGAAAGAGTACGAAGCCCCTGGCACGTATCCTGTTTGCTCAGGGGATTGGCCCTTGAATGAAATCCCCAGGCTCTCAGCCACAACAGAAAGGGTTTCATATGCAGAGGGCCCAAGGGTATCACCATGGATGCACCTGCCATGAGACCTAGATTTTCTGAAAGCAATGAACAGTCACCTTCTGGCCTAGTTTGATGTTCCTTAGGATGCTAAAGATAGATTTGGTGCATACAGGAGACAATTGTTCCTGTATTCAGACTGAATCTCATACGGCCCCCAAATACGTTGTCCTGTGAACGGGAGAGAAAACGTTTTTCTTGGCGTTGTGTCTCAACTCTAAAGATTCAAGATGAACTAGGACGACATGTCGATGTCGAAATGCTAGCTCCCGAGACTGAGCCAAGTCGTGAATAAAATTCGAATTACGGATGCCCTAGAACCATATAGGAAACAGTGCTGCATCCCCAAAAGTGAACCTCAGAAGCTTCCTGTGTTGTGGCAATATTTCTATATGAAATATGCGTCCTTCAGGTCGATTGTCACAAACCAAACTTCTGATTGGATTTGAGAAACTATCATCTTGACCGTCAAAATTTAGAATTTTAATATTCTGAGATAGCAGCACCACCCGCAAGGATCTAGAATTGGACGCCCCCCCCCTCCAAGAAAAACCAGCAGAAGCACAGTAGTAGACTGTGTGTCTGGGAGGGGAACATGTTCTATGGCCCCAATACCCAGCAAAGTCTATTTGAACCGTTCCGGTTTCACGGATGTGTAGACCATGCCGTTGAAACACGGAGGGCGATGCGCAAGTTGGATCCTCTGAGCCCAAGGAGATATACTTGGCAGTAGCTTCCACGCTGCCAATATCTCTGAAAGGGGCACAACGCTAGGTTGAGTGGGGGGTTTAGATGTTCGGTGACCTGAAAACATGGCAGGAGGCAAACTGAACACCTAACACTTTGTTGGTGACTACTCTTCCGAGCACCAGTGGTAGCGGAAATTTGGGCGGCCTCCTGAGGGTGCCAGGAAGGAGTGCTTATTCCCTTTGGAATACCACGCGCCCCTCCCCTGGGGGAAACACTCTCATGGTCCTGGCATTTCACCAGACTCAGGACCTCTTCTTTGAGGAGATCATGCTCCTCAGGTCCGGTCTTTTAGGCGGACTGAGAAGCACGGCGAGTCTTTATGAGGGGGTGCTCGCCTCTCCTTCTGCACTTCACGCCTCACTAGAACCTGACCTAGTCGGGACTGGGTGGCCGACGGTCCCGACTCCTGAGCACGGCGGGGAAGAAACCTCACAAACGCCTCCTCGTAGCGTTTCGCCTCCCGAAACCTACCGGTGACGGTATTCACAGCGTCACCGAATAGGCGGGAAGGTGAGATAGGGGCATGAAGGAGGAACGAACGCTCCTTGTCCTTGATGCCAGGGAGGTTCAGCCACAGATGTCTCTCCGTGGCAAGCATAGCAGCCATGGAACAGCCAATGGCACGGGCTTTCTGCTTTGTGGCACGGAGAGACAAATCCGTGGCTCGGCAAAGCTCTGAAAAGGCTTGCTGGTTGATGGACCCGCCGGTGCTCAGGTCCTTCAGTAGATCAGCCTGGTATGCCTGCAACACCGCCATGGTATGTAGCGCTGCACCGGCCTGACCTGCTGACTGGAAAGCCTTCCCCACTAGTGGAGATGTTAGTCTACATGGCTTAGTGGGGAGTTTAGGCTTCTTCAGTGAAGATGAGCACCCAGGAGAGAGATAGCTCGCAAGCATCTCCTCAACCTGGAGCATCATCATGTAGCCCCGCATGCTTGCATCAACGATCGTCGAATAAATCAATGTCGTTGGCACAAATATGCGGGACGAATAAGGTTTGCTCCATGACGAGGTAACTCACCAAAAAAGAGGGAGGGACCTTCGTTGAGGTCCCTCACCTCGGCCACTGGACAGAAACCTGTCGTCTAATTTTGAGTGTTTGGGACTCACCTGTTCCTGAGGCCAGTCAAGATGTAGGCATTCGACTGCCCTAGTTACCACCTCCAGTAATTCCTCATGCTCTCGCACACCATGAGAGGAGCTTCCTGGGGTGGTAAACTCACCTGTGAGATGTGAGGAGGTCTCCGGCGCCCCATCAGAAGAGGCATCGAGATGCGCTCCAGAAGCAGACGCGGGAATTTCCTGATCCGGTGAGACCGCGAGAGAAAAGGGCAAATCCGTCTCACGCACTTCTGCCAGATCAACGCGCGAACCCCATGAGTGCAGCGCGGCTCGCGATTTTTCTTTAAAGAATGTGAGCCGGGTGCAAAACGCTTTGATCGGAAGCAGATCACAGTGCTCGCATTGTCCCTCGAGTCCGCGGAAAGCATGATCTTTACCCAAACACTTAAAACAAAGAGCATGACAATCGTCATCGGGGAGAAGCCTCTCGCACAGAGGTAAGCAACTCTTCCTAATCTCAGCCATTAGTTTCACTTTCTTTTCTATATATATTTTCTTTCTTTCTTTTTTTTTTTTAACTGCCGCGCAGTATTGTTAGACACACACGCAAACACAATTCAGCCTTGAAGACAAAAAGACCTGAGGATATTTCCGGTTCAGACCTATTTATAACCGAGGTGTACCTGGTCAGATGATGTCACCTGACTGAGGTTGTACGGGCCAAGTTTTGCTTCAACAACCGGTCAGCGGAGACCTCTTCCCATAGCGCTTTCAAGCGCAGCATCGAGTGTAGCTTTTGAAAGGGAACACCTAGTGTACCACGCCCCTCAACCCACAGTACCTCAAGGATCTGCCACTAATGTTTTTAATATTTTAAACGCTTTAGAAATTATGGATGATCAGTATATGTATTCCAGGAATACATGCATATCCAAAGCACCAAAACCCTCTTACAACAACCCGTGCTGTTCATTGTCAGTGGTTGTATACAGAGGGACTCATTAAGTAAACTCATTCATTAGAAGGATTATTTCCCATCTCATAGGAATATTAGTGTAGATTTTGCGATAACAGGTTTAGACTATTTTGCTCTCAGTACAGTCATTATTAAACTCCAAACTCAATCCGATTACTGCCGAAATGCTGTATTCATTAAGAAGTTAGAGACTAAAAAAACAACAATAACGCACACACACGCACGCACGCGCGCGCACGCACGCACACACACACACACACACACACACACACACACACACACACACACACACACACACACACACACACACACACACACACACACACACTTACGTCTTGGCATAGGTGACTTAGGAAACGCTATTAGTACTTTTATTAGCATTAAAAACAGAAATGATAAAATAATGTATGTTCATAGGCTATTAAAAATATTGTTTGTACCTTACAGCAGGGTCATTTAGCTCTATTGCATGAATAAACATATTTATTGACCAGGGTATCTTTTCACCTGAGGTCTCCAAGCAGTAGTTTTGTTGTCACTGGCCTTCCATTTTAAGCATTGCTGTCTAGTTTTAGTTCCCTCTTTGATGTTATTATAAGCTCCACTCTTCTGGGAAGGCTTTCCCCTAAAGTTTGGAATGCAGCTGTGGGAATGTCTGGTCATTCAACTACAAGAGCATTAGTGAGGTCAAGCATTAATATTGGGTAACATTGTAATGCTATGTCAAATAAAGACATTCTAGACATTTGTGTGGTTCCAACATTGTGGCAACAGTTTGGGTGTGATGTTTTAATGTTGACACAATCTTTGGCTACATAGTGCACAAGAAAATGCTGCTAATTGCATAATAATAATAATAATAATAATAATAATAATAATATAAGTTTTGTAGGGTTTCAGCCAGCCTGTATTCAGTTTATTGCATATATGAACTGCCTAAAAATCTAATAAAACCAAGGTGTTATTTTTATCCAATTTTCTCCCAATTAGGTCATTTTGTCTGTTTCCACCCACCTGCATGTGCTGGAGAAAACCTGGCAGGTCTTAGCCCTGGCATTAAACATGAACAAAATAAAGGTTATGATATTTCTAGGAAGATCCAGGAAACCCCACAGGTTTATGTTAAGCAGAAATAAAATTAATCAACTATAATTATTCAAGCATCCAAATGATTTCTTCAGGAAATGTTCATCAACCAGTAAATGAGCTAAGAGGAAAAAAAATAAATGAATTGCATTATAAAATATTTATCAAGAGTCCAATTATATAATTATAAAATAGAGAAATAATAATAATAATAATAATAATAATAATAATAATAATAATAAATATTGACTATAGCAGTTTAATATTTTGTAGTACTAGAAAGAAAGCAGTCCACACACTGAACTGGTCTGAGCTGTTGTATTTTTCCGCTCACTAACACTATTAGACTTAATCAGAGTCAGCCAAATTATGACACACCAAACACATATAAAACATACACACAGCTTTGGCAAACCTCAGAGAAAATCACCAATATTGCAACATTAAATGAGAACCTTTCCCTGGACTGCTGTTGCACATTTAAGAAGTAATTCTGCAACAGTTGCCTCAGTAATATATTAAAGTAAACATATTAAAAAAAAAAAAAAAAAAAAAAAAACTTACTCATTCCTTCTGTATAACGCTTGGACATGGTCGCAGGAAACCTGGAGTCTATCCCAGGAGTCATCATGGATGGGGTGCCAGTCCATCACAGGGTACACAAGCACACATACACTTACACACATTCACACACAAGGGGGAATTCAGAAACACTAAGCAGCCTAATCTGCATGTCACCAGTTTGTGGAAGGAAACCCAGGATAGTTTTCCCAAATATTTTCAAATAGTAAACGGAAAAAGTGTGGCGTGCATTTGTATTTCGCCCCCTTTACTCTGATACCCCTAACTCAAAATTGAGTGGAACCGATAGCCTTCAGAAGTCACCTAATTAGTAAATAGAGTCCACCTGTGTGTAATTTAATCTCAGTATAAACGCAGCTGTTCTGTGAACCTCCTCAGAGGTTTGTAGACAACATTGGTTCAAAAACCAGTTCACAAAAGCTCATAGTTTTGCTTGCATTTAGAAGGATGTACTATTACTCCCAGCTCAACAGTGAAAGACCTGGGTGTAATATTAGACAACATCTTATCCTTTGAAAATCATATTTCCAATATTACAAAAACAGGCATACAGAAAAGGACCACCTCCAGCTGGATTCTGCTTCGTGATGATTTGGAGTTACACATGCTGCTCCTGAGCTCCCAGTGATTCAGACCCCCCTCTACCCTCTGCACCTGTCTGACTCATCCTGATGCCAAACTGGACTCCATGTTAACTTAGACATCTCCTGTTACATTGAACATCCAGCTGCCTAATACACAGTATGTCTTCAAAACCATTCCTGCTATCTGATATTACCAAAAGAGGATGGGTTCCCTGTTGAATCTGGTTCCTCTCAAGGTTTCTTCCTATTGCCATCTCAGGGAGTTTTTCCTTACCACTGTTGCCGACAATCTGAGCATTATGATTGATGCACATTTTCCTCACTCATAGACATTTACATAATTTTCTTTTCATTTTGTGACAAATTGCTTTGAGACAATGTCCACTGTTAAAGCAATTTATAAATAAAATTGAACTGAATTGAATTGAATTTGTGAACAAACAGTGCAAGTGAAAGTCCAAGGACACCAGACAGGTCAGGTATAAAGTTGTGGGGAGGTTTAGAGCAGGGGTAGGTTATAAAAAATGTCCCTAGCTTTGAACATCTTACAGAGTACTGTTCAATCCATCATCTGAAAATGTAAAGAGTATGGAACAACAGCAAACCTACCAAAACATTTCTATCCACTTACAGTAAACGGACAGGGCGGGCAAATAGAGCATTAATCAGAAAAACTGCCAAGAGGCGCAGGGTAACTCTGGAGGATCTGCAGAGGTCCACAGTTCCGGTGGGACAATCTGTCTACAGGACAACTATTAACCATACACTCCACAAATATGGTCTTTATGGAAGAATGGCAAGAAGAAAGCCATTGTTGAAAGAAAATCATAAAAAGTTGCATTTGCAGTTTGTGACAAGCCATGTGGGGGACACAGTAAAGAAGAAGGTGCTCTGATCATATGAAACCAAAAGAGCACTGAAACTGAAAGTTTTTGGTGTACATGCAAAATGCTATTTGCGGTAGAAAACTAACACTGTGCTTGATGGTGGTTTGTGGGGATGATTTTCTTCAGCAGGTACAGGGAAGCTGGTCAGAGTTAATAGAAAGATACATAGAGCCAATTACAGGGCAAGCTTATAAAAAGACCTCTTAAAGTCAGAAAACTTGAGTGGAGGTTGACCTTGGAGCAGGACAATGACCCTAAACATACAACCAGAGCTACAATGGAATGGCATATTCATGTGTTGAATCACCCAGTAAAAGTCCAGACCTAAATCCAATCAAGAATCCGTGGCAAGACTTGCTGGTCACAAATGCTCTCCAACTAAACTGACTGAGCTTGATCTATTTTGCAAAGAAGAAAGAATTCACTCTCTAGATGTGCAAAGCAGGTAGAGAAATATCCCAAAAAACTTGCAGCTGTAATTGCAGCAAAAGGTGGTTCTACAAAGTTGAACATGTGATTTGGGAAACATTCCAAATATTTAATAAAGATTCAGACATTTAATGATTGATATGGTGACCAAAATGTAAATTTTTTCCACCTCCTCTAATGGATGACAAATGGGACACAATATTAATATATAAAATGGATTATGACAAATGAAAGAACATAATTGAATTGTAATTTAAATGATTAGATTTTAGTGTAAAGTTTGATTATTTTTGATTAAAACAAGCTGTTCTCTAAGTGCCATATATTTAATAAATGTTTTTTATTGATTTATCTAAAAAAAGCATAAACCTACTTTGATGTAAATGTCACTTATTAATAATTCACATTCATATTTTTAAATATAAAATCAGTAGGCGCAAAAAGAAGTTAAATCAATTAATTATCCAATTTTACACAAGTAAGTACTAAATGGGTCACAGACGTATCAGCAAGTGTTGATCAGTTAAGGAGTCTGCAGAGAAATGTCTCCACAGTTTTGTGAGATGAACCTTGAAAGCCATAGTGAGCAAACTCTGCATGGCTCCCCTCACCAGGGCCAACATTAACAAGGCTGGTTGATTTTCAGATTTCAGGTTGGAAGATGCGGTTGCATCGAATAATTCTGCACCTGGACGTTTTCACTTAGATCTCATTTTCACCTTGACTTGTAATAAATTGATAGACTCCAGACTAAAAAAAAGACATAGTGTCATTTTGGATTTCAAAACTTGTCTTTAACTTTTTTTTTTCAATCTTATTAATTAATTAAGATTCAGATAAAATTAAAAACAAGATAATTAGTGCAAACTTTCGTAGCTGACTTTCTGCTTTAATATGAGTGGATTTACATCCAAATTTAGCAAACAATGTAGTTAATATAACCATTTTCATACATAGCTCTTTAATTTTAAGGGCTCAGTCATGATTCAATATTAAATCATGAATAAAATATAATAGCAGAAAGTCTGCAATTTGATCTTTATATTAATTTTAACAGCAATATACTTTGGTAGACAGATAACAGTAATTTTAAAAAGGTTAAGAAGTTATTATTAGTTGTCAGAATATGCATACACATGTGGACAAAATTGTTGGTACCTTTGGTCAATGAAAGAAAAACTCAATGGTCACAGAAATAACTTTAATCTGACAAAAGTAATAATAAATAAAAATTCTATGAATGTTAACCAATGAAAGTCAGGCATTGCTTTTCAACCATGCTTCAACGGAATTATAAAAAAAAAAATGAACTCATGGAACAGGCCTGGACAAAAATGATGGTACCCCTAACTTAATAGTTAATAATAGTCTATTAATAATAGTCATACAAAGTTATTTCTGTGACCACCTTTTGAGGCAATCACTGCAATCAAATGATTCCTGTAACTGTCAATGAGACTTCTGCACCTCTCTGCAGGTATTTTGGCCCACTCCTCATGAGCAAGCTGCTCCAGTTGTTTCCGGTTGTTTCAGCTCCTTCCAAAGATGCTCAATAGGATTGAGGTCAGGGCTCATAGAAGGCCACTTTAGAATAGTCCAGTGTTTTCCTCTTAGCCATTCTTGGGTGTTTTTAGCTGTGTTTTGGGTCATTGTCCTGTTGCAAGACCCATGACCTGCGACTGAGACCCAGCTTTCTGACATTGGCCAGCACATTTCTCTCTAGAATCCCTTGATAGTCTTGAGATTTCATTGTACCCTGCACATATTCAAGACACCCTGTGCCAGATGTAGCAAAGTAGCCACAGAACATAACAGAGCCTCCTCCATGTTTCACAGTAGGGACAATGTTCTTTTCTTGATATGCTTCATTTTTTCGTCTGTGAACATGGAGCTGATGTGCCTTGGCAAAAAGTTCCATTTTTGTCTCGTCTGTCCATAGGACATTCTCCCAGAAGCTTTGTGGCTTGTCAACATGTAGTTTGGCATATTCCAGTCTGGCTTTTTTATGATTTGTTTTCAACAATGGTGTCCTCCTTGGTCGTCTCCCATGTAGTCCACTTTGGCTCAAACAATGACGGATGGTGCGATCTGACACTGATGTTCCTTGAGCATGAAGTTCACCTTGGATCTCTTTAGAAGTCTTTCTGGGCTCTTTTGTTACCATTTGGATTATCCGTCTCTTTGATTTGTCATCAATTTTCCTCCTGCGGCCACGTCCAGGGAGGTTGGCTACAGTACCATGGATCTTAAATTTCTGAATAATATGTGCAACTGTAGTCACAGGAACATCTAGCTGCTTGGAAATGGTCTTATAGCCTTTACCTTTAACATGCTTGTCTATAATTTTCTTTCGAATCTCCTGAGACAACTCTTTCCTTCGCTTCCTCTGGTCCATGTTGAGTGTGGTACATACCATGTCACCAAACAACACAGTGACTACCTGGAGCCCTATATATAGGCCCACTGACTGATTACGAGATTGTAGACAGCTCTGATGCTAATTAGTGGAAAAACCTTGAATTAACATGTCCCTTTGGTCACATTATTTTCAGTTTTTTCTAGGGGTACCATCATTTTTTTCCATGAGTTTATTTAAAAAAATAATAATAATAATTCTGTTGAAGCATGGTTGAAAAGCAATGTCTGACTTTCATTGGTTAACATTCATAGATTTTTTTTTAATTATTACTTTTGTCAGATTAAAGATATTTCTGTGACCATTGTGAGTTTTTCTTTCATTGACCGAAGGATACCAACAATTTTGTCCACGTGTGTATGAGGTAATGATTGAGGAATTTGGTTTTCTCTTCTCTGAGTAGATTAATTGGTTTGATGCTACCTGGTAAACTGACATCATAAGTGACATTTCATCAGTGGGAATGAGTCAGCCTGTCAGTCAGTGACTGAAATAAAAGCCTCTTTTAGACTCTGGCTGATGGATAGATGGATGGATGGATAGATGGATGGATGGATAGATGGATAGATGGATGGATGGATGGATGGATGGATAGATGGATGGATGGATAGATGTCATGTGGACGACACAGCAAGTGAAGGGGAAGCTGGTCAGAGTCGATGGAAAGATGCGTAGAGCCAATACAGAGCAATCATTGAAAAAACCCTGTTAGAAACTGCAACATACACTTGAGAGTGGAGGATGATCTTCCAGCAGGACAATGACTCTAGACATACAGGCAGAGCTACAATGAAATGGTTTATTCTAAGCATATTCATGTGTAGAATGGCCCAGACAAAGTCCAGACCTAAATTCAATCGAGAATCATTATTATATCAGCATTATAATAGACATGTGATGCATGCATCTTTAACTATATGCATTGGATAAGGGCATCTGCCAAATACCATAAATGTAAATAGATCATAGATACCATAACTGTAAATCTCCGTAACATGCCTGTGTGTAGTATGTAATTTTTTTTAATGTTCCCCGTTAATTTTTCCTTTACATGCCAATACATGGTCTATCTATCTATCTATCTATCTATCTATCTATCTATCTATCTATCTATCTATCTATCTATCTATCTATCTATCATCTTTAACAGACATGAGAAAGAGAGAGAGACAGAGTGAGAGTAAGAGAGATATGCAAGGGCAGGGAGACACTGCTTGCATGGCTGAGTGAACACTTTTATTTCTTCTATCAGAGCAGAGGCGTTTGTTATGATAACAGTGTGAGGAATAGACTGGCTATATCCAACTCATGCTGTATACTCATGCCCTGTCTCACCCCTCAGTGTGCATCAGCCAATCTGTGTATCTCGCGGAGTGGATCATCCAGTGCTTATCTTTTTCTTTGTTGTATAGCATCTATTTCCCCCCCCTGCATGTGACACTAGGCACGTTTCTTAAACTGTGACAGAATCCCCCTAGTATTTGATATACAAGGCTCTTTCTCTCTCCCGCTCTCTCTCTTGCTCTCCCTCGCTCTCTCTTTCTCTCTCTCACACACCGCCAAGTCACCAATCTAAACATAGAACCTCAGTAATAGATTCTCGTTGGCAATTAAAGCAGGCAGACTGAGCCCCCAGAGATACACCGCTGGAGAGACAAAGAGAAGAGTGACAAAGTACTGGGCTCTCCAGGCTTTCCAGCCGAAGCTAGACATCCCGCCAGTGGGCACAGCAATCTAATCCAGCCCCAGGTTGCGACATTACTGCTCATTTTCCTCCCAAAACACAACAGGAAGAATAAGCTTCTGCCTCCAAGCGGAAGAAAAATAACTCTGGAAAAAAAAGCAGTGCCTAGCCAAAAGTACCTGCAACATTTATGATATATACATTTGTAGGAAGCCTCTGAGGGAACTGCCACAAAACCCCTTCACCACACTCCAAATCAATAGCTACAACAAATCAGACACACACACACACACACACACACACACACACACACACACACACACACACACACACACACACACACACACACACACACACACACACACACACACACACACACACACACACACACACACACACACCTAGCCTGAAAGTTAGCTCTGGATATACAACATGAGCTGTGTTCAATGCTGTAGTAATGAGTATACTGTATACTGTATATGATCATTAAATGTCATGCAGTAGTACATGTTTTTAATTGTATTACACTAATCTTTTTTATTAATTTCCACAGGTGAAGTTGAACATTCACCTGTGGATTCAATTACCTAAGAATGGCATTATACTGCTTTCATTTCCCCATCATGTTTATTGTTACAGTGTCAGAAAAAGCCTTTGATTCAACGGCAAGTGAAACAGAATAAAGGGCTTCTGTTTTTTCTGTTCTGTAGCCATCATAGCCAGTTCAGACACATTTCATAGGGCTTTGAAGCAAACATATTAGAATTAAAACTATTACATTTGAGTTGCACATTATTTGAAGATGTTTGATGAAACATTAAACATTCATGTTGTTCACAAAGCTATGCAATGCAAATTGCTTTTGTGTGGGTTTAATAGAAGCAGTTTGCCATTTTAAACAGGAAAATTTCACAGAGGTTATGTTTCTATGAGTCACACGATACGAAGCAACATTTCAGTTTTGATGTGTCGATGAGTTGACATTTCTAATTTGTGATAGTTTGACAGAGTTATTGACTGAGGCAATTTCTCTGAGGGTAGAAGAGAGTCCTTCACGCTTCTAGATTCCACTACTGCAGTTTAGGACACATCACTGATTAAACGAGGAACACAGTGGAAATTAAAATTTGTTGGTGTGTGTGTGTGCATGTGATGTAAATGAAGAATAACATGAAAATAGCTTAGTATAGAAGCGGTATATGTCAGGTTCACATATGTCTATGAGGCCTTGAGATCAGGGTGTAACAATATAAAAGTACAACAAGACTGTAAATCCACAATGCTTATATTATACCATAATCCAAAGTGAGGAAAAAGGGTGATGCAACAAAGGGATAAAATCATCAAAGAGTTTCCTAGAACCACATCATTCAGTCGACATTCTTCATTCATTAATTTAGGTTCAGGGGTGCTGGAGCTTATCCCAGGAGGGGAACGAGTTGGGGATACACGCTGGACAGGGTGCCAATCCATTGCAGAGCATATACACAGACAGACAATTTGAGAAAGCCAATCAGCCTAATTTGCATTTGTTTGAACAGTGGGTGGAAGCAGAATACCTGGAGGAAACTCACGAAACATGGGGAGACCATGCACACACCCTGAACCCCAACCCTGTAGGTGTAAGTCCACAGTGCTAATCACTACACCACCTCCCACCGTTTACTCAACATTCTACTAAACTTGAATTGTTAACAAGGATCACGTCAGACTATGACGTGATTTTACTTATACAAGTTTGTGAAAACCATGCTTACCAGAAAACCTTGCTTAAATCTTAATGTATATATACTGTAATATGCTTAAAATTAATATATGCTTATCTGAGAGCACACTACAAAAAAAAGTACATTTATCTAAAACTATTTAATGTCTCGTTCTATTGGCAGATACCTTTGCTTCTTTCAATAACTAAATGATTAAACCTAGTAATATTATCTGCCATTAACATTTATGCTTAAAAAATAACAAAATTGTTTCTAAAAAGGTGTTTAATAATTTTATATTAAGAAATTGCAGCCATAACACATTTTAAGAGGCTTGCTAAATCATACTCATCATACTACAGTACGTTTATACCTGCTATTTGTAAAGCTAATATAAGTGAACACCATTTTTCAGTCATACTCATGGTGTAAATGTGGGACATTGGTGGATCAGTGGTAAGTTTCTTGCCTGACATCTGGAAGGTCTCGATTCCCAGTCAACGTCCATACCTCAGCCACCCCAGGTCCCAAGCCCATATAAAATGAGAGGGTTGTGTCAGGAACGGCATCCAGCATAAAACCTGTGCCAAGATGTGTGTGGATCGAATGGTTCACTGTGGTGACGCCTTGATGGGAGCAGCTGAAAGACCAACAACAACAACAACAACAACAACAACTCATCCTGTAAACATCTAAACATTAAAAATAATGGATGGTCCTAGAACCATAAGCTTTATTTAACACTATTAGCTAGAATGAGCTAATTTGACAGGATGTCTGAGGGAGTTTTAAAGTCTAACTCAAACTAATATAAACTAGTTACAGTGTTTCTGAGAGGATCATGAAGTCACAATTAATGTGAGTGACAGCTTTGAGAGTGGAAACTATTCGTTGATTTAATGTAATCACTCTTGTCATTTGTGGTGAACAGAAAAGCATCTCTGAACTATATGGTGAATGAGCTACAAGAGTAGAACTGAGTTGCACTCTTGTCAGTCAAGGATAAGAATATTTGGCTATCCTCTCCTTCCTGAAAACTATATATATTTTCACAAACTTTTATGTTTTGTTTCACAAACACATTTAATGTGTTTACAGAGATGTTTAAGTCACATGAAGTTGCGCTTAGATTTTTTCATTAGCTCTCAGAGCATTAAATGGTCTGTCCTTGGACTGAATTTGCTTATACTTGTACAACTATCTGTTAGACTCTGTAAAGACTTAAATTTTTTAATTGTTTGGAAATGTATCAAGTGCTTTATAGTCGTTTCCAGATTGATGAGCAGCAACAGTTGCTACTCTGAGGACATGGCTAAAGTCTTCTCATCTTGACAAGATTAAGACACATGTCTAAATGCCCTGAAGGCAAAAAGAAAAAAAAAAAAACTGACAAAAAGAAAAGTGCTTTTATAGAGGTGCTCACACATCTTGATGATTAATTGTATCTTGTGCATTTCTTTAGTAACACCTGGCTGCTAATTACTCTCTTAACGTTTGTGGAAACATGAAGGGTATGCTTGTTTTATCCCCACCTGTTTTCTGAATATTGGTATGCTTTTATAGAAGGAACAAAAAATGCTCATATAAAAAACATGCCGTCGAAATCTGTTGTGTTGTTTTATTTAGAGAAGGACTGCTTAATTGGCCCTGATAAATAAAGACATACAATAGAAGAAGGGTGTATCTTCTCATCACTCGTCAAATATACTGTACATTATTGCACAGAGAAATAATAAGCTAACCTGACATAACACCTAGCAGGATTTTAAATCATAATCTGTACATAGAGTATTTATAACCTTTTCAGGTACCAGTAACCAGGCAGACAGACTTTCATCCATACAGGGGCTTTGATGCAGTGCGTTTTAGCAGAAAGCTGACAGGATTGTGTGTAGTAAGGATCTAAACACGTTGTCAAGGAAGCAGTGACAACCGAATAAACCCTGGCTGACTCACAGAAATCGTACTTTTTCGGTAACAGGAGTACGTGTGTGTATGTGTGTGTGTGTGTGTGTGTGTGTGTGTGTGTGTGTGTGTGTGTGTGTGTGTGTGTGTGTGTGTGTGCGTGCGTGCGTCCATGCACAGATTTGCAGAGCCCTGCCGGAATGCCAGCAGCCCGATGAGGATTTAACTGGGTGTCTGACATAGACACTGACAGAGAGTTCATGAACGCGCAGACGCAATGGGATCCAATTAAGGTTTGTGAGGGCGGGCGGGAAGGGATAGGGGGCTGGGAACCAGTCGTCTGAGCTGCACAACAGGTTGATGCGGCGCATAGAGAGGGGTAGGGAAAGCCTGACCGAAACAGGGTTAATTACTTTGGTGACCGTGAATGGTCCGATGAATCTGGGAGATAATTTGTGGGAGGTTGTTTTGATGGGAATGTCTCTGGTGGACAGCATCACCCTCTGACCCACTCTGTACCTGGGGGCTGCCGAGTGGCGTCGGTCAGCTTGCCGTTTGAAGGTGCTGATGGTGCGTAGGAGACGGGTTCTGGCCTGGGACCAAACTCTCTTGCAGCGGCGAACAAAAGACAGGCCTGAAGGTACGTTTACTTCCTTTTCTTGGGATGGGAACAGTGGTGGCTGATAGCCCAAGCAGCAATGGAAGGGTGAGAGGCCTGTGGCAGAGGCTGGTAGAGAGTTGTGCGCATACTCAATCCAGGGGAGTGTCCTACTCCACGTAGTTGCATCTCGTGAGGCCATGCACCTTAGGGCCTTTTCCAGTTCCTGGTTCAATCTCTCTGTCTGCCCGTTTGACTGAGGGTGATAACCAGAGGGTAGGCTGGCTGTTGCTCCGATTAACCTGCAAAATGCCTTCCAGAACTCTGCTGAGAACTGGGGGCCGTGGTCGGAGACAATGTCTAAGGGGAGGCCATGCAGACGGAAGACGTGGAGGATCATCAACTCAGCCGTTTCCTTGGCTGACGGGAGCTTTGGCAAGGGAACGAAATGGGCAGACTTGGAGAAGCGGTCAACTATGGTCAGTATACAGGTATTGCCATCAGAATTGGGGAGGCCAGTAACAAAATCCAGGATGATATGAGACCAAGGTCGGTGAGGAGCTGGGAGAGGTTTTAGGAAAACAGCAGGAGGTTTGTTGGTCGACTTTTTCCTAAGGCAGGTGTCACAGGCTGTCACAAACCCTTGAACATCCGCCTTCATAGATGGCCACCAGAACCTTTGCTGAAGGAGGGATAGGGTGCGGGCTCTACCCGGGTGACAGGCAATTCGAGAGCTGTGTCCCCATTCCAGCACCTGGGATCGGACGGACGCTGGGACAAAGAGGAGGCCGGGGGGAACGTTGCTTGGACCTGGTTCCCGATTAAGTGCCTTCTTCACCTGCGTTTCAATATCCAGGAGCGCGGCCGCCACCAGGCAATGAGGAGGCAGAATTGTCTCACTTGGTGATGGGTCTTGGGGCATGGAAAACTGTCGAGACAGGGCATCAGGCTTTATGTTTTTGGAGCCAGGGCGATACGAGAGCACGAAATCAAAACGAGAAAAGAACAGGCTCCACCTGGCTTGACGGGCGTTAACTCTCTTGGCTGACCTGAGATATTCTAAGTTCTTATGGTCGGTCCAGACCACAAATGGAGAGGCAGTTCCCTCCAGCCAGTGCCTCCACTCATCCAGAGCAACTGCCAACAGTTCCCGATCTCCTATGTTATAATTCTTCTCAGCAGGGGAGAGACGACGGGAGAAGAAGGAGCAAGGGTGCAACTTGTTGTCCTTTAGTGATCTTTGGGACAAGACAGCCCCAACTCCTGACTCGGAGGCGTCCACCTCCACCACGATCTGGAGGGACGGATCCGGGATGATTAGAATGGGTGCAGATGTGAACCTATGTTTTAGGTCAGTGAATGCATCCTCAGCCTGCTTGTTCCAGAGAAAAGGAGCTTTGGTGGAGGTTAACAAGGTGAGTGGCGCCGCCACGGAGCTGTAATTCCTAATGAAGCGCCTATAAAAATTGGCAAACCCCAAGAATCGCTGGAGATCTCGTCTTGTGGTGGGTGTGGGCCAGTCGGTGATGGCAGTTAACTTAGATGGCTCCATCTGAAGGCTGGAAGGGGCGATGATAAAGCCAAGGAGAGACACAGACTCTTGGTGGAATTCACACTTCTCGGCTTTGACATAAAGTTTGTTTTCAAGGAGTCTCTGCAAGACTTGTCGGACGTGCAATCTGTGCTCCTCCAGAGAACGAGAAAAAACTAAAATGTCATCCAGGTACACGAAAACGAAAATATTTAGGAAGTCTCTGAGCACGTCATTAACCAGGGCTTGAAAAACAGCAGGAGCGTTGGTAAGCCCGAAGGGAACCACTAGGTACTCGTAATGGCCTGTGGGTGTGTTGAATGCAGTCTTCCATTCGTCTCCCTCCCTTATCCTCACCAGATGATATGCATTCCGCAAGTCCAGTTTGGTGAACACACATGCTCCTTGCAGAAGTTCGAAGGCCGTGGTCATGAGAGGAAGAGGATAGCGATTCTTAATGGTGATGGCATTCAGACCGTGGTAGTCAATGCAGGGATGAAGGGACTTGTCCTTTTTATCCACAAAAAATGATGATGGATGTGATGGATGGTAGAGAACTTCCGTCGAGAGCCTGGACTGAGAGTCGGGTGTCCAAGGCCAGAAAGGGTATTTTTAGTTCCCTCGCAGTAGCAGCGCATATCAGGTCTTGGTCAGATCCAGAGTCAATGAGTGCTTTGAGTAGTTGGGCCTTGTTCTGGAAGATGATCATGATGGGAAGCAAGGGGCGTTGGCCTGAGAGATTTCTCTGAGAGAGGTCCTCCAAGACTCCCAGTTTCATTGGAGGGCGTATTGTTTTAACGGGCACTGAAGGCGGAAGTGGCCTACTTGGCCGCAGTAGAAGCAGGCCTCTTGATCCCTCCGCCGTTGGCGCTCCTCAAAAGAGATCCGGGCCCGGTCGATCTGCATAGGCTCAGCAGGGGGATCGGTAGTTTGTGGAGGGGTGATTGATCTCATTCTTACAAGGGGTCTGGTGCGTTCTTGGCGTCTGAGCCGGAGGCGTGCATCGATGCGACCTGCTAGATCCATGAGACCATTCAGGTCTGAAGGGAGTTCCTGAGAGACCAACTCATCCTTTACGGCCTCGCTCAGTCCATGAAAAAACATGTCGCACATTGTGCATTCATTCCATCCACAAGAGGCCACCAGGGTGCGGAACTCGATGCCGTAATTGTAGACTGAGTGTGCTCCCTGACGGCGTCTCAGCATCTGCCCAGCTGCCTCCTTGCCAGAAAGTGAGCGATCAAAGACTCTTTTCATCTCTCTGGTGAATGCGCTGTAATTAGTGCAGCAGGGGTCGTCGGCGTCCCATAGTGCCGTTCCCCACTCTCGTGCTCTTCCAGAGAGAAGTGTGATGACATAGGCTATTTTTGAGCGTTCAGTGGGAATTGTGGAGGTTTGTAACTCGAGAGACAGAGAGCACTGTGAGAGGAAGGCTCGGCAGGTGCCGGGTTCTCCGTTGTAGGACTGAGGGGGTGGCAGGCGGGGTTCTCTGATCGGAGGAGGTGGAGAACGAACTGGAGCTGGGGGTAATGAGACCTGGAACTGTTCAATCCGAGAAGCAAGTGCAGTGGGAGTGTCTGCCATAGACCTTAGGTTTTGATTCACTTGCTGAATCTCCCCCTGGTGGGTGCCGAGAAGGGTGCCCTGTGCCTCCAAGGCGGTCCTGAGTTGACCTAAATCCGCTGGGTCCATATTGGCCGAATTATTCTGTCACGGCTGGTTCGTGTGAGGCAGGCTTGGAGGACCCAAAAGCAGACACAATAGGTTGGATTTAATATAACGGAGTTTGGCAAGGAAACGAAATGAGAAGGTGAAGCAGAGAGAGAGAGATGATCAAAAAGAAACCAGTACTTGGGGTGCTGTCTGAAAAGAGCTATGGCGTGGCTTGGTTGTGGCTGTGGATGAGAGACATAGAGCACTGAACGCGCAGGTTGAGCAAGCACGGCAGAGGAGTGAGCGTGGCTGTGTGGAGAGGTGAGGGCGGTGGTGCACGTGTAAAATCCGATGTGCAGTTTGAGGGAGAGATTGGAGTTTCAGCAATCCTGAGGATAAAGGCAGGGCCGGAGTCAAAAACAGAAGCTAAGGTTCAAAGCCGGGTTATCAATCAACGTAGTGAACAGTTCCAACTCGTGAAGCTAAGAATGTAACCAGAAGAGAAAAAAGGGTCAATAACATGAAAGGCAAAAGGTATTATTTTCACAAAACACTAGACACAAAAAACACTAGGCTTGTGGCACGCAATAATTCGGCACTGGATGGTTGTTTGTGGCTGGTTTAATTAGGGAGAAAGTGACGAATGAGATGCAGAGCAGGTGTGCAGGTGTGCCGGTGAATGAGGTGGCAAAACAGAAGCCGTGGGATGGAATGTGGAGAGGAGTTGCAGATGATCATGGCTTGGTTTGAGCGGAGGGCGTGACATGGCGTACTGTTACAGTTTGTCTGTGTGAGTTTAGAGATTATCAGCGAGGCCACTGAGAGCTCTGTGAAGTGAGGGAACCTGAACAATCAGAGTTAAGTTGAGCCAGATGCCACCGGTAGCTGTGGGGCTAAATCGTCCTACACAAATGCCTAGACAGTAAACAGACACTATGCAAACACACACACACACACACACACACACACACACACACACACACACACACACACACACACACACACACACACACACACACACACACACAAAGAAACCTACAACATGCAGCATGACTCAGCAGAGAGCTTCATGTTGAGTCATGTGGTTGAAACATTCGGACCCTTGGGCAGGGGAAAGAACTAAAAAATACAGTTCAGAAAACTTTGGGAAATGTTTTTTTAATGTTTCTTTCCCTTTCTCTATGTTTCAGACAAACAAGTAGTGACACTCAAGAAGTTCCAGACCTGCCACCAGCATCATGTACATCTCTCTCTCTCTCTCTCTCTCTCTCTCTCTCTCTCTCACACACACACACACACACACACACACACACACACACACACACACACACACACACACACACACACACACACAGAGAAGAGAAAAAGACAAAGGAAGAAAAAAGTTACACAGATAGAAAGAAAGACATAGAAAAGGGTAGGCAAATGAGATGAGAACAACTAACTAGACTGCCACTAATGAAGATAAAAGAAGCATAAAATAAGAAGTCTTCGCTTTCGCTCCATTCCTAAGACACATCCCGAAGTTCGATCAATCTCATTAACCCATCCATCCCTCCCTCTCTCCCCTACCCTCTAGCACACAGACAGCTCCATCCATCAAGAAGGCAGCAATATCAGATACAGCAGCACCTACATGTGTTCCTCTGAGGCCTCCTCATTTATAACTAGGCACGTCTTCTTCAATTCACTCCCATCATATGAGCATGCTAAAGCTTGCAATGCATTGCTCAGTCATTACAGTTTTCACTTTGGCTAGCAAACATTTCCGCACATTCTTTATTACCATTTACTTAACTGATTTAGTTAAACTAAGTACTAACTACTCTGTTTTAGCAGTTCAACATAATTTCCAACCTAAATGATCAGAAGATTTACAGTATTATCAACTATTCACCACATGCAATGTATCTAAATGACTATATAATCATACTTTTTAAAACTAAAATAAAAAAAGGAAAAGGGATGTTTTGGGCTGGTCCTGGCCCAGTCCATTCACAGCTCAATCCATTCAACACAAAGCACCTAATTACATTTTTGCCATGACCCCTGTGAAAGGTTAGATGAATGAGATGTGATATTGATTAGAACTTCTGGCCAGAGACTGAACTCTTTTTCCAGCGTAACCCCCCCCCCCCCCCCCCCCCCAACCTACTGACTGGGAACAAAATGCTTCAAGCTTCAAAACTAAATTGCTCTCTTGCTTCTATTTTTTAATTTCCTTTTGTTCCTGTTTTGCTGACATTGTCACACCCATCTACAAAATCTTCCTGTTACTTTTCCAATGTAGTTATTGAGTAACTTGTAGCAGATGCTGAACAATGTGCTTCAAAATGAACAACTACAGAAAAAAGGGTAAAAAAAATAAAATAAAATGATGTGAACCCATAATAACATTGCACTGATTTTCCCCCACTAGGACTGGGCCATGGTTTCCTTGGGATTTGTAGCTGCTGTTTATTCGACAGTTCTTTGAACAGACACAATTTACCAGCTGCTCGGTTGCCATGTTAACAGGTTGACATCTCATAAGCTGTCTATCATGGGAATTATTGGCGGACAATTATTTTGCTTCTCTGAAAAATACAGAAATTGAGCTAGTGCAAAAAATAAAGCTCAAACACAAAGCTTCATCTCTATACTGAATTTCAAGATCAGTGCATTTAATCAGTAATGCATGATTTAAAAAAGAAAAAAATCTCATTGTTCGCTTTTCTCATCTTGTATGAACAGACTGTCAGATGAGTTATCTTTTACTCTGACTTTCCATCTCAAAGCAACTTTCTGCCATATAAAGATTACTAGTCTTGTGTTTTTTTTTTTCAAACATTTATTTAAATTTCTTTATATTGTAGACTTTTTCATCTTTAGAGTTTGTCTCAAACAAGCTTTCCTGCCTGTGTAGAAATTAATTTATCCTCATATCAGGACATACACACGTGGACAAAATTGTTGGTACCCTTCGGTCAATGAAAGAAAAACTCACAATGGTCACATAAATAGCTTTAATCTGACAAAAGTAATAATTAAAAAAAATTCTATGAATGTTAACCAATGAAAGTCAGACATTGCTTTTCAACCATGCTTCAACAGAATTATTTAAAAGAATAAACTCATGGAACAGGCCTGGACAAAAATGATGGTACCCCTAGAAAATACTGAAAATAATGTGACCAAAGGGATATGTTAATTCAAGGTGTGTCCACTAATTAGCATCACAGGTGTCTACAATCTTGTAATCAGTCAGTGGGCTTATATATAGGGCTCCAGGTAGTCACTGTGTTGTTTGGTGACATGGTATGTACCACACTCAACATGGACCAGAGGAAGCGAAGGAAAGAGTTGTCTCAGGAGATTCGAAAGAAAATTATAGACAAGCATGTTAAAGGTAAAGGCTATAAGACCATTTCCAAGCAGCTAGATGTTCCTGTGACTACAGTTGCACATATTATTCAGAAATTTAAGATCCATGGGACTGTAGCCAACCTCCCTGGACGTGGCCGCAGGAGGAAAATTGATGACAAATCAAAGAGACGGATAATCCGAATGGTAACAAAAGAGCCCAGAAAGACTTCTAAAAAGATACAAGGTGAACTTCATGCTCAAGGAACATCAGTGTCGGATCGCACCATCCGTCGTTGTTTGAGCCAAAGTGGACTACATGGGAGACGACCAAGGAGGACACCATTGTTGAAAACAAATCATAAAAAAGCCAGACTGGAATATGCCAAACTACATGTTGACAAGCCACAAAGCTTCTGGGAGAATGTCCTATGGACAGATGAGACAAAAATGGAACTTTTTGCCAAGGCACATCAGCTCCATGTTCACAGACGGAAAAATGAAGCATATCAAGAAAAGAACACTGTCCCTACTGTGAAACATGGAGGAGGCTCTGTTATGTTCTGGGGCTGCTTTGCTGCATCTGGCACAGGGTGTCTTGAATCTGTGCAGGGTACAATGAAATCTCAAGACTATCAAGGGATTCTAGAGAGAAATGTGCTGGCCAGTGTCAGAAAGCTGGGTCTCAGTCGCAGGTCATGGGTCTTGCAACAGGACAATGACCCAAAACACACAGCTAAAAACACCCAAGAATGGCTAAGAGGAAAACATTGGACTATTCTAAAGTGGCCTTCTATGAGCCCTGACCTCAATCCTATTGAGCATCTTTGGAAGGAGCTGAAACATGCCGTCTGGAAAAGGCACCCTTCAAACCGGAAACAACTGGAGCAGCTTGCTCATGAGGAGTGGGCCAAAATACCTGCAGAGAGGTGCAGAAGTCTCATTGACAGTTACAGGAATCGTTTGATTGCAGTGATTGCCTCAAAAGGTTGTGCAACAAACTATTAAGTTAGGGGTACCATCATTTTTGTCCAGGCCTGTTCCATGAGTTCATTTTTTTAAAATAATTCCGTTGAAGCATTGTTGAAAAGCAATGTCTGACTTTCATTGGTTAACATTCATAGAATTCTTATTTATTATTACTTTTGTCAGATTAAAGTTATTTCTGTGACCATTGTGAGTTTTTCTTTCATTGACCGAAGGGTACCAACAATTTTGTCCATGTGTGTATAAGGGAGTTTGCTTTCTTCTTTAGTCAAGCATCTGAGTCTCTCAGTTTATTTTTATTTCTCCCCTGGGGTGTGAGAGACATCAGCTTCTTTTTCGGCCTGGCAGATCACAGTAGATCTCTGCTTGCCGGAGGTGGGTGAAGAAATGGAATAATAGTGTGTGATCATATGAGCAGTGTGTCATAACGTGAGAGGACAGCCCCATGGTTGAGAGATAATGATGCAGCTGAGCGATTGTTCAGGCTCATGGAAAATAGTCCTCCTGCCTTCTCATGCACATACACACAGCTTCTCAGTAGCCTTTAGTGTGATTTTATTAACTTCCCCAGTGCAGTATCAGAAGAAAGGAATTATAACATTTTAAAATTTATATTGTGGAAAAGTGTTTTTTTCCCCATAATTAAATAAAAAAAAGTGAAACTCATGTATTTTTAATTCAATATACATACAGTGACATACAGTTTATTTTTATTATAATTTTTATTTCAATCATTATGGATTACAGCTCATGTGATATATGGTGTATATATATATATATATATATATATATATATGAAAGGACTTTCAATTCAGAAATTCAACTACTACATCCAAATTCAGAAACATATATATACTTGGAGCATTAATTATTACATCTATGTGACATGACATCAAGGCAATCAGCCTGTTATATTGGTGAGGCATTATTGAAGACCAGGTTGCTTTGATAGCAGCCTTCAACTCTTTCTTAGACCAGATAAGATGCTTCTGATGTTGTCTCTGGTTCTGGAGTAGCCTGATACTTGTATGAATGCAACAGTTGTGGCCCATTTCCTAAAGACACCTGTGCATGATGTACTGACTCTAGCCTCACTCTACTTCCTGTGAATCTCTCTCAAATTCTCCATGATGGTTTGCTTGTACTGAACTATACTAGACTAGAGAGATACATGGTGTTTATACTATACAGTATAAATGAAAAAAAAAATGTATAGATAAATAAAAAAATGTATATATAAAACATTACTTAAACTCGAAATAAAATATTATAACAGTTTTAGATACTGAATCTTTGATTTATAAAGTCCAAATGAAAATATTTCACTTTTAATGACAAGTAATGAATCTAGCAAACAGTGCCGTGAAAAAGTATTTTCGTATTTCGGGGCAAATACTGTACAGTCACACTTAAATGACACACTTGCTCTAGGTAAAAGAATAATTGCCAGTAAAAGCACAAACCTTCAAAAAACATCAATGCTAGTTATCATAGTAAGGTATCAGAACACCCAATACATCACAGCTTGCTGTGTATGGTGCTTAGCAGGCAAAGAGTTTAATGTTGTTGACCTGACCTTTTAATTTCCTGGCTCTCAATCCGATCAAGCACCCAAAGGATATCTTGTACCCTACTTTGCAACTCACAAACCTAAAGGATACACTGTCAATGTTCTGGTGCCAGACGCCAGAGCCGCCGCGGGGAGACCAAAACCCAAGTGGTGTTAATGTTAATGGTTTTAAAATTATGCCTGATTGGTCTAAAATGTGAATGCTCCTAGCTGCTGTTTGGATGAGGGCAACCTGTACGTTACTGGGTTTGGATAATTCTTATCCATGGTATATGCTGGGAGCATTGCTGGCTTCTGTTTATTCAGCATATGTCTACTTAAACCATAGTAACATTTATGCTCTGAACTATGCTCTTTATACATAGAACTCTGGACTTGCTGTTCATATTGTAGTCTGGGGCCTTGTTTCAAAGGTAAGTGTGAAATGACACTACCAGGATTAATCAGAAACCTCACCTTTATGGGATACCTTAAACTTGTTTCAGTCTCACCTGAGCTTTTCCAAAACTAATGGCCATACATACAGTGTGTGTGTGTGTGCATGTGTGTGTGTGTGTGTGTGTGTGTGTGTGTGTGTGTGTGTGTGTGTGTGTGTGTGTGTGTGTGCGCGTGTGTGAGAGTGTGTGCGTGTGCGTGTGTGTGAATGTAGGAGAGAGAAAGGGAATTCAGAGTATGAACAAAGCTTAATTTTACAACATATTAATCGAATGAGACTAATAAGGAATGAGAGAATGGAAGAAAGAATAACGAAGCAGGCACTATAAACAGACAGGCCACTTCATACAGATGAGCAAGGAAAGGTGAGCTTATCCATCCAAAACAGAGGAAAAAAGAAATCCATCTCTTCTCATCCGAAGATGAATGAAAAAGCATTGAGAGATAAGAGGCTGCAGGTGAAACCTTTCCTTTTCATGTCTGGCCTTTGTTTTTTTTTCCTCCTGTCTTCTTCATTCAGCCTCAGGCAGCCTGAGCCTTGGTGTGGAGTATACTGCCAAACAAGATGGAGAGATCCTGCTCAGCAGAGAAGAGAGAGACAGAGGGAGTGGGCAGTGGAGAAACACGGAGCATGATGATTCCAGAGGGACAGCAAGGGACCTGCAAGGAAAAGAAAAGGAATTTGACACAGAATGGAATTTTTAGACATGCTGTATTGCCTGTCCATTTTTCCCATTTGACCTGCTTAGTGCAAAAATATTTAGATTTTTAATGATCTGTGCAAAAAGATCTACTAACGCACATATGTACCAAGGTGTACTGTATATATACATTCAGAAATAGGTGGTATTTATGATGCATATACATCAGAGTGTTTTCTATTGCTTTCTTGTTATACAGGAGCTGTGGTAGTTTATGTTACATTATTTATAGTCAGAATTTGATGAAAATGAGGAAGATATCTGTGAGCAGACAACATCTTACAGCTGACTAATTGCTAAACCGCCAGAAATGTGTTGATAATTTCAGCATGTTCTTTTAGTGAACAGTTCACCAAAAGCAGCTTCCAAACAGCCCCATGAGTCATCACGGAGGAAACAGACATGCAACCTGCTAACTGACTCGATCTGTGCAGCATGTCACATAAACCGTGACTGGCATGTGCTTCCGCATGTTAAATAGGTGTTGAAATGGTTTTAGTGTTATTGTGCTAATCTTTGTAATCACTTGGGGGAATCACATCAATATAGCAATTAAGCATTATAAAGCAAGCCACAAATGAAATAGTTATAGTTGCTTTATTTTATATATTTATTTCCAATTAAGGGGCACAAGGGTCAAAAATTTAAAACAACAAAACAACAGCATAACCTGGTTAACAATAGCAACTGATATTAAAGCAAAATGTGACAAACCACATTGCTAAATGATTAGATTAACATTTATAAAATTGACACTATTAGAGTTTGGCTAAACCTTAACCACACACACACAAAAAAAACTGTATGTGACATCTTATGTGGCAGTAGGTAGTATTGCTGACTCTGAGATACAGGGTTACTATGCTTGTGGAGTATTTGTGTATGAAGAGGGCAAATGGGCAGTTGCTCAGACAACTTTAGAAATGCCTTGTGCATGTCCATGCTACCAAGATAACCAAGGTTCACACACTTGCTACACAGTCCTGCATCCCTGCATGCCACATTTAACCACAAAGCCCTCTCCACCTTGTGACGTAAATACAAAATAATATTTTCCACAAACATCAGATTTTGTCCTGCTTTATGCAGGCAACAAAAACACAATGTTGGGGCCAAATGTAGATACGTGTTTGGATAACAGAACCAACTTAGTATTTTTAGCTCTAAACAGAAACTTGGATCTACAGTAAAAGCTCTGGTCTAGATTCAGAAAAAAAAAACTGTTATATTTGACCCATGGCTGGTAGAGGTCCAAAAATATTTTTAATATCAAGTATAAATGCGACACAGCCCTGGTTCAAGTTACAAGCTCAAATAAATGAAGCTAAATGACTGGTGTCTATGATTTATTAAACAAAATTCTGACCATTTTCACAGTGGTTGTTTTGTAACCCAGTTAAGAAGTAGGGTTCATAATCTGAAATTATGATTTTACTGCAGTATTTAAAAATAAACTGCTTCTGATTCAATGTTCATCACTGTTGTGGTTGTTGAATGGTTGATGTTTGGATTATAAGCCTCACAATCTTGTGAAGATGAATGCTCTTTATCTTGACCTGGTCTTATATCAGGTGAAACCATCTGTTGACCTGATCGGTGATGTCTTCATATTTTAACATAGCAAATGCACACATGCACATAACTCAAACTGTGTCGGGTCTGATTCCACATAAAAGCCAATGCAGCACAAACTACTGTAAAAAGTCAACACTGGCCATCATAGAAAAGTATCAGAACACTCAGTGTATCACAACCCACTGTGTATGAGCCCTAGAAGGCAAAAAGTTTAAAGTTTTTGATCTTGCCTTCAAATTTCTTAGATCTGATGGAGAATCCATGGGATACACTGGACATACAAGTATGATCCATGGAGGCCCCACTCTTCAACCCACAGCATCCACCTCTAAAGCCCCAGTGCCAGCCAATGATGACATTAATCTTTTAATATAATCTCTTGAAAAAGAAATAAAAAACTACATATGCATGTATGAATCATGTTGTAGCACTTGGGAAAGGCGGTTATGTCATGCGCACTCACCGCGACCGGCACTAGGACCCGGAAGTAGTACGGTCGCGATTCAGGAAGTATAAAAGGAAACAAAATGGCGCCGCACATCGCTCAGTCATTGAGTTTTCCAATGCCGTCTCCGACGCTATCTCTCCAATTTCGTGAGTACTCACCATTTTGTGCCATTTTCCTGATTGAGTGTGTGTTGTTAGAACGCTTGTGTGTAAACTCTTGCTCTCTGTGTGAGAGAGTTCTAAGAATAAATTGCATGGTTATCCTGCCTGCTCACGCTGCTTCCGCGTTTGGGTTTATCCTCCACGCTACACGGGCAAACTGCTAGTCTTCTGATTCGCCTCCGGTTGCCCCGTGACAGAATGACTGAGCCAGCAGTAAACCCGAGGTGGAGACCGACTCAAAGTTATATCATCTGCGGCAGGGTGGTTCGTCCGTGAGCCACTACACGGCGGATTTCAGGATCCTCGCCATCCAAACTACCTGGGGAGACACCGCTCTCCGGACGGCCTACTACGAGGGACTGGCTTCCCGTATAAAGGATGAATTCGCCGGACGAGAGCGTCCCGCTACTTTGGAGGGGCTGATCCAACTCGCCCTCCGAATAGACGAACGACTGCTCTCTCATCCGAGGCCAGCTCCCCGGACCCTGCCGCCTGCCACTTCATCACCATCTCCAACCACGCCACGACCCTCCATGTTCCTCGCCTACAATCCAGTTCCTGAAGCACGCCCCTTTTCCACTGCCACCACCACCGGACCTGTCGGATCTCCACCTCCCGCCGTGGTTGACACCGGAGCCGGGGAACCCATGCAATTAGGACGCGCCTCCTTGCCATTCGTTGTGGAGGTGGACGCTTCGGATGTGGGCCCCGGAGCCGTTCTCTCCCAACGAGGTCTAGACCAGAAGCTACATCCTTGTAGTTTCTTCTCCAGGAAATTAAACCCTACTCAGCAGCGATACGGGGTAGGGGACCGTGAGCTGCTGGCCATAAAGTGGGCCGTGGAGGAATGGCGACACTCGCTCCAGGGCACCAGAGAGCCGCTCATCATCTGGACCGACCATCAAAACCTAATCACCATTCGGAATCTAAAACAGCTCAACCCAAGACAGATGCGGTGGGCTCTTTTCTTTGAGCACTACAATTTCCCTCTGTCGTACCGCCTGGAGTCCAAGAACACCAAAGCCGACGCCCTCTCTCGACAATATGAAGAGGACGTTCCCCGGGCGGACCCCGCGCCTGTCCTCCCACCATCCAAGATAATTTCACCTCTCCGCTGGGATTTGGAGACAAGCGTTCGCCAGGCACAGGCTGCGGAGATGGAACCGGCAGGAGTGCCGTCTGGACGACTCTATGTGCCTCGTGATGTCAGAACGGAGGTCCTTCAATGGGGCCACTCATCCCTCCTCTCCGGACACCCCGGCACCAAACGCACCCTCCAATTCATCCGGCGTGCCTTCTGGTGGCCGTCCATGGCAAAGGACACCAAGGAATACGTCCAGGCATGCCCAGTGTGTGCCAGGGCTAAAGACACCAATCAGCCAACACCGGGGGAACTTCAACCACTCCTGGACACACATTGCCGTTGACTTCATCACGGGCCTGTCGGTCTTCGAAGGGAAGGATACCATCATGACCATCGTCGACCGATTCTCTGAAGCCGTGCACTTGGTGGCCCTTGCCGGACTCCCGTGAGCTAAAACCACAGCCGAGCTGATATTAGAGCATGTAGTCTGCCTGCATGGGTTCCCAAAGGACATCGTCTCGGACTTTTAATCACTTTTAGTGAAACACAGTACATGAAAATGTTGAGTCTTCCCAAAACCGAGTGCACTCGCTATTGCACATCCACTGCAGCATCAATTTTAGCTTGTGATATTTTCATAGCTATATATAATTTTCTTAATACAGATAATAATACAGAATACACACTGTAACATTTTCAGCCAAATGATTAATTTAGTATTTTCTCCTTTAGGTGGCCAAATAATAATAATAATAATAATAATAATAATAATAATAATAATAATAATAGTGTTCTTCATATAGTGTTGGAGGATTACCCCGGTTTAGTGAGGAATGGCTTCTGTTTGGCCAACAAGCATGTCAGGGACCACTGTTAGGAGTAGGATAAACCAAAGAACACTTGCAGGGGTCATAATACTGTAAAGGATCTGAATACTTACATAAACGTGAAATTTCAGTCATTAAATTTTTTTTTTAAACTTCAGACACCTGTCTTTACTTTGGAATAGTGAAATACTGCATGTAGATTTACGATTTAAGATCAGTGTGACATAAAAACTTAACAAGGCTTGAAAACTTTCTGTTGGCACTGTATACTCTATAAGGGCACCAGAAGTCCAAAAACTATATATTTAACCTGAATAACCTGTATTAGAAGAGGAATTCTCACTAGAGTGAAAGGTCTAATGCTTCAGAGGTCTGCTACCCGCTGTGTGGTATCCTAGGTAACAAAGACTTTACCTGGTTGTGGATTAGTGAACGATAGGGCTTTGTGACTTTCGGACACACGCACATTGAAAACCACTCACCTCACCAAAACACACAGTGAGCACACAACTGTAAACATATATATATATATATATATGTTTATAATCTTTGTGAGGCACAGAGCAAGCACATACACACTTACACAGTCTCACATGAAATATGACCAGTTTTGGAGTTTTGAAAAGATCCTCAAGATATTACCTTTTTTAAAAAAAAAATTTAATTTTTTTTTTAGATTTGTTGTAAAATTAGTCTTAAGACAGAAGCAGGATGAGAAACCAGAGGGAAGTTGGAACAAGTGATCAATGGCAAATCCAAAAGTGCACTGAAAGCATTTTTGGTTTGAAGTGCTATTCACTTAAAAGATATGCTGTTTTAAAAAAAATGTTTTTATTTCTACCAGCTTTATAAACACTGTGCAGTAATGGCATGAGGGATGCTCTGGAAGTCTTATCAATTTAGTTAATGTGATTTACATCCCCTTCATACTGTCTTCATAAGGAGCTGTTTGAAAGCAAGTTTAGAAGTTTAGAAGGAAAAAAAAGTAAACCAGTAAGCTTGATCTTGCAGGCTGATTAAATTATAACAGCTACAGCTTGTGAAAAAGCCTCACTTTATATTCGCATATGCCACAATAAGATGCTTGCAGTTTTTTTTAAAGAATGTATTTAGAATGTCCAGTTCCTGAGGCAAGCTATTACATAAAAGATTTTTAATATACTACAATTTCAAAATGTGGTGAGAACAAAATCAAGCCAGTGAAAGTGTAGTGAGGTTGTGACCACCAGCATTACAAGTGTTAAGCTTAAGTCTGTAGATCTAAAATAAAAGAGAGCTGCTTTGATGTCTGTGCTTTCTCATAGGAGTTAGAAGACAGCAAGCGAACAGTTATGAAGGCCAGTGTAAACAAACTTTTTTCTAGCACTTTTGCTTAAGCAGACTATAGAAAAAAAGGATTTATTTGCCATGATATTTTTTTTTTATGTTTGATATATGTTTTTTATTCCTCTTTATATTTTTAAAAGGACCAACATTAAACAACCAAAGTCAGATTATAACTTTAACACATAATGACAACAAAGGAAGTCTGGCCTATTGGTTTCTTCACTAAAATGAAAAAGACTTTTGAACATGCTTGTTTAAAGAAATGCAGCACTCAACCCAAACCAAGTTAAGCAAACTCTATTAGATCTCACCCGTCCTTGTAATCCTTGTGTGGAGTTTTTTCAGGATCTGTCCCCTAAACTGCATTTCATTCTATGGTCCAGCTCTTACACCTCTTTCATAATAAATAAAAACGCCTTCCCAAAAATAAAAACGCCTAAAGCTACTTAAGTAAAAAAGTAAAAAAAAAAAAAAAAAGCAATAACATTGTAATATTTTGTAATATTTTGCTTATATATATATATATAAGCAAAATATTACAATGTTGCCAAACAATTGACATGTACTAGTCGTAAATTGTGCCTTATGCTTGATGGAGTTAATGAATTATATAACTGTTGGAAATAATGGAGTTAATATCCTATGACTACTCCAGCTATTTCTCATCAGAGATCAAGTCTTGCATCAAATAACTTAATAATTTGTACACAATCTAATTGCTCTTCCCCACTGATGTTGTGTATTCTGACTGGGTGATACAAAAAAGCAGTTGTTCAGGACCATGGAATAAGTACAGATATCCATAGGGAGTTATGTACTCTCAGAACAAACCCTGTTCCATCTAGCACTCTAAAGGATTCTAGGTTTAACAGTCTATATACTGTAGATCTACATAGTTTCACAAATAGAACTTTTTCAGAAAGATAGAACCATGGCCAATGTATTGATGGTACAGTGACATTGTGGTTAGTACTGCTGCCTCACACCTTCAGGGTTGAGTGTTTTCATTTTGCCTCTAGAGTGCATGCATGGATGTTCCCCTTGTGGTCTTTCAAAATTGTCCATTGTGTATGATTGGGTTTGTGAGTATCTGTGTGCATTTGTACCCTATGTTCCTAGGATTGGCTTTCTGAAAAACCCCAGAGTTTGTTAGCGAATATACCGAAACATTATTAAATTTGTTACAAAGTTCTTGCAAAATACATCAACCAAGGTTTGACTTGGGTGGTTCCTTAAATCCATTATTACATTATATATCATTACTTTCCTCTTAGCAGAGGATCATTCCTCTGCTAAGAGGAATGTTAGCCAAAGAAGCAAGTAAGTTGCGACCGGTAACTCTCAAAATGATGCTACCACCAAACCCTTTTCCCATAAAATTACTAAGCATCCAAGATGTCCTTTTTTATTATAAAAAACAAACAAATGTCTTGCCTTTCTTTCACAAGAGTATTTATGTTTGTTCTGTATTCTCTGGATCTCTCCAGTTCTTTCAGAATTACACTTAGGCTCCTTAAATTACACTTATCCTTATTAAAAACCATGGCCTAGTTTTTGTACGTTTGTGATATACAATCACAATTTTGTTTGTTTCAGTGGCAACAGGTTATGCTAAAATATGGGGGTGAATGCTCAGCTTAGACACTGTTCACTGTACAGTTTAATGTGCTAAAACCCATTTCTGATCTTCAGAACTGGCGAGAATTATAAAATGGAGTAAGGTGAAAGCTTGTATAAAAGGAGTAGATGAATTGGATGGAATACGGTGAGTCAGGGAACAGAACACTATACACTGCTGAACAGTGTATGCTTTGGATGAGGTAAACCAGTACACAAGATGAAGACAGACATTTTATTTTACAGTGGCAGTGTAAACAGTAGCACTCAAAAAGTCTTGAGATGAAGAAAGTGGGCATGAAGAAGGGAAAGATAGAAGAAAAGGAAAATTTTATTACATGGCCACTTTCTATTGCACCACTATTGCACACTGTTTTGGAATATATCAAGCCCTTTAAACAAGAATAATGGTTGTTAAAAACATACAGAGATTTACACTGAAACAAACATTAGCTTGGTTTTACAATTGAATTATAAAAATGGTCACATCATTTGGTGAAATGATAGCATGTTATGGTATTCAGTGTACATTATCATTCCAACCCTTCTAATGTTCCTATTTAATTTGTACTGCATGTTCTTGAGAGCTTAATATTCACATTTTATATCTTTTATAAAGTTTTCTTAATGCTCCACTAATGGACCATTACAGCAGAATTAGTGCACTTTGGTCCTGAAGAGATCTCATATAAACATATGCATAAAACTTTAATTTAACACTTCCAATATTAGAATAATCACAGGTGAAAATATAGATCTGTCACATAACTAGATACAAAATGCCACAGATAAAATTTTGCAAGATGAAGATGTGTGTTTGAATCTGATGAAAGAAAGAAAACCTCAGTCCTAGACATTGTTACAGTTTGTAGATAATTCAGTTTAAAATAAAAATATATTGCTGAATAAACTATTCATATTCTGGTTATTAAACCTCTCTGCTGCTTGCACTGTATGTTTAAAACTGCAGTATTTTTTTTTAATTTTATTTAATACCATTTAGGAAGGGTAATAAACAGCCAAATATCATCATTGTTAGTGGGGGTGTGCTGTTTAACCCTTGCCATGTTTCTGAACTTTAACTTTTACTCTGTGATCTCCAGGATCAAATCATCCCCTTCCAGTGAGCTATCAGTTTTGATGTGCACCTTGGCCACAGTTCCTGTGAGTGGCGAGTTCACCACAGTCTCCATCTTCATGGCGCTGAGTACACAGAGGGGTTGACCTTTCTCCACCTTCTGACCCTCCTTTACCTTTACCTCCACCACCTTCCCTGGCATAGGAGCTCCGACTTGACCCTTGATGTCCTTCAAAGCCTTTGGATGGAAATGCATCTCCTGAGGATAGTGCACAAGAATGGGAGTACAGTTAGTACCACATCACTTCTGTAGTATATATGAGATTACAGGTGAGAGATTAAAGGATAAGAGATTAAAGGATAAAAAAAAATCTATTTACCAATATGCACAAATGATGCATTATTCTAAGGGCAGTTATCCTAGGGTGGTAAATAAATTTAAACCATCTATATTTGGCAAAACATTTAATGCATATACTATTTAATAGTTATGGTATTGACAACGTACTTAAGATTAAACATCATATTCTGTGAAATAACCCCCTTCTTACATATCCTCAACATATGTGTTGTGTTATATATACACACGGCCAGCCCACAAAAAAGTGGGGAGTATTCACATTAGTCAAATCTTTACCCATATTTCATGATAAATCATGAACTATGGGTAAGGTTTTCCTATGGCATTTAACCAACTGGTTCAAAGCATGACATTCACTGCACTAGCTAGAACACTTAGCTAGTAAAGTTGAAATTAAATCTTAAATCATTGTTCTATAAAATGATTGTTCCGCTTGCATTCCTACACACTACAATACAGTAGGTGCCAGTATGCATCTAGTTGGTGTGCATTCCAGTAATAAACTCAAAGAAGAAAAGAACAGCAGCGTTAACCTTCACACTATGCCTACCCACAGTGTATGAGTGTGTCATGCCTTAATCGTGAGCAATATACGTAATTCACAGATTTTCCACGCTTGTGTTATTTATTAACCTTTTGATTGAATTCCTTATCAATACTTCTCCTTTGCCTCTCTCCCTGCTGTTGTCACTGGCAGTGTTTTGCTGCAGTTGGGAGTCATACGGCACTTTACTGCAATATTTTTTTTAAACAAAATTAAACAGAAGGATAACACTACAGGACTCAAGAGACACTGTGAGAGCTTTGGGTACAAGAGACATGAAGTACACACACGTGGTACACATGAGGTGCACATACTGTATGTGTAACCTGATGTTCACCAGTTGGGCTTTCTGAACCTTCTTAAAGAAAAAGCAAAAAACATTATGAGGCATAAATTCTATAAATACATTTAAATATTTTATTTTTCGAAGGTTGTACTGTATTTACAAATGTTTTTAAGGTTATTTATTCAATTATATCAAAACATAATTTTATCAAATTGAATCTAACTTCCAAAATAGTTGTTCCAATAGTTGTTTACACCTATATTACATTATACCATGTTATGGTTCCTGATGGGGAGTGTTCACACTACTTTGTTCAAGTGCCCTAGTCCATTGTGCAAGCAGTCTAAAATGCTTGGATGCATATTTACCATCTGATAAACTGACATCTCAGAAAGGCACATCAGCGTCCGTACTTTCTGAGAAGACTTAAAAAGTCCCACCTGTATTGCAGGATACTAGAGAACTTTTACCGCTGTGCCATTGAGAGCATTGTTACAAACTGCGTCTCAGTGCGGTACAGAAATTGCACTGCTTGGGACCATAAAGCCCTTCAGAGGGTGGTAAGAAAAACACCCAACGAATCATTGGCACCCAGCTACCCAGCCTGGAAGAAATTGACAACATATGCTGTCTGCAAAGGGCGAGAGGCATTATCAGAGATTCCTCTCACCCAAATCATAGACTGTTCACTCTGCTACCATCAGGCAGGCGCTACAGATGCAGCAGCGCCCGCACCAACAGACTGAAAAATAGCTTTTTTCCTGTGGCTGTTACTGCACTGAACAGCTGATCATGGGCTATTAGCTAACACATTACTGCACTGTCACTTTCTGTTTATATTGCACTGCTTCATTTTTTTACCACTATGCATCATTGCACCATCAATAATTATGCTCATCATTGCACTATTGTATATTCCACTCATAGTTATTCTGTATATACTGTACAAATAAGAACTCACATCTACATATGTCCAGTGGTATGAAAAAGTGTTTGCCCTTACTGATTTTTTATTTTTTTGCATGTTTGTCACACCTTAACGTTTCAGATCATCAAACAGATTTAAATATTAGTCAATATAACACAAGTAAACACTTCATAGATTTTTTAAAACGAGGGTTTTCATTATTAAGGCCATTCCAAAGTCTTCATTTAGTTTTTCTTCAGCCATTCAGAAGTGGACTTGTTGGTGTGCTTTAAATTATTGTCCTGCTGCAGAACCCAAGTTCGCTTAAGCTTGAGGTCACAAACAGATGGCCGGACATTCTCCTTTAGCATACTTTGGTACACAGCAGAATTTGTGGTTCCATTTATTAGAGCGAGTCTTCCAGGTCCCAGACCATCACACTACCACCACCATATTTTACTGTTGGTATGATGTTCTTTTTCTGAAATTTTCTTTTTCGGTATTACTTTCACACCACACATGATGAGACACACACTTACCAAAAAGGTAAACTTTTGTCTCGTCCGTCCACAGTGTATTTTCCCTAAAAGTCTTGGGGATCATCAAGATGTTTTCTGGCAAAACTGAGACGAGCCTTTATGTTCTTTTTGCTCAGCAGTGGTTTTTGTCTTGGAACTCTGCCATGCAAACCATTTTTTCCAGTCTCTTTGTAATGCTGGAGTCATGAACACTCACCTTAACTGAAGCAAGTGAGGCTTGCAACTCTTTGGATGTTGTTGTTGGGTCTATTGCGACCTCTTGAATGAGTTGTCGCTGTGCTCTTGGGGTAAAATCTCCTGGGAAGGTTCTCCACTGTTGCATGTTTTTGCCATTTGTAGATAATGGCTCTCACTGTGGTTTGCTGCAGTCCCAAAGCTTTAGTAATGGTTTTATAACATTTTCCAGATTGATAGATCTAAATTTTTTTCTTTATAAGGGGAGAAACACTTTTTCACACCACTGTATATCCTGCTACTTTTAGGCATGTAATCTTCCAGACATGCTAATCCACTGCAATGTCTGCACAGTTACTGCATTACACTGTATTATACTGTACAGAATTATATATAAAATATATATTCCACATTTTTATTACCTAATGCACCTTCTGTTTACTATAGCATATTCACTGCATACTATACATTACTATATCACTATATATACAGTGCCATAACTCTATTACCAAATGCATCTTCTGTTTGTATGACACCTTATTTATTTATTGTAAATAGGCCAAGTATGCACTTCTGGTTAGATGCTAACTGCATTTCATTGACTATGTGCATGTACTCTTCACAATGACAATAAAAATCTAATCTAATCTGATCTAATCTTGCATACTCAAAATAATCTCTACAGGGTCATGTTGATGTTTTGGTAAAATATATTTGTTTTCTTAAAGTGGAAATGGTAAAGTGTATTATAGATTCAAAGCCTAATTTGTTGTCAAAACCAGATTTTTTTTTTTTTATAAGGAAGCCTTGAACACGTACGCATTCATGCAATCATCAAACAATTCGGCAGGAGTTCAGTATATAAACTCACGAAGATAGAGGCCTGCATCTTTAGGCAAAGTTCACATCAGCCATCAGAACAGAGGAAAAATGGGATCTCAGTGACTTTGACTCTGGCATGATTGTTGGTGCCAGATGGGCTGGATTGAGTATTTCTGAAATGGCTAATCCACAGGGATTTCCACACACAGCAGTTTAGAGTTTATTCAGAATGGTGCAATAAAGAATAACACATCCAGTGAGCGGCAGTTGTGTGGGCAGAAAGATCCTGTTGATGAGAGGCTAACAAAAAATGGTAGACAGGCTCAAACTGACAGAAAAGCCTCAGTATCTTATATAACCACTCTGTGCAATTGTTGTTAGCAGAGAAGCATCTCAATACAAATAATGCATCAAAAAAGGTGAATAGGCTATATCAGCAAAAAAGCATGTGGTTTTTTCATTGTCAGTCAAGAAGAGAAAGTTGAGGCTGCAGTGGGCACAGGCTCATCAAAGCCAGACAGTTGTAAGTGTGTTCGATAAATCTTGATTTCTGTTGATGTACACAGATAGTAGGGTCAGAAATCGACAGTATGAACCCACTGACTGAACAAGCCTTGTGTCAACAGTCCAGGGTGGTGGAGGTGGTTTAATGGTGTGGGTCATGTTTTCTTGGTGCACTTTGGGCCATTTATTCAAGGTTCCAATTTATGAATGGGTAGTTCCATCATGGCTACTTCTATCACAATAATGCACCACGTCATAAAGTGCATTCATTAACATGACAGTAGTTTTAGTGGAATTTCCAATCACCAGACCTAGATCCAGTACAACAGCTTCGGTGCACCTAAGGAACTTTGTTGTGCACCACAAATTATAATACAGATGTGGTAGAAACATTGTATTATTCTTTTTAAATGCAGACCAATTGCTTTAGAATGCATAAAGTCTCCTGACACCAGATCTCATTTGTAGCATTACAAGTGTTCAGTCCAGGGCTCCAGGGTTGGGAATTGCAGATTTTACACTCACCACTTAATTTGAAGTCAGGTGTGATGACATAGTAGTTCACATTACTCAAATAAGTCCCTTCCAGGGAGGCACCTAATCTTGTATTTAAGTATTTTATTATGAGACTGAAACTGAAATCATTCACTGTTTACAAGTCTAAAGGGGGAAATTGCTAAACTGACAATCTCTCGTTACCTGATGGCAGCTGTGAAAACATACTGGCACAGTACTCTATTAATAATGAGGGATACGCAGACACAAGAGATCATTTACATTAAAGTTGTCAGATTGGCACATACGCACGTGGACAAAATTGTTGGTACCTTTCGGTCAATGAAAGAAAAACTCACAATGGTTACAGAAATAACTTTAATCTGACAAAAGTAATAGTAAATAAGAATTCTATGAATGTTAACCAATGAAAGTCAGACATTGCTTTTCAACCATGCTTCAATGGAATTATAAAAAAAAATAAACTCATGGAACAGGCCTGGACAAAAATGATGGTACCCCTAACTTAATAGTTTGTTGCCCAACCTTTTGAGGCAATCACTGCAATCAAACGATTCCTGTAACTGTCAATGAGACTTCTGCACCTCTCTGCAGGTATTTTGGCCCACTCCTCATGAGCAAGCTGCTCCAGTTGTTTCCGGTTTGAAGGGTGTCTTTTCCAGACAGCATGTTTCAGCTCCTTCCAAAGATGCTCAATAGGACTGAGGTCAGGGCTCATAGAAGGCCACTTTAGAATAGTCCAATGTTTTCCTCTTAGCCATTCTTGGGTGTTTTTAGCTGTGTGTTTTGGGTCATTGTCCTGTTGCAAGACCCATGACACTGGCCAGCACATTTCTCTCTAGAATCCCTTGATAGTCTTGAGATTTCATTGTACCCTGCACAGATTCAAGACACCCTGTGCCAGATGCAGCAAAGCAGCCCCAGAACATAACAGAGCCTCCTCCATGTTTCACAGTAGGGACAGTGTTCTTTTCTTGATATGCTTCATTTTTCCGTCTGTGAACATAGAGCTGATTTGCCTTGGCAAAAAGTTCCATTTTTGTCTCATCTGTCCATAGGACATTCTCCCAGAAGCTTTGTGGCTTGTCAACATGTAGTTTGCCATATTCCAGTCTGGCTTTTTTATGATTTGTTTTCAACAATGGTGTCCTCCTTGGTCGTCTCCCATGTAGTCCACTTTGGTTCAAACAACGACGGATGGTGCGATCCGACACTGATGTTCCTTGAGCATGAAGTTCACCTTGGATCTCTTTAGAAGTCTTTCTGGGCTCTTTTGTTACCATTCGGATTATCCGGCTCTTTGATTTGTCATCAATTTTCCTCCTGCGGCCACGTCCTGGGAGGTTGGCTACAGTCCCATGGATCTTAAATTTCTGAATAATATGTGCAACTGTAGTCACAGGAACATCTAGCTGCTTGGAAATGGTCTTATAGCCTTTACCTTTAACATGCTTGTCTATAATTTTCTTTCGAATCTCCTGAGACAACTCTTTCCTTCGCTTCCTCTGGTCCATGTTGAGTGTGGTACATACCATGTCACCAAACAACACAGTGACTACCTGGAGCCCTATATATAGGCCCACTGACTGATTACAAGATTGTAGACACCTGTGATGCTAATTAGTGGACACACCTTGAATTAACATGTCCCTTTGGTCACATTATTTTCAGTTTTTTCTAGGGGTACCATCATTTTTGTCCAGGCCTGTTCCATGAGTTTATTTTTTAAAATAATTCTGTTGAAGCATGGTTGAAAAGCAATGTCTGACTTTCATTGGCTAACATTCATAGAATTTTTTTAAATTATTACTTTTGTCAGATTAAAGTTATTTCTGTGACCATTGTGAGTTTTTCTTTCATTGACCGAAGGGTACCAACAATTTTGTCCACGTGTGTAGTTTAGACATGTTGTTGAGTGTCTATGATGTCTTTTTAAAGAGGTCACATAAGTGGTACTGTTTTTGAAGCATTAAACAATATAGAAAGGACAGATTGGCACTTTATCTTAGTTTTATTAAAGTAATGACCGGTATCTGCTAAGTGAGAAATTGAAGGGAAGTGGCATTTTTGACTGTTGCTGTGAAAGCTGCAATGTGAGAACTGGTAATCTGACAAAATGGTTGAAAAACAAAAAAACAAACAGAATAAAACAACTTCTCACCCATATATAGAGAGTGAGAAGATGGTGCCAAGCAAGTTGATGATTTGGAAGATGCTTAAAAGATTCAGTCTCTCAGTAATGAGATGCTATTACGAAAAATTGAGCTTCATTATAGTTTTGCTGGTTCTGCAGCCTAAACTAATGCTAATGAGTATATTTGTATCAAAAGCTTATTGTTGAAGAAACTTAAAATTGAGATTCATTATGGTCGTGCTCTTTTTGGATTATTATTATTATTTTTTTAGGAGAATAAGAATGTATCCTAGGTTCTTTGTTGAAGATTCTCAGATTATTTGGAAAACACAGAATTACCTTCATAGCCACAGTATCTTTGACGAGGACGGACCGCAGTTGACCATTAAGCTCAAAAAACACCTCCCTCTGTCCAGCTTTGTTCAGGTCGCCCAGAGCCAAGGCTTTGATATGTAACGTCTTTCCTTTTTCCAACTCAACCTGAGTGACAAACAGAGGAAGAGGAAATGAACAAGTGAAAGGAACACATAAGGTTTTCAACCTGACTGAGAGATGACCTATTTGCACGGAGCTAACTCTGGATTCTGCCAGGCCTTGCGTCACATGCTGTTGCTGTTGGGCAGTGAAATTGGCACAGCTATTTTGGAAGTTGTACACGTCAGTGATTGCTTTATCTAGCCCATGCTGATCTAACATAATCAGTGATGGCTTACATATTAGATGGTTTTTCTCTAAGGAATGAGGGTAACCAGACTGCCAAAAACAATCTTTAGTCTCTGTGCAAGAAAGTATTATGCAGACTTTCACTGAAGATAATATTATGATTACTATCCAAGGACGAAAAGCAAGTGTAAGCGTATTTGGAAGATTTGAGGATGCTAACATGCTGCTTTATCCTCATCAGAGGAGTTTCTGACATAGGGCAAGCAGATGAGTTGAGTTAAAGTTCACTTGTTTCCCCCTTTCATTTGGATCTTTCTGTGTCTGATTAGCTGTAGAGGTCTGGCCTTTCATCTCCTCTCAGTGTATAGCACATCACCATGTCCATGTCTATGCCTGGTAGGTTCTGCCCGTCAGGAGGACACAACGTCTTTGTTCTCTGTTAAGGCAACTACTGTGGTGTGGATTAATAAGGATTTAGGTGAGAGAAACATTGGCAAGGTAGCGAAAGCAAATGAAATGTTAAGCAAATGCTATGTCTGGATGAAGCCACACAATTTGTTTGCAGAATATTTGAGGTTTAGGGTATGTTGTTAAAGCTTCATATCTTGACATTCACTTTGCTAATAAAAGCTCATCCTCACCATCATCCACATTCACACAAACATTACACCACTCCAGTTAAACCTACTCTAGCACAAGGACAGGTCAGACCACTAAAGACCCATTTAGCACTTTTCTGTCATTGACATTGAATATTAAAATAGGATGAAAAAGGGGTCCAGCTTTTCACCAGCAATTCGAAGGTCAAATCTCTTTGCACTATAAAGAGGCTGAACTGGATTTGCCATAGACCTGTCTGCAAAGAAGGCTTGAGAAAAAGAGAATAAAGAACAATAAAGACTTTCTACCCCAGATACAGGCATCATTTGAGCGCCTATAATAATTTATGGCAAACATGCAGAGCCAGACAAGACAAAAAGGTAAAAGGAGACAGTCAGAGCACAAGGAAGAAATAGACAATGAGGGTAGGAGAAGGAGAATGAAAAGAATGGATGATCATTACCTCAAACTCCTCTGCGATTTTTGGTCCTTCCAAAAACAGGCGTGTGTTGAGACATTCGACAGGCCCAAAATTGGAAGTGAACTCTTTAAACTCTTGAAATACTTTTGGATACATGGCTGCTGACATCACATCTTCTGGCAAGATGTCCTTGCCATGTGCTGCTCGTAGATCGGCCTCCAGTTTTTGGAAATCCATAGCGGGCAGCGATGCACCCGGACGACCCTCAATCCGGGGAAGCGATTTAAGCACCTGTGACACACATTACATGAAAGTGATTTTGATATGGCGGAAATATTTGTTCCAGGTTTCAGCATTGCACAATTCTTTGAACTCTCATCAGGTCATGACAAGTGGAAATTTGACTGTTTCTATCTTCACAGTGGCAGGTTCAGATTTAAAATACTGACAGTGTAATTATGCTTTAATCTCCTCCATCAGCTCTTGGCATGGGGCATGGTGGAGGAAAAATCCCTTAACTTTAATAATACATAGTACATTATGGTCTTTCTATCTGTTTTATAACTTTTAAACGATTTTGAGACAAATCCATTGGCTCTGTGATGCACATGTATTAAAGCCAAAACTTTCATTCATTGACTATTTAAGACTTATAAATAAAATAACTCAGAACTGAATACAAACTACCAGAATGCAATAATGCACAAGTGTCTTGTCAGGAATATGAGGCAATCTAATGAAAAACTCTCAGATCAATCAAGTACATCATTAACATAAGCCAAGACGATAAGATAAAAAGAGCAGGCAGGGTGGCAGATCAGCAAATTGTTAAGACCATGTAGGATGCCAGTGAGGTGGAGAAGTAATTGATCTTTGTCGAGGAAAGCACTTGTTTTAGCTAATTGAGGCTGGCACAATGACAAGAGTCACATTGACATTCCTTCGTTTTCTTTCCTTTTTTGCAGCATGAAGGTTAAAAGAAATAATAAATCTTGCTTTTAAAAACAGGAAGCAAAAAACATTCTCCAGATCAGCGAGTCATGTTAAGCAAAGAAGTTTCTAGATATCAAAAGACAGCCATTAAAACAGACTGTGGAATTAATAGGCAGGCAGCTCATTATTCAGGCAAAATGTCTGTGGGTTAAATGGTTCAGCCACATGCCCACCATAACCACCTTTTGATTAATTCACCTGTTGGTCGTTTGTGCACAATAATTACTGCACTTAAAGCATCCCAGTCGGTCTGAATCCGCATCAGGTTTTTCTTCTTCTTCTTTTTTTTTAGAAGCTGTGGGATACATTTGCCCTCCATCGTCATTTGAGCAATGGTTTAAAAGTCTGGGCAAAACAGCAAGCTACCCAACCATCACCCAAAATCACTGCACTTTTTTCATGCTTTAGAAGCGCTAGTTGTTTTTTCTATCGTCTTTGTGGCAATCCTGTAGATGTGTCATTCGTTCAGTTTCTCTCACAAAATCATCTTTCATTTAGAACATAAACCCATTTTTCTAGGGAATGATGGCCACACAGTAGGCAGTCAATGGTTATGGGAACCAGTAAAGCTATAATCAATAGCAACATTTTTCCACTATGATGGTGCAGAATTTGTACCCAGAATATCGATCTGAAAGTAGAAGAAGTGCCGCCACTGTGATTTTATTTGCTCAAATTTATAAGCATCAGATAAAGCTAGGTTGCAAGATGAAAAATCTTTTAGTATCCTGTTATTATTAACTCACAGGAAATTCAGTTCTATGTGTCTTTGAGAGACAGAGAGAGAGAAAGAGATAAGAGAGAGGTAGTCACTAATGGACATTATGTTTAGAAGGGAGTGAGAGGTGCAGGCAGTGCCACTTCACCATTCAAACACCTTCTCTGAGCTCTTATTTTAACCAATCCATCTATCAGTATGATGAAAAGACACCCTTTGGAGCCAACCAGGATGTAACAGTTCATGGGCAGTGTCTCAATTGTCTCAAAAATCAGGTCTATAATGTGTTTTTGGTGCAGTACAAAAAACCTTGTTAGGTAGATACTGTTAGTTAACAAATCTGGAATTATCCAAAAGTTCATTGTGACTGCTACTTCTGCTATCCCAGGTTGTTTTCACAGACCACACTTGTGCCCTTTTTTTTGTACCTGCTTATGCAGGAGATGTTTGAACATCCTTTTTAGTGACTTGTATTTATTCCTATTTAATTAAAACACCACCACTAATAACAAAACTGCCTAACTTAATGAAGAATTGTTTCAGGGACTTCGGCCCAATCAATTGGTTTTTGGGGTTTTGCTTTTATGATTACTTAAATGAAACTCTAATTATACATACAGTATGTAAAAAAAACAAAAACAAAACAACAACAGCAAAAAAAAAAACCTGACTTGTATGAAATAGGCTTGCAAAAGTAGAACCACCAGTCCTGCATGCCAAGCTGATCTTTCTTTCTTACCAATGTTAGTAATAAATATAAGTTGGCAAGAGGACGTGACCCATTTTTGACTTAAACATTCAGAGCCAAGAGCTGAGGATGAAACCATTTGAGATATTTTTGTGTCAGGATCATTTTTATTTGTAGTGCCCTGGCAGTAAAGAATGCTTAGTTTGGAATGCTTCCTGGTGTAGGGAGAAAAAAGACGACTTCCTATAATTTTCTTCTGATACGTAGGACTGAAAACAGTGCACCCTTCCAAGTTCCACCACCTGTTGCGCTACAAACATTGTCTGAGGCTCCATCTTACTAACTGTAGAACTTGTTACCTGAGTGGATTAATTAACACACATGGGCAACAGATAATCTTTTCAGAATAAGTATTATGCAAAAATATTGACATCACGAAATTGCTGCACAGTTGTCAAACCTGTAAAAAAAAAAGTCACATACTGTACATAACAGGTATACAAAATTTAGTTTTAATTCCCTAAATCATTTTTCCTTCTGGTGTCTTTAGAATTATAAGTTATGTAAAAAAAAATAGTGTGAATGAATGATTTAACTTCACTGAGATTTTTAATTTTGCATGCATTTGTGTCCCCTTGTTCTTTCAAACCAACTGCCCTCGATTCACTCCCTAACTCACACAGTGATGAACTATGTCAGTCTGCTGAACAGTATTCCAAATCATGATTAACTGATACTGAACTTCATACAGATCTAACTTGGGAGTATAAACCCTGAGCGTTCTGTTAGTTTATAGTAAAATCAAGATGCAGCATTGCATAACAAATTATGAATTTATTTCAGTCAAATTAAAAGTCAGCCTTTCTGTTATTTGCTCTGGTGTAATTTTTGCATTGACCTTCTGCTGGCCTCTATCAGGATTCTAATTAAGTAAAAAGCCTTAATTGCATGTGTGCTTTTTCTTGATGTGTCTCTACATTAGATATTAGGTTACATTAATTATTTAAGGAAACACATTATCATTTAACACTGTCGTGAGAAGGTTCACCATATGAAATACGCCTACCAGAGCTATTATTCAGCCCACAGAGCAAACACTTTAAATTAAATATGTTAAATTGATACATTTCTAGTATTCTAAGTTACATGAATCCTAATTGGACTGCTGATTTTTACATTAATTTATTTTTGCATTATATTCACTGAATAACTGGTTTCCATTTTCTATGTGACTTTCTCATTTTTAAACAGATCTATTATAATATCATTTGAAACATATCTTAGACAAAATATGTTTGCAATATTTTGTCAAGCAATCCATCTAGCAAGGTTCTTCACTGTAGGCATCTGTTTACATCCTTCTAGGCTAGAAATTTGTTAGGTGGGTTTGGGTGAAGATAAAATGTTGAGTTTGAGGGAAGATACTGTAGTATGTACCAAAAAACAAAAACAAAAAATGCAATTGCAATCTGCCTCACAGCTGTTTTAGTGCTTTCACATATGAGGACCAAATCCATTTTTTGCCATATGCAGATTGGAATCAGTTTGAAAACAGTTTCCTTCCATGTAGTTTGAACGGTAAAAAACACATTTTTGCAAATCTGATTTGAAGCACATCCAGAGGTGGTTTGAAATCAGATTTAAATTGGATTCCAGAAGATGTGTCTCAGACTGAATGCTCTACTCATTCAAATCAGGTTTTCAATCTGTCCATTATGTCCTCAAAACATACCTGTAACATGGAAGTTTAAGTTCACAAGATTATGTGGAATGGTCATGGATAAAAAATGGCTAAGAAACAAGTGGGAAGACAATGGAAGAAATGGAGATGAACATATCAGTTATCCTAGCTGCTCTGAAAACATGGTTCATTTAGCTTCTCAGAAAATTTAAAGGCAAAAAAACCTTTAAGACCTCTTAAAGCATACAACTTAAGTTTCTACTGAGCAGCTGACGTTAATGCAGTATGAAAATGGAGATCAATAGTCTTTGGACAGAGGATGAAGTGATAGTCAAGTAGCACTTTGGTGGGATGTGTCATTACAGGCAAACCTAGCAGGAATGCACAGAAGCCAGGCAATATATGTGGAAATATCGCTGTATGTGAGCCACTGGCAACCAATGCAGATGGGTTGACAGCGTGTCAGATTTGGGCTGCGAGTCTGAAAAGAGCCAAATCCAATCTGTGTGTGGACAGTCTGTCCTAAAGATCCGATTGTGTAACAAATCAGATTTGCCTGAGGCCATAGTCCATTTAATCAAACGTTATTATATTCCTTGATGTGGTTTGTTTGAACAGGTAAGAACAGCAATTGCATTCAGGTGTAGACTAAAACAAAAGACTGTCTGAGTAAATTGCACTCAGTCCAGTTCCAAAGCAAACCTTAATAGGCTTTGATTGCTGTGAATCGACCCTGAATTGACTCAACTGCAGAAAGTGGTTGAGTTTGAGTTTCGAGCAGCAAAGCTGAAAGCTGCTAAACTGATCACAAACTGAGCTGAGAATAGAGCTGCAGAAATATGATGTGTTCTCTGTAACTTGAACACTTGATACGCTGCACAAAATTTTGTTGTAGTTTCTATTATATGGGTATTTTGTTATTGCTCTCTGTTTAGCATTAATTCCTGTCATGTATTTCTGATCAATTAATAAATATAGAATTAATAGAATTTTTTTCATGCATTTTAAGCCCTGTTCTCTTCTTCATACTGCTCAGATACTGTATCTTGCTTTGTGTGAAAAGAAATGATACAAAAAGTACAAATTTTTCTCTGATTCTGAATCAGCAAGCAAACACCTTGGTGTGAGGACACTTTTAAACATAGGAACAAACCGCATCTTTAAGGGTGTTGATTTATGCCTTTTGCTTCAACAATATATCTGTATTTGTTGTCTGAAACTAAATACAGCACAAATCTGTGCTAGTCGGCAAGCTGGGAATACTAAAAAATTCCCGAAGGAGGAATTGAGGCCTGGTTATGCTGTTTTTTTTTTTTTTTTTTGTCTGCAAGAGCAAGGCTCCTCTTTCAAAGCTCACAAATAGCTAAAACAGAGGCAGGGTCTGTAAGAGCACACACTCTGAGCTCAACTCTCCACACATTTACTTCTACTCCTACTGATCCTACTATAATCGAGCTAGCCATTAGCAAATTCAGTTAAGCTAATGCTGTTCAGAAACATACATAAAATACGCCGATTAGTGCATGGTGAGTCTCTCTAAGGACTGCCTTGGAAGGTTTTAGCAGCTTTTTCTCTCAGTAGAGGAATGATACACAAAAGAGTGCTTGCTAATGTTATTAGTCACACAGGATGCAGTTCATAGATGCCGCCCACATTTCCCAGTCACCCCTCGTTAATTTGATGGCTTTTGTGACTATTTGCAAGAAGAGAGTCGTGTGTGTCGGTGTGGGTGCACACAGCGAGAGTGGATGCAGATGAGCAGAAGATGGCAGGTTGGGTTTGAACTGAAGCGAAAACTGCGGTCTTCTCAGAGGTGTTTAATTGGAGTGTTGTTTGGTTCATGAAAGTGACTGATAGAGTGTTTTGGGATACATTGGGCCCGCTTTAGTTTGATTTTCTTAGCTCTCTAAGGATTTAGAAAAGAGGCTCATTGTGACGGCTTACAGCAAGAAATCAAAGTCTTTTATATGCTAGTCGACATAATCCTCTGTAATAGACACACACAAAATGAAAAATCCGTTAAGCCTGCATTTCTAAATAGGACGTGCGAAAGAGATTTTAATACTAGAACTGCAAAGATGACTATTATTGAGGATTGATGGATTGATGATGAAAACAATGACACTTGAATAATCAGGGAGTTCATGTTTCTTTCAGTCTAACACAGTGTGTTTCTGGAATGCTTATCAGTGCTGCTCTGGTGGCTCACAGCAGGCTGGACCCGTATATCCCACTTAATCTGGATGAGCCGATTCCGAGGGATAGAACACTTGAGTGCTCAGGCCTCTCATCTGTGATCTCTAGTGCACCACATGGACATTGGTTAGTGCTCTCAACCACACAAACACCCTACTACATGTTTGTAAGTGCTTGCACACAAACACAAATATGCATACTGTATACAAACCTGCATAATGCTTTCGGCTAAAGTAATGTGTGTTTGATGCAGTATAATCGAAAGCTGGTCTGTAGTATTAAAAGGGCATCGAAAGCTAGTCTGGTACTGTAGTAAAACGTACATTTCCAAGGCAACAGCTGAAATCACTAGTGCAATGCACTATGGTTTATGTCCTGTTCAAACACATAGAGCCCAATGAATACTAAAATGCTTTATGTAACCCAGAATAATTTCAAACATAACATTTGGAACTATGACATTTGGAATACAATGCTGTCACTGATGTGAAAACATACATTTGTATTTGAAAAGCAAATACAAAGACTCAAAGATGCTTAAAGCTCTGAACATCACAGATGTGTTGCTGATTGGCTGAAGCTTAGGGCTATGACAAGGAATAATGTATCTTTTTTTACTACTATCTAATTCAATCGGCAAAAATTATTCAATGCTTGGTTATAGGTAGGAGCGAATAAGTCTTTTAAATGAATGAGCTTCCCTTTACAAACTCATTATTGCCCTGCAAACCTGACATCAAGTCTAAAAAAAAGTATGTGATGCTCTATAAGGATGTACCCAGAGTTACATTCATTTTTATTCAGGATTTTGTATTGATCACAAGAGAGTCAAAACACATCCTAAAGACTTTTAGTCTATGGTCAGTACTCTGTAGTAGTCAGTTCATGTGTGAAAATTATTCCTCATGCTTCCAGTCTTTCACAGGTTGAATCCAGGAAAATGGCCATCTCATATCAGGCAAGAAAAACTTAATTGACTGGATAATCTGGTCCTTCAGAACATTAAGGTAGTCACCTGACTTCATTTTATTGTGACAGAACATTACTGTGTCTGAAGCAACCCCAGATCATAACACTGTCTAGAGAGACTTGCACAGTGGGCACTATGCGCGATGGGTACATTGCTTCATGTTTTTCCCTTTTTACCCTGATGCCCTCATTGCTCTGGATTGGATCAAACTGGACTCATCAGACCACATGACATTTTTCCATTCCTCCAAAGTCCAATCTTTATGCTACATAGTTCTGATTAGACTCACTAACACATGGTTTGCTTAATATACACAGCTACACAGTTTAGTGTGGAAATGCACTTAGCTTCACAGCTGTGATTTCTACTGTAATTTTCTACTGTAAGGTTCACCAAGCGTTTTAAGTGATTTCCAATCATGGTTACTCATGATTTTTATCAGTCCACGTTTGTTTCTGTGAAATTGATGGTCCAGCACTATCCTTCCAGGTTTTAATAATACATTGGACAATCCTTAACCATTTTAAATTGTCTTTACTTGATGGCCCCACTGAAACACCATAACATATTTTTCACAACCACAGGATATGTCTTAATATGGCTGTTTAAAAAATGAGAAGCTACTCACTATGCCAGGTAGGGATAAAAAAAAAAAAGCCAGCTGAAAAATATTCGTCATTGGAGAAATTATCCAATCAAAGCTCTTGAGTAATTGATTAAATAAATCCAATAAGCTACTAGCAATCACACACACTGGTTGTAAAAAACAAAATGTAAGCTAGAAAAGTAAGCTTGATTAATTCTGTACTGTACATGTTGCATTCATCAGTGATTATTGTATACCATACTGTACTGTGTGTATGCAGTGCATACACATGGTAGATGGTGGATTACAAAGAAACTACTTACCAGTTTAATTTATACATCTTGTAGGATTTAATTAGTGCATGAAATTAGACACAGATTTTTCACACAACTTTTTAAAAACACAGACATCATCACATGGTCATTAACTTCGTAACATCTTTTACTCTTTTTTTTTTTTACTATTTAATTTTGTGGAAATGTAAAATGGACCCCATTGTAGTCAAGTGCAGTAAAAAAAAAAGAAAAGAGCTGAGTACTTAACCCTTTTGGCAAGGACAGTATTAATGATCCAGAAACAATGGACTTTTGATGCTCCTATTTATGTGCTTATTTTTACACTCACACTCGAATTTCTCTTCTGTCTTTCTATCAATATGCCTTCGCCATGTCCTCTAACTCCACCCTCTTGAAAACTAAACTGCTCACTTGAATGGTGAAAAGGTTTCATTAATCTTTATGTCCCTCTCTTCTCCATCACTCGCTCCCATTCTCTCTCTCTCTTCATCTCTCTCACGGCAGTATGCTAAATGTGCATGTCAGTCTTTGAAGGCCAATATAGTGTTCCCTGCAGGGCCCTGTATGGAAATTCTGCCTTTGTTGACAAACACCATTTGATCTTTTAGTTTGGGCTCCAGGGTGTTATGTTCCTCGGGGATCAAGTGTGTGTTGTGAAATGGAGATCCAGAGAAATGGGAGGGTTTTAAATCTGACTAGCCCTCTGCTAGAAAAAGCAACGGCATCAATGTGACAGCAAAGCGGTTTAAAAAAGGTCTCCCTCATGACTTGATAACTTAGTTGCTTTGTAGTGTGTATATCCTGGCAGTGTCAGTCGTTTCTCTCCACAAAAATCTGATTAACCAGCACAGCATAGCACTCACCAGGAAAAAGAACAAGCACATCAAATGACAAGTGCGGATGAGAAGGGATTTACAGTGCAACACCTTTCTGTCTTTTTTTAAACACTTGTATACACAATCAGGTGCTACTGCAGTCTCAATTACCTAAACTGATACAAGGGGTTTGTTTAAAGGATAGAGATGTTGCTTCATTCTCAGATACTGATGATACGTTCTGGAAGTGGAAAATTTTAACTACTCCGGTAAAATTTATGTATTAAATACTCGACATGTGTACTTATATAGGTGGTCTATAGAGAGCAGTGTAATAATTCTATTAAACTTCAGACTACTACATTGTTATGAAATACCAGTAAATTAAAGTTGCTGTTTATTATGTTTGAGAGAGAAGCCTATAAAGGTTTTTCAATGTATTTTCTCAAAGTTGGGAATCATTGGTCTTCATGAAGCATTTGAAGACAGTACAGTCTTAAGAACTTAAATTTTGCTAGAAATTTGTCCAAGCAGAGGATCTGAGCCCATTGCGTGTACTTATGAGTGTGTGTACATGAGTTGAGTGTGCATCTGGAAGCCGTTCAAAACTTGTTTCCAGCAGTGGAAAGACAAAAAAAAAAAAAAAAAGGCGAAGCAAGTTTACCTATTTTTTTGTGTTTTTTTTTCTTTTTTTGCATTTTGTATAAGATTGTATGAAGACAGATCACCATGAATCCCAAGAATGTTATGAAGCATGTCAGCAAGAATAAAAAAGCCACTTTCAATTTGGTTTTTAAAGCAGCCGATGTCAAGAAGAATCACAAATTAAGATTAATTGAGGTTTAATGTCTATGTATTTCATATTTTACTTCATTCACATGTCTCCCATTGTTTTGATTGTTTTTATATGCACAAACATAATTGTTGAAAACTGGTAATATTGGTAATATTTTTGGGTGGTTGGAACGGATTAACTGCATATACATTATCTCCTATGGAAAAATTTGTTTTGCAATATAAAATTTCACCTTAAGAACTCACTTCTGGAACAGATTAAATTTGCATGCTGAGGTACAGTAGCACTGTAGTTTATTCAAACGTAATTTAAAGCTCCAGTACAAATTTCTTTGGCTCAGAATTTCAAAGCCCAGCCTAGTCTATGAACACTCTATGAACCACTGAACTCTTTAAATAATAATAATAATAATAATAATAATAATAATAATAATAAAAAGAAAAGGATATTTTATTTAATAGAAAGCAATAAGTTTGAAATGTTACACAATTCTGCTTCAATGCTGTATGTAATTCCATACAATGGAAAGAGTATTGGGTATATACTCTATTTTATGGAAAATACACATTTACTGAAAATCCCTAAGAGTTACTACTTACTGTACCTATTTGTCTTATCTTTATTATTCAGTTTGTGTAATCACGGCTATAGGCTGTATAACAATTACATTTGGAGATTTACTGTACTGTATATGTGGATCACTTCTTTAACTAGGTAGAAAATAAAGTTATTTTAGTTAAATCCTGTCATATACAGAGCGATTCTTGGATCAGCTTGTTCTTGCTGATAGGAGGATTTTTTTGCACAGCACATACGCCACACTTCACTGGTATACACTAGGAGAAGGCCTGATTAAAATTTTCTTTCTCTCCCTAAGACACAATGCCACTCTAAACACAAAGAGAGGGAAAAACAGACAAGCCCTCGGTCTCCTCTTTAAAAAATTAATTAACCGTGTAGCATCTTGACAACAATGCAGTGACAAAATTAAAGCTCAAAATGGTAATTGAGGTTTTTAAACCTTTATGATTGAATAACATCAGGTGCCTTTTGTCTGTGTGCATTTATAGTCCAGTCAACCTGATGTAACAAGATGTATTGCTTGAGTGCGGGTGTATTTCATGCATGGATTGAAAATGATAATAGATAAAACACAGATATTGGATTATTTGGAAAACACTGATTCTATTCAGAGATCACTTTTATACAATCCGTTCGGCATTACACATGAGCAAAATTTGTGTATACAGTAATTAAAACAGTTAGGGGTTGATGGCATCCTCATGAGGTTATAAGCGTGTCCCCGTGTGTTGTTGCATGAGTGTGGTCTTTTACCTTTGACCTGAACGGCTCAGGGAAGCCTCCGTGAGGAATGCCAATGTATCCCTGAAGAAACTCCACCACGGACAGAGGGAAGGACAGTTCATCAGCCCGCTCTTCTACCTCTGCCCTGGAGAGCGAGTTTTGAACCATGAACTGTGCTAAGTCTCCCACAATCTTAGATGATGGAGTCACCTGTAGAGACAGAAAGAAAGAAAATAATAAACCTTTGCTTTGTTCATGTTGTTAATTAAGATTGTTATCTTGTGAAATGGAAAGGTTCCATTGATGATAGACATAATTCCCAGGGGTTATTGAACAAGCAAGATCAAAAATAGAGGAGGAAGGACAAAAGAATTCAGAAGAGTGAAGTAAAGACAGTACAGACCAAAGACATGCAGCAGGTGGGCGTTTGACAAATGGACAAGTGAGAGGTGGTGGAGGGGTGTGGACCGGGTAGACATGAAGCGTTAATGTCAAGGTGACTTTCATTCGTGCTAAAGGCTTGTATTTCAGCCACGTGACACATCGTCATTTTGCCTGACAGCTAACTGGCTGGGATGCTGAGATAGGCAAAGAGACCAATATTAGCATCTTTATTAAGGACAATATTTTGACAAGATTGTGATTGCATCATCCTGTGCCTTCACATGGAGAACAGGAGAAGACACACGATGAGTGTGGGTGCATCCCAAAACCCTAACTGATACTTCCATCCTACATCCCACATCCTGAATTCAGCTTGTGACCTTAGAATTGATTGACTTATACCATCTGCACATCATTTTACTTGATGATCAAGGATAATTTAATCATTTATGTGGTGAGAATTATTATATTATGTCGTTATATTATGTTATGTTACTGTATAAAGTCTTCCTCTTCAAATTCCAATAGATTCTTAGACAGAAAGCAACAAATACAATTGAATAGGCAGTAGGTGAAAAAGTCAAAAAGTATATAAAAATATACCTTCAAAAAGAAATGGCCATACTGTATGTAAAGTCAGGTGATGAGCAGAATTTTACAGCATTTAAGCATGCAAATAATGCTTTAATTAAAAGTTACATAGTTAATTCATTGAGACAGGCCATCAAGTAAATTCAGGTTGGTTCCTTTAAATTACGCTTCAGTGGGCAAGGATGTCTCATTTAGTAAATGAGTTTATACTTGTTTCCCTAACATGCTTTTCTAACTTGCATCTTGTTTCCCTCAAGAAAGGAAAGAAAACATGAAGGTGCAATTAAAACTTCCTTTTTTTGGCCTCACTACTTTGGAAGTTTTGAATGTCACCGAGTTCATGAGGATCGACTTACTATTGACGTATCTCTATGGCAGAGCGCATGAAAATTCCCTTTACAGTCAGGACTGTTTCTGACAGTCCTTTCTTTGATTTGTCATATCAGCTGTGTGAGATGTGAGCTGTCATGCAATGATAGACAGATGCAGTTACAGGCCAGTCATACTTTGCTAAAGGTTTCCTGTCACAAAACATACCAAAATTGTACAGAATACTCAGTCTCAGGAATGAGGCCAAGGTCTTTGGATCAGCAAACCACATAGACTGGAACAGGACAGACTCAGAAACCAGGGTTAAATAACCAGAATAACATACAAGAGTAACTGTTTGGCAAAGGGCTGACAGAAAAAAAAAACACAGAATATTAATTTGTTGTTTGAGGAATGAATTGGAAGTCTTCATATACTGTGTGAGCAGAATGGTGTGATGATGTTCTGATGCTGGTAATCAGTTATCAGGAGAACTGGAGGATGTTGGGATGTGTAGGTTTCATGTGTAGTCTAGAGCATTCTCTTGAGACCACACTGAACCATTTGATCCACAGGATGTGCCAAGGTGGAAGACTTTCTTATTGCAACCCACCCAGTTTCTCCAGGCTTGGGACAAGCAATGAATCTCAGTGACTGGGTATACATTTGAAGAGTTATGGGTCCTTGCTCATCAGTGGCAAGATTTGAACCCTGCGGCCATCCAACCAGGAACCTAGAGCCTTTAACGTCTGAGCCACCAATGCCCTTTCTGAATTATTCATGACACTAGCTTAATCTTCATGCCCATGCAATTTATACAGACTTTGTTCAATCAGATTTATTTAACCTTTATGTTCTATTGATTACATATCATGGATGCACTGCTCATGGGTTCATCTCAGTTTTGGGCAGCTTAGACAGAAAATAGTATATCTTAGCACTGTTGCTTAACACTTCCAGGGTTGAAGGATTGAATCACACCTTTGTGTCCAAGGACTATGCATGTTTGGTTGGTTTCCTCTAGGTACTCGGATTGGTCTGATTGGGTGTTTGAGTGTGTGATGGGTTGATATCCCATCCAGGTATGGTTCCCTGAGCTTCCTAGAATAGACTCCAGGTGCCCTCTGACCATAAATGAATGAATTAAATGTTCTAATAGGTTTAAAGATAGTTTAAGGATACTATACTGAAAACTACTTACCCCACACACAAGTCTGGGGAGCAGCATAAGGCTTTATGTTCTAATGAGCTGCTCATTAGAAATTTAGCAGTTTCTGGACAGGTGTGCTTAAAAGTAAACCTATTCTTAGATCGCACATTTCTCCTCCAACTCTTTAATATGCCACTTTGCCTCCGCAACCTTAACTGATCAAACAGATCAGTCTCTGTCATTTTTAGCATTGTAAGCTACAGTAGCTGTTCTGTTATCAGCAGAATCAGAAACGCTTTATTCAGCAAATAAACTAGTGCAAATATGCGAGGGATTTGCTTAGTTAACATGGCGACTGACGTCTCCAAATATCTACAGTATTTGTGCACGGAACCAAAGCAAATAATATTATGGTATTCTCGAGTTTCCAGCATTAACACCTGAATTTTTCCGCTTCTAGATTACAAACAGTGAAAGAGTGGGAATATGCAGTGTAATTATTGAGTCACTTCATGCAGAACTGATGAAATTGTGTTAATTTGCTGTTTGATAATCATCCTACTATAGTCATTTGCAGTCTGAGCTTTGGCATGGAGCCAGAATAAAACTGCAAAGCCCTTTGGGATTTCTAGTTCTACCATCAATCCTAGACATGCCTCCTGAGGATGTAATTTAGCTGTAATCGGTTTGAATGGAGTAATGGAGCACCAGGTGCTGCAGAAAAACAGAGAATGCTGAAAACTTGAAATATATAAGCATCCGGTTTAACTAGAGGTTTAAAGCCTGGCTCAAAAATCCATAGTGTCTTAATTGGATAGGGGTTTTGTTAAGTGGCTGAGCTGCATGCTTAAGCTGATGCCAAGCTTCTGTCAGCGCTGGTTACTGAGGCTGTCAGTGGAGGTGTAATAAGATGAGACTGAGACAGGATTAAAACAAGATCAGACATAGAGTGAGACAAAGGGCAGACACACACACACTATTCTACATTCTCTCTCTCTTCATCCCTGAGAGAGTTTACTCCTTCCTGTGGTACTGTGCTCTGAGTCTCCTGCAGGCTGAGGGGGTGCATCAGTTTGGCCACTGGCAGGAAAGTGAGAGCTTTGAATTCAAGACGTGTTTGTATGAGCATGGCGCGCCAAGTAAAAGAGAGAGTGTGTGCCCTCAGTGGAGAAGTAGTTCGCGGTCGGGTCCATCCAGGACACACATTGTTCAGGATACAAAACATTACTCTATTTCATTCTAGCTGTTCTCAGTCAGTGCTACTTTCTACTGGATTTAACTTGTAGATACACTGTTACTGCTGGACACTACAGTATGGATGAACATTAAGAACTTTCTGTGATCCCAAGCCTTGACCACCTTACCATATCACATTCCCACTATGTTGAGGAAAAAATTGTGTGAACACTTGTGCACCTTGGCTGGAACAAAGTAGAAAGTAGAAACTTGTAAAGATGTAGTATTGTGAAGCTGCCACTCTCCATGTGTTAAAAAAACACATGCTGAGGACGTTGAAGCAAGAACAATGGCATTAACCAGTGAACAATGTAAATAACACCTCTTAGAGACTTTATTGGTATACTACAAGTATGGTATGGATATGAAAGATTGAATAGCATTCTATCTGAGCCCTCATTGGGATGTCACTTCTTCAGGTTTGTGCTATGACCATGGTAGACCTATGCCACGTTGTAGAATACAGAATTAAGTTCATATTACATTTGTCTGCTGCAGGTTAGAATTTTGTATAAATACCAGGATCCGATTCCTCACACCATCACTTTGTGATAAAAAGCACTGTGCGTGTGACACACCAACCTGACAATGTAGTAAGCACATGATAAGCACCTGATAAGAGCTTGCTGCAATCTGATCCGACACATAACTTGCTTCGTCTCATCGAAACAGATAAACTCATTATTATGTGCGTGATAGAAAATTAGTGACAACATGATAGGTGCATTGCAAACCTGACAGAGACGAGGTAAGAAAGGAGTGTGAACTTGATAAATGCGCATTTTTTATTTTTACTTCATTCCCACTGCATTCTGCGATATTGCAGTTTGACAGGGCCTCATAATTTTGTACGGTTTAGATTTATAATATAGGACTAGTGTAACTTTTGAACATTTTATTATCTCCTACATATCCATGTGTAACATAAGCGACTATAAAGGATAAAGACAATAGTACATGTATAGTACATAAGAATGTGACATGCTAGAGCAATGTACTAGGATAGCCAAAAAGACTCAAATTGAATACTAATGATTAATGTAAAGCAGTTGTTTGTTACAGGACTGTGAGGTCACTACCCCTAGATAGGGAAACCCTGTTAATCAATCCAACCCTTATTTGTAGGAAGTGGCATTGTTCCAGGTTTTTAACAGAGGTGCTAGAATGATCCTGTAATACTGTACATCCTATATATTTCCTCCTCCTGTAACTGATTATGTTGAAGTGAAACACCTAGTGTGCTACATTAAAATCAAGCTAATTACATCGATATTAAAACTTGCTTAGCTCATAGTTTTATTGAATCAGTATTTACAGGTAATCTATCGCATATAGAAAGAGATTATTAAAGGTCATTGATATATATTTCTCTGCTGGTGTTACCTTAACATCAACCTGCACCTCAAGTAAACCTGAAAGGTGATGCAGTGATGTCTAAAAATCAGTTCACTGAACAGATAAAGCAATGATTCAATCCCTAGTCTGGCAAGGTGCGCATAAAAATGTGACCCCATTCAGCTTACTGTGATTTTTACACATCATGCCTATTTCATTTTAATTTGCATGTGTGAGTAAAGCCTGAACTTCATGGAAATTTATTCAAATCACACATCTTTACCCTATTTTCTCCAAATTTAGTCCCTGTCATTTTACTAGCTGGCTCTCTTCTATCAGGCACCATCTAGCCAAGCAGTGGTGCGTGGCCTGATTTCGAGAAGGATACAGCGGGAGAATCTTGCTGCTGATGAAAAAATATACAAAAGCCACCAGAAAACTGCAATGTCAATGTGAAAGCTTCACACACATTCAAAATCTATACTGTATGTATTAGAGACTTACACAGCATGTTGCTGTTGATGTGATTTCATCATGTCAAACAAATTAAGTGTGTGTATACTGTACTTTCAAAGGCTGCTATCATGTAGGGATGGTAATCATGGTAGAAAATGTGTGCTTTACGTCAATGATATAATATACTGTATTGCACAGTGCCATTCCAAAGTTATAACTCAGAGAAAAAATCAAAGCAGACATTGTACAGTAGCTACAACTGATCATTGGATTTTCTGTGAAAATGTAAAAATCATAACCATTATCAAGTCATAACTGTTGGGTCCTTAGGTAAGACCCTTAACCCAACGCCCCATATACCCCAGTCACTGCATGCAGTGCTGGTCTCAAGTCTGATTAGAAAATGAGAGGATTGGAGAGTATCCATCGTAAAACCTATCCCAGAACTTGTGGAGCAAATGATCCAATGTGGCGCCACTAGGACAAAAGGGATAAAATTCCAACTAATAAATAATGCTATGTAAAGTATGTGAGGTCACTGTTGCTCAAATAACTGGAGTCATGTCCAGCATGTATTTTTTCTCGCCTCAACTCCTGTGCTACCAGGATAGGCTCCAGATCCACCACAATTCTCACCGTGATAAAGTGATTATCATCAATTATGTTCTGCAACATGTGTTCCTTTGCATCACATTTTGCTTTTCAAAAGTCTATAGGTGTACATGTGATTATGTGAAAGATTCTTTATCAGACCATCTATTTTAAGTGGATTTCTTAAGTGGAGTCATAACTGTCAATATAACAGTGAAACAATAAAATTCCGTCTGGCTAACTCCCCCACAATGTGTATTTAAAATTTAAATAATATATGTAAATTTTCATGCTGGAAACTAAACACATGGTAAACTATTAGGAAACAAAGAATGAGTGTTTAGCTAATATCTCACATGCAGCAATTTTTGTTTTATGGAATTTTCAGAAATTAAATATAAGCATATATATATATATATATATATATATATATATATATATATATATATATATATATATATATATATATATATATAAACAAGAAGCTTTGTAATGCATTTGGGTCATGTTGTTCCCTCCAAGTCGATACAATCTCCTTTATTTAATCTCAAGATTCTAATCAATCTCCTTTATCCCAGAATGAAGTATTATATCATGGAGGGAGTGGTTTCTTCCAGGATGACTCTGCCCCCATCTACATGGTACAGGGGCTCACCTAATAAATTGAATTATCCAATATAAATAAATTGTTCAGACCTCTACTGTCACCAAATCCCAACCTGAATGAACACCAAGAGCATATTCTTCTGCAGAAGTATATTACACAGTGTGCTCAACTGCTTTCATAAAAACACGAATGAATATCTTTTGGGAAAATGGTTATCATAACTCCAGGGCAGTTTCAGGCATGGGGAGAATCTGCAGCCAAGCCCAGTGAAGGTGTTCTAGTGCTCTTAGTGGCTTTATAGCTTGGTTAATTTACAAAGTTTATTCCTTTAATCTGTCTTCCATCTGTATATGCTGTGAACTTTTGTTCAAATAATAATCTACAACAATGTTTATGATTCTGTAGCTTGTTGCTGATGAGCAAAGCAGAGTTCGTACAGTAATGATTCTCATTAGAACAACATAGGCACGCACAATAAATACAAAATAAGCTGTTTGTTTATTGTCTCTGCATGAAGGGAACTGTAATTGCATTACCTTATATGTTGGGATATTAGTTTTATGGAAAAACCAAAGGTGTAGCACATATGAAACTGCATGTTTTGCATTTGTTTGTGGATGTTGCATCCAGTGTGATATGGTTAACAATTTTCATTTGTTTATCCAGACTTACAATATTTCAATAGGAAGCAGTTGTTGCATTTGTGAAGTGACATACATTTGTGCTATGACACATTCTGGGCTGACTTACATTAAAATGTCATGACATCAAATGTACTTCTCAAAGCACATTAAGTCACAGGACAGAGTCACATGATGATTATGATGAAGAAAAAAAAAACTAACCATCAAATCATCCTACCAATAATCATTATATTGCTAAAATATACATTTCAACAGGAAGTCAAATGCAATGTGTACGGAGTTCATGGAACCTTTGAAAATGGAAAGATCCCATCAACTTCCACTAAAACCAGGCACTTTAGAGGACTGAAAGAGAGATGCAACGAGACTGAGAAGGAGAGGGCGTGTGATGTGAATAACAATAAGATGCAGATGCATGTAAGAAAGCTCACAAGAAGAGGCTGCGTAAATGATTACATCGAACAGGATGCCATCAGAGGTGGAGCGAAAACTAAGCATATGAAATATGCTTCAGTGGATCAGCCTAAGGGAAGGTGGAGCGTGGCTAGAAAGAACTAAATGCTTCGGGGCTGAGGTTTAAACTGATATGCAGATTAATCCTTCCAACCTCTTTCACACACACACACATGCACACACACGCATTAGAAGGACTAATCAAGGATCCCAGCTAACCGAAATTAAGCAGATTTATAGTGCAAATGAGAATAAGCAAATTAGCTAACTAGGATCCCCTGGCTGTGTTTAATGAATGTGTAATTTATAATGAATAGTATTCTTATTTATGTAATAAATGTTCATACAAACAACATAAGAAAAACACCACTGTGTCTATCATGTGCTTCTTATACGCTTTAAATTGATTTGAAAGTAAATTACATTTGGTATTTTAGATTTAGGAAACTCCACAGGAAAAGTCGGGCAGCTAAATCAATTTCACGTAATAGAAAATTCCAGCGTTTTCCCCCAAGAGAAAGGTTTTCAACCAAATTACAGAACTGAGACAGTCAATAACAGAGTGCGAGACAGAGTGAGAAAGACACAGAGAGAAAGAGAAGAGCTGATGGACGGGAACTCTTTTACCTTGATAAGGTCGCCCAGCAGTTTGTTGGCCTCAGCATAAGCTTTCTTCACCTCTTTAAACTTGTTACCCAGACCCATGCTATGTGCCTGGAAGTGCAGGTTAGTGTACTGGCCTCCTGGGATCTCATTCTCATAGACATCAGCATTCCCAGACTTCATGGTAGCAGTGCAGTCAAAAGGAGCATACAGACCACGAGTCACCTCCCAGTACTCGCTGTAGTCAAATACATTCTCCAGAGAGATCCCTGAGAGAGCAATCGATAGAAATTGAGATATTTATTGCCAGTAAATATACTGAATATATACCTAGCAAGCTTATCTTTCTGTGTTGTAAAAATTACTAGGACACAATTATTATTTTTTTTCACTTAGCAAAACATAATTAAATAAATAAATAAACATTCATTGTACTGTATTGGAAAGTTAGACAGCATATTCATAATTTCTTTTTCCTGAAATGCCCCTAGCAATGCAATTATTTCATTAAACGTATACTCATTGCTGTTGAACTCTCATGACTGAAAAAAAAAAAATCTGAATATGAAAATGCTTAAGTAAAAGTAATGATCACCCATTTTCCTAATATTATTTGGATTTTGTGTTACTAGCTTGATAAAAACATGACCTATAAAGTTCAATCTGGGTTAAAAATGAATGTGAGATAGAGGCCGATTATTTTTCAATTTATAACCATATAAAATGAAACAAAAACAGATGCAATTTACAGGTTTAACATATTTTAAAAAACGTTTTTTGGTATTTGATAAAATAAAAGTTTCTGTTTCTTTGAACAGTTTTTCTGCAAAATGAGATAAACTGCATTTTGGGCATTTCTCCATACTGTACATATGGTTATCTATTTAAAAAAAAAGAAAATTACTATACATTATTCTTTTAGAAGCTTTGAACTAACACTAGCTCTGGTTTTAATTTAGTTCATGAGCACATGTGATAAATCTGTATACAAGAAACATGTAATACATACATGTTATATGTACATCAAGCTGTTGCAGCTTTTGCATTCATTGTTGGTTATGTCTGCTACATCCTGTTTTTTAATCACAATGTCTAACCTCTATAATAACCTTTGGGGAACATGGACGCATTTGCGGCCTGACGATACCTGAACGGAAGTTATACAAAGCCTGTCTGTACTATGATAAGAAGCTGTCATCAATTACAGAAGTGAAGCCGAATCTGATAAAGTAGGAGACTGATGATGCATTGTAAACTGAAGTTTCTGTATTGTTTTTAATGTTTACAAAGGTTTTGTGTGCCAGAATTTTTTTTTTATTCAATGCTTGAATTTGCTGCCAGTGACTCAGTACACAAACACAGTCAAAGCATTAGCTTGCTATACATTGTTTTAAAAGTAAAATTTAACAAACATATTATTGATAATACATCACATGTTTATATGGCCACAAACACAACTATAGATGAATTTATCCATTCTGACAAAACTGTGGGAATTAAAGTTATAGCTTTTCATAAAATCACACTCATATACAAAAACAATTTTGCTGCAAAATGCTGCCCTTTATGCTTTTCACACTCTTGACTAAAAAAACATATATATTTACCAGCATGCAATATTTCTTTTTCTTTTTTCTCAAAATGGAGATATCTCATTTTGCTGTAAGTAAACTGTTATTTCATTTATATGTGAAACTTTTTGTAAGATGTCTTATATACCTATAACCATTATGGGAGGAGTTTAATGTGCCGGCAATTGCTATTAATATTCCACTATGGGAAAGTCTTCAGGGCAGAGATCTTTCCACTTTTCAGTAACTTGTCTAACTATAGGTTTCTATGGAAACTGTCCATAAAACTTTTTATAAACCAAAATAAAATAACCTAAATGTTTTCCATAACAATAAATGCAAATACATACAATAAATACATGCTTAAATTAATAAATAAAATTGTAATTGTAGGCGAATTGCTGTGCAGGGAGCAGAATAATGCATTCTAGGCCATGTTGTTTTAGGAAAGTAATAACCGTTGGGGTGGTTATGCCATACTTTCTGACACATCTTAACCATTTTGAACATGCTATGGTAATTGGTATGGTGGTCTCTTTTTTGTAATAGACATGATAGACATAGACAGTATGACTAAAATCACCTATATGATATGTATAACTGAATCACTAATAAGAATAGACATTGTATCCATTGGGTACAGAGGGGAAGATAAGGAAGAAACAAAGCAGGATGACCAAACAGTGGCATTCACAAGGGTTGGTTGTGAATTAATTTTTTTTTTTTTAAATAGACAAAAAGCAAAGAAAATAGATGGTGTGTTAATGAAATTACAGGGAATTGAGCACTTAACCAAAGTAAAGACAAACAAAGTGGAAATTTCTATTAACAAAACAGCAAGAGACATGAACGTTTGTTAATGGTTGTGTGACCAACAGTGAATGGCTAATAACCTAAAATTACATAGGATGCATGAATGTAAGAGCCATGTTGTGGCTAATGGGAGCTGATTTTTCTGTTCATCTCTTGAGACATTAGAGCAGGATAGTGATCCACAGACAATTGTGCTCGGATCTCTCTCCAAACACGCCATCAATCAATAACACACCCACGCTAATGTCAGAGAACAGCAATCAATGCTGATTTAATTAAGCCCCTTGCTAACAGCCCATATAGTTAGAGCCACCTTTCACCTCCCTCTCACACACACACACACACACACACACACACACACACACACACACACACACACACACACACACACACACACACACACACACACACACACACACACACACACACACACACACACACACACACACACACACACTGCCTCACATGCTCATCCACTCAAAGTGACTGCTGCAGGTTATACAGTGGCTTTATTTCACTGTGATCTGGTTTGTGACACAGCCATTAGTACATAATGAAGTCACCACTAAGATGTGTTTGATTTTAATGAGAATGCATTTGTGTGTGAGTGTGAGTGAGAGGGAACTGGACAATTAGTGCTAGACATACAAAGGCATATATTTCAAATGCCAGGGTGGAAAGATGAGTGAAAGGTAGTATAAATCTAAAAAAATAAATAAAATCACACACACACCCAAAAAGACAAAATTGTTAAATGTATTTCAGATGCAGAATTGCCAAGCTGGGCTACAATTTTAGCTCTGGGGTTAGAAAAAATGGTCTATGCACTCTTGATGTTCTCTTAGTCACACTGAACAAAAACACATGAATAACATAGAGACAAAGTTACAAAGAAAATGATAGAAAAAAAGCTTCCCGGGGGATTTATGAAGCAAATTGCAACCCTGTACTTCGTAGGAGAGAACAGGGTGTAGAGATGGAGTGACAACAAGAATGACAACTGTGGTCTATTGGGTGTCAGAAGGAAGAAGAGAAAGTGCTGGTTAAAGAGAGAGTGATGCAGAGTTTACAGGAGAGGGAGAAAAACTGGATCAATGGAGGGGAAAAAACAAACAAAAATATAAACAAAATAAAATGGGGTTAAATTGACAAAATGCAGCATAATGTAAAGAGGCAGCAAGACAGAGAGAGAGAGAGAGAGAGAGAAGTGAAGACAAAGAGAGTCTGAAATGAGGTGAAGTCTCACTGAAAAAAAAACTGCATGAGAGTGAATGACAAAAAATATGAAGAAACAAAAAAGGCAAAAGCATACCCAACACTTGGGACACAACTTGACTCACCCATCTTATATACCACTTTATCTTGTATACAGGTACCCAGGGGGTATGAAGCCTATCCCTGGAGACTTAGGGCACAAAGCAGGATGCACTGCTTCAATCCATCAAAGGGAAACTCACTCACATGCTCATTAACACACTACTGGCAATTTGGCCACACCAATTAGCTTAATCTGCATGTCTTTGGTCTGTGGAAAGAAACCAAAGAACTCAGAGAAGTACCCAGACCCTTTAAAGTGCAAGGCTGCAGTTCTAACCACTAAGCTACTGTGCTGCCAGGGACATACAGTAGTTGCCATTTTAAACCTCTAACCTTTCCTACACATACACAGCAAAATCTTATTGTTAAATTAGCAGCTAAAATGTTTATGCAAGTCCATTTGGACTATACTGTATAAACACTCTGGTCCAGTTTTACCCAGTGTAAAATCTGTGTTAACGCAACATGAGGGTTTTACTCTGTATAAATCCGGTTCCAAAACAATTTCCCGAACTTTTCAACTTTATATCTCAATCAATTGAAGACACTTTGATCCAGAATGACTAATAAAATGTGCAAGATAAAACCACACAAAGTACAAAATCCGCCCGTAACTCATAACCTGAAAGACTATAGACAAACATCATGTATTAAGCCAATCCACAGACACATTTAAGGAGAACAATGGTAAAATAGTATCAAATATACTACATGAGCACTGGCTGATTGTTAAGGAGAGCCAAAGGAAATGCTGCTCAGAAGTCATGTATTAAATGCCTTGATAAAATCAGTGTAACAGTTAATAAAGAGAACATAGATTTGGCTAACCCAATAGCAGTATCAGACTCCTTAATATGACATCCCTGACAACAGATATAAAAGTACTGTACGTAAACCTTTATAAAAGGTATCAGCTGTGATGTACCTGTGTACAGAAACATATATGAAATAACTTAATTAAAACCAGCTCTGTAGAATAGCATAATTCTGCTTTATTAGAATTTTCTTTCTTTCTCTTTGTCATACTCCCAGTGTGTGATATCTCCCTCTTTCATACTGATGTGAGATCACCCTGTGAGGTTAATTGTGAAAATGAACAAAAGCACTTTCTAAAATTGCAGTAGAGTCACCTAAACCTAAAATCAACCTCAAAAACCTGGTGCCACTAAACTGTTTTACTCAGTGAAAGTCATCCACCTAAAGACATTTACATGAGCTATTTATTTTTGTATAAATTGTAATTCTTGTGAATGCTTATGACAAAGTAATAAAAGTGTAATAACATGGTTATTACATGGCAATAGTTCACTGAGAGTACTTCTGGTATGTTATGTTTACATCAGAAGTACTTTGAGCCAAAAAGTCTCCATCAGACCATATACAATGTTTTTTTTTTAAAGGTAAAGCTTGGATGCAAGCCGTCAAATTAGAATGTTGTTTAATACCCATGGTAACCAAAGCAGCATTGCACTCTATACATTCAGTAGGATATCATACAAGTTGTTGTTCTCTTTATATATCTTTCCATTAAATGTATCTAAGATACAGTCCTAGGGTTCTAGCATACTTTGTCATGGTAACATTGAAGATAAACTAAGATACAATTCCTATTTACAGAATTTAATTTCTTTGCAAGTAGATGTCCTATGTCTATGGCACCAGCATCGAATCATTAAGGACCAAATAAAAACAGACTCTAAACAATGTACATAGGAGAAAGATTTGATAAGCATGGAGTAATGGTAATGAACTCAGCAAATTCCCATTCTTCGCTGCTTTGATCACAGGGGTGAAATAAACTGTAATGAAAGCAACAGGAGTCTCATTACCAACATGCCGCCCATCCATTGAACTTTTACTTGCTTGTCTACTTGTGCCGACAGCTCCTAGACAAGTCAATTAAGTAATACTCTTACATGTTATTAAGAGAGCATGTGAGAAAAGCAGAGTTAGAGAGAGAGAGATAGACAGACAGATAGAGAGAGAGAGAGAGAGAGAGAGAGAGAGAGAGAGAGAGAGAGAGAGAGAGAGAGAGAGAGAGGCAGTGGAGATCAGGGCCTGGGAAATTAATGAAAGTCCTGTGTGAACAATTCCCGTAACAAAGTTGCTTTTATGAAACCATCCAACTGTAAATGTGTGATCTCTTTCTCTCTCCCTCTCTTTCTCTCACTCTCTTTCTATCCCAAATTTACTCATTCAGAATCATTTACACATAGGTGGCCAGCTCGTAATCAAATTAATTACCCATCTTCCCATCTTTGCTATTTTTATATCCTATGCTCTTGCTGTCATTCTTGCTCTCACTCTCTCTCAACCAATAGTAATAGGCTATAGATGTTTAAGATATCTCGTATCCCAGAATGCTAGATAAGAAAGCAGGGCTTTGAGTGAAACTAAAGCACCAATGACTCCATCCCACCCCATTATCCCACTGGCACACAGGACAGAGAGAGAGAGAGAGAGAGAGAGAGAGAGAGAGAGAGAGAGAGAGAGAGAGACTCATGCAGGCCTGGCCCAATGCTTTGTTCAAATTGATGTACTGGTGGGAAGGAAGGTCAAAGGGTTAGTACAATGAAATAGAGAAAGCAGACGAGGAAAGTGAGAGGGATGCAACAAGATGAGTGCAAGTGCACACAAGAGTCTATGGAAAGTCTTGTTCATTCCCTTTCTATTGAACATCCTGTCAAATACAAGTACGTTAAGTATTGCCAGAGATGATGCACTTAAGCAAAATTACAAGCAGAGACATTATGAAGTAGGATAATGCACAGTGAGATAATGTCACAGAAGTGTTTAAATTAAAGGTGTTTTCAAGCCAAGAGATGTGTAGTGTATGTGTGACTACAATGCACAAGAAGTTCTGTATACTTTCTTCTACTGAGAAAAGAACCGATAATCGGTTTTCCTTTAAACACTAACATAGAAATCTAAGCACATTTACTGCATTATATAACAAATTAAACTAATTAGACTCTAGCTACAAAGGTCTTCGGATTAGACAGTCACAAGAGCAGCTATTTTACTTTTATCAGGCTGATACTGAGTGTTTACTTTGAGCTACAGATTTCTTTTTCTGATGAAGTTGCTCCATCTTTGAAAGAATGAATTGTACCGATTGAGAAGGCTTCATTCTATGACTGCAACATCCATGACAAATTCTTTTACAAGAATACATTTTGCATAAATGTTTATTCATTGCTTTAACAACTGCTCGTCGATTTCCATAATAAGTGTGTTTTGAATCAATGGAGATTTTGCTCTTTTCTCAATACAGCGAAACACATTGAGATTTTTTTTCCTGTGGTAATTACACAAACTGTACACAGGTTGAAAAATGCCACGAGTGTTATACAATGAACTTGAAACACGATCAATAGTTTGGATTAATTATATTGGTTGAGGTCCTCAGAGTGTGCTGTCTTTTTGTTTACTGTCAGCCTGTAGATATATGTTGCTTTTGATAATAAAGAGGAAAACTGCCTTTTATTTCGACTTGGCATTACTTCGTCTTCTGAGAGGTTCATACATTTCTTGAATACAGTTGCTCTTTGAAGAACCCTTATTCACTGCTAATCTGTATGACCTCCTGATATATAACAGTACAACAGGCTGTACGTGAGAGTGAGAAAGAGAGAGAAATAAGCGGGCAATGTGATGTTAGTAGTGTCCGTGCTTTCCTAAGAAACACTGTAATGTGACTGTGATTAGAAAGACAGGTTAGTGGCCTCTGAGACTGAACCTGTTACAACTTGAGAAACTGGGGCTATCTCTAGAGATTTCACACAATGTTATTTGTTTCCTATCTTTTATTCATGAAAAAAAAAAAAAAAACTATTGCCCTTGTACTTCGATTGAAAATGAAAATAAATCTACTAAAAATCATTACATGACAGAAAGAAAATAGTTTCAGTTAATAGTTCAAAATGAATATACATTCTGTTTTGTCAGTAGCTGTTATTACGCTCTATTAGCGATGATTATATAACCCCAAAACTCTCTTTACTGTATGTTAATATGAACGAGGTCAGCTCATCTGAGCATGCACAGAAGTACTGTACGAGTGAGCATGGTCAATTTAATTGCCATTCCTTTCCCCTTGACTGGCAGCGTAAAGTGAACTTTTGGGACTTAAGAAGAACAAGATGCCCAATATCTCTAAAAAAGTAATGGCATGGCCTCCTTGGATCTCAATAGCTGAGGGTTAGAATATTGTCTCCGATCTGTGTGTGTGTGTGTGTGTGTGTGTGTGTGTGTGTGTGTGTGTGTGTGTGTGTGTGTGTGTGTGTGTGTGTGTGTGTGTGTGTGTGTGTGTGTGAAGTTTGCGGGTTTCCTCCAGGTGCGCCAGTTTCCTCCCACAGTCCAGAGACATGCGGTGTAGGTTAACTGCTGTTTCCAAATTTCTCATCCTGTATCATTTGGTAAGTGTGTGTTCTGAGTTTCCTGCAATCCTACACTGGATAAGTGATATAGATAATGTACTGTATGGATGGCGCCCTAAAAAGGTAAATTATAAACATATTGTTTTAATGCTATGCTTTTTATGTTTCTTTTTTAAACATTTCTTTTATTTCTTGTTATAGTTGTTCAATGTGATGTTAAATGTTAAAATGTGTATCCACTTTCTTCCTGTAATTGCCAGTTGCCACTTTTATCACCCCCCCCCCTCCTATGACCGTGAATCCAGAGAAGAAGAATAAAAGCTTATACACATTTTTTTTTTGACATGCATGAAGCCAAAACCATAGCATTTTGTCAAATTACCACCCACATCCCATCCTCATGTTTGGAGAAACAACAAAGCAAGCTTTATACTATGTCTTTTTTAGCATGATAATCTACTCCAGCTCAGTGTTTAAAGTGTTCATAGCTCAGGCCTATTAGCTCTGTGGAGGATGCTTCATGTTCTACTATAAAAAATGAAAGAACTCTATAAAGCTGTATCCTCGAATGCCAAACTATTAAATTATTCTGGTCTGTTTGTTGTGTTCAATGCCTGAGAAGAACCCCTGTCCAGCTGCAAAAATGAAGATAAACTTTGTCACTGGCAGGTAACTTTCTGTACATTGTTATAAAACCATGTGGTTAGTGTTTTTTATTTTATTTTAAAGAGTGTCTTACATAGAATCATTTAGTTTACTCAGTTTTTTGACAAGTTTTATGTTGCTTCATCTCACAGACAAATTTGTAAACTAAGATTTCTAAATTCCTGATCTATGCTGACCATATAAAAGCTTTGTTACGTCAAACATTTACAGTATAAGCTGGTAGAATGGTATACTCAGACATTTATATCATAAGATTGGGATTATGCTAAATAAAATCACTATCATTTGTACAATACAATTCCAATCTACTGTTCAAACAGTTCAAAATGTATGTAAATGTATTATAAAATACCATGGGATTTATGTTGGAACACACACACATGTTTTCTTCCAAATTTGGCCTCCCTTCACCCCAATTACCGCGACAGTTGCTAACCGAGGAAGCTAAAGACTAACACAGCTCTTTCAAGACACAATATCATAACCAAATAAGAGAAGCAGATTGTAAGACAATGCAAGTAAAGTGCTATCTACCAATGTCCACATACACAAGCTCAAAGATATCAAGTTGTACCCAGTGTCACTTGGAGAATAAAGAGCATGCATGTCTCAACCAAACAGATGCTGACTTGTGCTCTTCTAATTAGAAGGCTAAACCTCTACCTGTCTTTCGAGCTATACCTTCCTTTTCTTGTCATGCAGCAGACTGCCAGTACTTCATTGGCTGCCACATTGTGATATGCCTGTGCTCAGTGTGGAGCTAGTTGCTAATGTGCCTGGGTTTCAAATACATTATAATGGTTGATTAATTGTTTTTTTCACAATACAGCGTGTTGCTTTATGAATGTTATCAAACAAACTCACGGAATGCTGTCATTTTATGTCTGGGACAAATATATAGGGAAATTATGATAATTTTCATAGTGCAACTACTGCACAAAACAATATTATTACACATGCATACTGTATATCAAACCTTTGTTTGGCAGCCAGTTTTGCTTTTGTCCTGAACCCCATCTGCCTCTCCTGTGGGAATTTCATGCATTTTCATTTTATTCTCCTGAGGGAAATTTCTGCCAAAGTCGATTTGAACAGCAATCTTAGTAGAGCTTTTCTGTGGTTTTGTTGAAATGCTGAGCTTTCGAAAGCTTCCATTAACCTATACTGTGGGTTCCCTCTGAGAGCTCTTGAGTCATCTCCTGTTCGACCTCGACTATGTCTCTGCTCAAAACCTGAAACTGGCTGATTGCTTCTCCTGTCCACTCCTCACCCCATCAGCAGCTTTATAGCATAGTTGTTTACTGAAGAGGAGACATTGCTCTGGGGGATGACATTTTTTTTTTTTTGTCACAGCTGGAGCTGTGTGAAGAGACTCACACCCAGTGAAAAGTGTGTGTGTGTGTGTGTGTGTGTGTGTGTGTGTGTGTGTGTGTGTGTGTGTGTGTGTGTGTGTGTGTGTGTGTGTGTGTGTGTGTGTGTGTGTTGGGGCATTCTTCATGCAGTGACAACGTGGTTAGAGAGATCGTCCTCCTTCTACCCTTCTTCTCTGTTGCTCAAAAAACATGTCAGATTTCATTTCATCCACTTTCAGACAATATTTTATGGAATTAAAAAAGCTTTTTAAAGCATTTTAAGTGCAGCTCCTGCACAATTCTGATGAATGTTGACCATTAAAATTCCACCCAAGAATTTGGTGTTGCTCTCAAAAATGGCCGTCTGGTGACCCTCACAAATCCTGTTACACAATATCATACACAGTAAAATCGGCAGTGTTAAATAAATGCCCACTGTGTTAAATTTACTCCTGCAGAGTATATTGATCGCTGTAGTTTTTGCTTTGGTGCTGTGTCTTACAGCACCGTGCTCAGCAGAAAGCGAATGGCAGTGGTGCTTTGACAATTAATCTGACTACTGATTTTTTTTATATATATATATTTTTATATATATATATATATATATATGTGTCTTTCAGATTTTATCCTTTGGAAACACTTCCTGCTGGTTTTGCAGCAAATGTCTACTGGAAAGACATCTCATAATCAGAGAGGCAATTTAGTAAGACAAGCCACCAGCTGCTTTTATAAGAACTCTTCACAGTATATATTAAAATAGCGTTTAAAATCACAAACAGTTTTGCTTTTAATCTAATATGAGACTGAGGAAATATCTGTTGAGATAAAAATCCATGATTTCCAATAGGTTTGGATGCAGGGTATGTGTTCTCTCTGCTTCTTTATTTATTCCGAAAGGGCTTAAATGTACTCACACTGTCTTTCTGTTTTGTTTTTAAATTGCTATCATGTTCCCAGGACATTCTGCTGTAAGATTCCATCTTTCACATATATTCTTAAATTTATTGCTTTAAAGCAGTCGGTTTCACCCTTATTCCTGAAAGACCACTGTCCTGCACATTTTTTTGTGTGTATTCCCTGCTAACCGTAACAGTTCCTTGCTCTATCACACCCAGGTCAATTAAGCAAAGGCTGTTAATTAGTTGATCCATTAAATCAGGTGGGCTGGGACCTGAGAAAGCACTAAAATCTGCAGGGCAGTGGTCTTCCAGGACCGGATTTGAGAACCACCAGAGCATCTGAAATCTATACTACCTGATCCCTAGGTTTTAATCATCCCTGATTTTTGTTGAATATAATATGAACTGAGACATCTCTTTCTGGATGTACAGTATACAGTCTGGGAATTGCATCATCATTGCTACAGAGACAGACTAACATGATTTATTTGGGTAAAATATACTCTAAAACATGACTGGTGTACGCAAAGCTAAATGACCCCCATACATAAGCTCTTCATGATATCTGCATGATTCTTTGGCATTAGATAAATAATAAAAAGCACATGAATTGATAGAAAAAGAAATAGTATTTACAGTAATAAGAACAAGAACACAGACATTCTGCCTTAAGTCTTAATGCAACAAACCTGAACAATCTCTGAGCATCTTTAAGTATCGTACTCACCAGTGTCATGTTTGGTGCCTTTGGCACAGGCCACTATAGCACCCATGCTAGGTTGAGATGTCATTCCAGCCATGGAGTCCACTGCCACGTCTACGATATCAGCCCCTGCTTCAGCACATGCCAACATTGCTGCCACACCTGCACCTGCCGTGTCATGAGTGTGTACATGGATGGGAACTTCTGGGAATCTATCTCTCAAAGCTGTGATCAGCAAATGACTCGCCTCAGGTTTTAACAAACCAGCCATGTCCTAGAGAGAGAGAATATATTACTACATTGCCTTATTTGTGTCATATTACTACACTGCCTTATTTGTGTCGTAGGTGTTTGTATCCTGCGTATGTGTATTTTTTTTTTCCACGTGCCCGCACCCTACCTTTATGGCCAATATATGCGTCCCGGCCTTGACTAGCTCCTCCGCTAGCTGCAGGTAATATTCCAGTGAATATTTCTGCCTCATGGGATCAGCAACGTCTCCTGTGTAAGAAATGGCTGCTTCCACCACACCTCCAGCTGAACCAGCAGCCTCCATCCCCATCAGCATGTTAGGAAGGTAGTTTAGAGAGTCAAAAACACGAAAGATGTCCATACCATTCTCCTTTGCCACTTCACAAAACCTAGAAAGAAAGGAGGAGGAAAGACTTTACAAGGAATTCATATTCATATTTCATATTCATATTTAGAAGCTTTAACTGAGATCTTAGTTATTACATCTAAAACAATTCCCAATAATTGTTTGGTGTAAGTTAATAGTTTGTTGGGGTAGATCATGTACACTGAAATAAGGTGCCATCGATGTAACAAGGGGATGTAATATATTTAATGCAAAGAAAAATATATATTTTATCCTTATATAAGTATGTGCTTTAGATTTTATGTTTACCAGTATAGATCTTAACCCGGTTTTGACTATGCACACCTTTAGCCCTCCAAATACATAAGCTTCACTACACTGGCCTTTTACATTTTATCAAGCTGCAGTGAGAAAAAGCAGTTACAGAACATCTTGTTAACTTGTTGTTGTGTTCTGCAGCAGATGTTTTATTTGTTTTTCAGCATGACAGTAAATCACACTGATATTTTCTTCTCTGCTATCATTTCCCTCGTATCTGCACATCACATTTGAGCTGCAGTAATGTATCCTGTGTATTAATTTAAGTAATTCCGGTTTAAGTTGGTTTTGAAAATCAAATTGCCACACTCCCTGTTGGACCCCCTACACCTATTGTCTGGCCTTATTACATATTGTAGTTACCGGGTACCAAAAAACAAACAAACAAACAAAAAACAATGAAAAGCCATGCATAAGCTATACTGATCAGCTATTCATTCAAAATCCAAAAGCTTAAGCTCAGTATTGTGTTGGTTCCCCTTGTGCAACCCGGGAAGCTTTGGCGCCTTAGGTCGTGATTCCACAAGACCTCTGAGGAGTGTACCGTGATTTCTGGACTGGGACGTTAGTGGCGGATTTGTTTGTCCGGTGCATTCCATGGATCCTTGATTGAATTAAGCTCGGATTGACAAACTTGACCTGATCGATGTATACTTGGTCTTGCTCAAAAGTAATAAGAGGACAAAGTAGCCATGTGGACCCAAGCGCATAACATTGTAATGCTTTAATTGATCATTAAAAAAAAAATACTGAATATGTAGGGAAACATGGGATTCATGCAACTTCTTTAAAAGCTATTAGAGTGCTTTCCAAAACTTCAGTACAGTATGTGGTGCATTTCCCAGGCAGTGTTTATTGTGGCATGTGTTTTCGGTTTGACTTTGGCCCTGTCTGCATTCATTGAACATTCACAGTATTCAATTATTTCTTGATTGTCTTCACCTATTCTATATTTAGGTCCTGATTGGCCTTTTTATTCCCTGCGGTGTAACCGTCTTGTTGTTAAGTCTCATCAACTTTGCAGTGCATGTTACATTAATGATGATCCTTTCCCTTTTTCTGTGTTTCTTGTTCTTTGGATTATGGATTTGCCCTTTTCATGCTTCCTGCTTGTGATTTGCCCTATGATGTGGATGATGAATATGAGTATCGGATTCGCCTGAAGAAAAGAAGCCAGTAAATTTATGCACTTGCACCCTGCTTCTGTATGATTTGGTACATTATACAAATGCTGTTTTTGTGTGTGCTTTGAGATGCAAAGTTGAATGCTTGTGTGTGTGTATGTTTGTACTTGAATACGGCGTTGTCAGGGTAGTTAGTGTAACCCACTGCATTAGCTCCCCTCAGCAACATCTGGAAAGGCACATTGGGTATTTGTTTTCTCAGCTGCTGCAGCCTACGCCATGGACACTCTGACAGGAAGCGCATCGCCACATCAAATGTAGCACCTACAGAGAAGCAGGGAGAGGTACAGAGACAGATGCATATGTTAAAATGCTCAATTTAATTGCAGGAACATTCACACACAGAACCTGTTTAGCTCTTAAGAGTTCACAAATAACACTCCTCTAAATAAGTGGAGACAGTCACTGTACAGTTTATTTATTGGGACCTTTTACATGCAGTTTTCATGCATATAATACAAGTGTAACAATTCTGTTGGTGCCTGAGTACGACAGAAATATGTTTAGTATTTTCATGATCAACACTTCGCCATTTACATTAGCAAATATTTAAGAGCCTTTGATTGGATAATTAGTGCAGTGATTAATATGATTCAGCTGGTATAATTTTTTTTAACCTTAACTAATGCATCCAACTAATGCAGTTAAGCGTCTAGCCTCTAGTTTTTAAAAGACCATGTCAGAATGTATCCTGTAGTCGTGGAAAAAGTGTTACTGTTTGTCAGAAGGATCAAATTATTGGCCTGTACCGAGCAAAGAAAACAACTAAGGAAATTGCTGAAATGGCTGGATTTGAGTTAATCCTTATCTTTTCTTTTCTCTTCTCACTTTTCTCTCTCTTTTTAGTTTTCTCTTTTCTCTTTTTTCAGGTTTCTCTTTTTTCTTTTCAATTTTCACTTTTCTTTTCTTTTTTCTTTTCAGTTTTATCTCTTCTCTTTAAATTTCAGTTTTCTCTTTTCTTTTCACTTATACCAGGGCAACGCGCCATGACCTGGTGCACGACTATTGCTTTGTCTTGGTGACCTGCAGTATATAGACATGCGTCCAGGTGTTGTGCATTGTCCTTAATTGCTATCATGGAAGCGTCACCTAGTGGCAGCATGACCGGCCGCGGGTCTGCCTGTGGAGCAGATGACCATGGGTTTGCCTGTCGCAGGACCCGCAATGTTACACAGAGCAGTGTAATTGGTAATTAATGAAGGTAAACCTTCGTATCCTTTTTGTTATATTTGGCTCACTCTTTTAAATGGATGGAACAAAAGATCAATGGCACACCATACAGATTATAAAAAGCCACTGCATTTGGCTTTGAGGTGGATAAAGGCTTCAGCCTCATTAAACACAGTAACTCATCATATAACCACGACAACAGGAAATCATCAGAAGGAAATGTGGAAAAGCAGTACAAACTACTACGAAATTGATTTCTATTTCAATTGTCCATAAATTGAGCATATAAAGGCACAGTCAAAAGCTACTGACAGAAAACAAGAGCAAATACGAGCCAATATTACACAATCACAGCTTTGTGTCCTTACACAACACAACCAGAAGCATTAAACATTAAACACTATGTTTCTGGCTGCTTGAGCTTATATAAAAGCAAGTTATAGACAATAAAAGTGCCGTAATTCCCTTATAGTAAAACTATAAGGACAAAAATACCTGCAAATGAAATATAACATTCTCTATGTGCCTAACATTTGTCTTTTTTTCATTAATGCAGATTTCCATGGTACACAACAAAGATACCAGTAATGGACTGCGCTGTCAGAAGTTGCTGGAAGGCACTGTATTTTAATTTTGATTTATCATGCCGCTGTGAGATATAGCAGTTAATATATTAACTGCCTTGTTAACTCGTTGCTTTGTTCTGTATCAGATGACACACTGAGGCCTTTTTTTTTTTACAAAGATAACGCCGATGTTCTCTTATCTTGTCGTAGCTCCTCTCATATCTGTACATGTCATACATGCGCCATAGCCACAGTCCATGATTAAATGGCATTCTCTTATTTGATGTTGTCATTAACAATTATGTTTTCATGCCTCACCGAACGTTAGAATTCAGAAATGTTTGTGGCCGAAGCTGGCTGCGATAAAACAGTAATTATACACTGTATGAGGAGTTGGGGAGAGATCTATATACACAAATAGAAGAAAATATTTCACACTGAAAGCGAAGTGTGCTGGCTGGCCTAATGATAAGTTTCACTGCATCACCTTCACTTAAGAATTTATATATATATATAAAATAAAAGGAGGCGCCAATGACATTTCATCGTGTTCTCATCGCATCGGTTAACTTGTGATATATTTCGTTCCAGTGAAGCCCACAGCTTCCGAGGATAAATAAATGCCTTTGCTCAACAGCAACTGACAAAACTAAGGCAAAAACATGTTTGAGTAGTGGGTATCGAAATTAGTGTTTTTGTGTTACGAAATATGTCACGGCATGCTATTATTTAAACAATATTACACGAGAAGGAGCGCGGTTGTGCTGAATATCAGCACGGCTGTCATTAGGTTGCAAGGTCGCATGCTGATGTTCAGTACAATATCATGAACATTTCCGCAAACACCATTTATTATCAACAAATTATGATTTGTTTATGTATTTAATCAGCTATTTTATATTTAAAAATATTATTTATCAAAAAATAAACAAACACAACTATTTTTGTCTTCCAACACATTTAGCATTTAGCAACAGATTTAGCATTGCGCTAGTGACAACAGTTTGTAACGGGGTGAAGTAAGTTGACAATTCTTACCAGTACTATGAAGCCAAAAGGCAAAGAGAATAAACCATGGAGGTGTTGGACAGTCCAGAAAAAGGTTCTCTTTATGTCATTACTTATTCTGCTTAAGAATAGTCGCGGCTAACTGTTTAAGTGTTGAATCCTGCAGATGGAAATATACTGTGCTATGTAAGGTATAGAATTTCTTGTTCCACACAACAAATAGTGCGCATGTTCAGGGTTCAATGATCATTAGAGTGATACGTATTGTTAAATGTCCTGGTCAAATCCAACAGTTGTAAAAAAGAAATTAATTAGTAACCAGGACATGTGTTGTGTTTTGTCCTTCTTACACCACAGCTTTTTCACCAACAGTGATTTCTTATTCATGCATCCTACTTTTTATTCATTTGTAGTACTGTTTGCGGACCATCTGTAAAATCCCATCTCTTTTCTCTCTCTTTTTAAAATGAATAAGATAAAGAATATCACACAGCTCATCCCACTCCTTAGTACTGAAGTCTTCTGACTGTTATAATACACTGATCATAGAGATTGCATGAAAAAATGCAATATAAATGCAGAAATTCTGAAAATGCAGAAAATGCATAGGCATTATTCATCATAAAGCTGTTGCTATAGAAACAATACAATAAAGCAAGCTGATTAATATAAACCCTGAGGCTTCATTATAGAAAATGAATCAATATCTTCTGATCATTAGGCCCTCAACTCCACCATAGTACTGAATATAATGCAGACTGTAGATACAGTACATAAGACATACGTGACAGGTTACTAATCATGTGAGATGTGTATAGAGGGTTGGTTTAAAGCACAATAAATTTATAGGTTAAAAGGTAAACAGATAAATACTCAGAAGCCTAGTGATGAAGAGATATGATCATTTCATGTATGTGATTGAACAGGTCAGTAGATTTTATTACAGACTCAGTGAATAAAAGGCATGGTTCTCACCTCCCCAGTTCTCCATACTGAAAAGATTGTTGAAGTTGTGTGCGACGTACGGGGCGATCTTTTTCAGATCGTGCGTCCTGACACGAGTGGCTAGGAGAGACTGATGGGCGTCTCTGAAAGTGGTGTCCATCAGGAGCAAACCCTGATGTTGTCTCACTGCACGGGCAAAACCCTCAGGACCTTCTTTCAACAGAACATCACGGAAGCCTGCAGGAGGCTCTCCTATACACGCACACGCACGCACGCACACGCACGCACACACACGCACGCACACACACGCACACACACGCACGCACGCACACACACAGATTGTTGATACAGTTAATATCATCCAGTTAATATCATCCATAATTTATATAGGATTCTATTACATGAATCATTTCTCGAAGGTACTGACACACACACACATACAGGACACACACATAATACATTTTACTGAAGAATAAGTAACACTGATGGGATTTCCAGTTTTGCATAGGTTGCACAGAAGAAAGCACACTTTAATAAAGCACTCAAACTCTGTTTAACATAGTATGTGACATCTCTCTCTCACACACACACACACACACACACACACACACACACACACACACACACACACACACACACACACACACACACACACACACACACACACACACACACACACACACACACACACACACACACACAATCTAAGTGGGACTCGGGAGTGTCCCAGAAGCATTGGGTGATCCCTAGTACAGATGTGACCCACTTAAACACATTCACACACACACACACACACACACACACACACACACACACACACACACACACACACACACACACACACACACATATATATTACATTATATAGACCTGCTGAATGTGAGACAAACTGAGAATCACACACACATTAATACTCCCACATAGTATGCAAACTAAAAACATCTACCCAAGCCAAGAGTACAAATACAAAATACTAATTCAGTGTGTAGAGCTAACACACACACACACACACACACACACACACACACACACACACACACACACACACACACACACACACACACACACACACACACACACATACTGTGTATATATATAAACAGTGGAGGGTGGCGTGTAATCACACACTTAAACCCCTTTAATGAGATTTCTAACATGGATGATTTCTCTCTTTCGTTAGACTAAAAGAGAGGGAAAAGTACGAGATCATCTATTGGGCTGGGAGGACGGGAGTCATTCAGCCAGACGTGTGTGTGTGTGTGTGTGTGTGTGTGTGTGTGTGTGTGTGTGTGTGTGTGTGTGTGTGTGTGTGTGTGTGTGTGTGTGTGTGTTACCAAACCTAAGTTAGGTTAAACAGTATTTGTCTAGAATAACTTTCCCTTTTTGGCTTGAGCATTTCTGCAGGCTGCATTGTTAGCCAGGGCTTTGTCTCGTCAGATGGGAAGCCTCATTTGATTTGCCTCGAATAAATTCACAATGGTCACATTTCACTGCGGATAGAATCTAAATCTGCAGCAGGATTGTTCTTTTCTCATATATGAGCAGTTTTGCAACACTAGAACTGTTTCATTTGTACTTGGTGTCTTTGCCTATAGCTTTACACTTGACTCACTTACAGTAGGTGTTACTTATTCAAAGGATCTGAAAACTGTTTCTCACAAATGTTATTATTAACCTCTATTTTGCTGTTAAATTTCAAATTAATCTATCTTGAAAGTGTAGAAGAGTCTTTGTGATTTCTGTTTACTTGGTGTGAGTAGCATCTTTGGCACCAGTTTTAAGTCAAGTTGAAAACTATAACACTACAAGACTACAGTATGTAATAACACATATGGCATTAGGTAACAGCAACAACAGTCAGTTGGCATTTTAAGACACAAAGGTCAGTTGTTCTGGAATAGTTCTATCAAAAACAGTATTGTCAAATACATTTGCAAAACCAATCAATGATGAAACTGGATCTTATGAAGACCATCCCAAGAAAGGAAGACCAAAACTTACCTTTGCTGCAGAGGAGAAGTTCATTTAGAGTTACCAGCCTCAAAAATCATCAATTAACATCAGCTCGGATTAGAGCCGTTATGAAGGCCTCTACAGAGCATGAGTAGCAAATGCATCTCAATATCAACTGTTCAAAGGAGATAATTGCATATTTTGGATGCCTTCAGCTTTGAAATAAAATAGAGCCCAAGGCCACCAAACACCCCAGAACCTAGACAATATTGGCCAGAATATTTAGTATTTTGTGTAATATTGCATTTGTAAGAGCCATTACTATCAGCTCTTGATAAATGGGAATAGGTGGTGCATTACATTAACATCCGCCCAATATATTGTGACTTGAGTGGGAAACTCCCCCTTAATACTTATATACATACACAATGAGGCAACAGCACTGATTACCCCTTACTGAAATATCCTAGTCAGGACAAAACATTTACAGTCTTGCATCTGAGTCTGTTTCAGTACCAGAAGTAGACTAGAAACATAAAAAGACAATTTTTGGAACAACATAACTAGGTGGCTTATTCAATACATAGACTGAGAGAAAAAAGTCAGACTATTCTGCCTGAAGTATTATATTTAATATGTATTAGATACACACGTGGACAAAATTGTTGGTACCCTTCGGTCAATGAAAGGAAAACGCACAATGGTCACATAAATAACACATAAATAATCTGAAAAAAGTAATAATTTAAAAAAAATTCTATGAATGTTAACCAATGAAAGTCAGACATTGCTTTTCAACCATGCTTTAACAGAGTTATTAAAAAAAAAATAAACTCATGGAACAGGCCTGGACAAAAATGATGGTACCCCTAGAAAATACTGAAAATAATGTGGCCAAAGGGACATGTTAATTCAAGGTGTGTCCACTAATTAGCATCACAGGTGTCTACAATCTTGTAATCAGTCAGTGGGCCTATATATAGGGCTCCAGGTAGTCACTGTGTTGTTTGGTGACATGGTATGTACCACACTCAACATGGACCAGAGGAAGCGAAGGAAAGAGTTGTCTCAGGAGATTCAAAAGAAAATTATAGACAAGCATGTTAAAGGTAAAGGCTATAAGACCATTTCCAAGCAGCTAGATGTTCCTGTGACTACAGTTGCACATATTATTCAGAAATTTAAGATCCATGGGACTGTAGCCAACCTCCCAGGACGTGGCCGCAGGAGGAAAATTGATGACAAATCAAAGAGACGGATAATCCGAATGGTAACAAAAGAGCCCAGGAAGACTTCTAAAGAGATCCAAGGTGAACTTCATGCTCAAGGAACATCAGTGTCAGATCGCACCATCCGTCATTGTTTGAGCCAAAGTGGACTACATGGGAGACGACCAAGGAGGACACCATTGTTGAAAACAAATCATAAAAAAGGCAGACTGGAATATGCCAAACTACATGTTGACAAGCCACAAAGCTTCTGGGAGAATGTCCTATGGACAGATGAGACAAAAATGGAACTTTTTGCCAAGGCACATCAGCTCTATGTTCACAGACGGAAAAATGAAGCATATCAAGAAAAGAACACTGTCCCTACTGTGAAACATGGAGGAGGCTCTGTTATGTTCTTGGGCTGCTTTGCTGCATCTGGCACAGGGTGTCTTGAATCTGTGCAGGGTACAATGAAATCTCAAGACTATCAAGGGATTCTAGAGAGAAATGTGCTGGCCAGTGTCAGAAAGCTGGGTCTCAGTCGCAGGTCATGGGTCTTGCAACAGGGCAATGACCCAAAACACAGCTAAAAACACCCAAGAATGGCTAAGAGGAAAACATTGGACTATTCTAAAGTGGCCTTCTATGAGCCCTGACCTCAATCCTATTGAGCATCTTTGGAAGGAGCTGAAACATGCTGTCTGGAAAAGGCACCCTTCAAACCGGAAACAACTGGAGCAGCTTGCTCATGAGGAGTGGGCCAAAATACCTGCAGAGAGGTGCAGAAGTCTCATTGACAGTTACAGGAATCGTTTGATTGCAGTGATTGCCTCAAAAGGTTGTGCAACAAACTATTAAGTTAGGGGTACCATCATTTTTGTCCAGGCCTGTTCCATGAGTTCATTTTTTTTTTTTTATAATTCCGAAGCATGGTTAACATTCATAGAATTCTTATTTATTATTACTTTTGTCAGATTAAAGTTATTTCTGTGACCATTGTGAGTTTTTCTTTCATTGACCGAAGGGTACCAACAATTTTGTCCACGTGTGTATATATTGATTACAACTGTACATGCTTTCTTATGTGAATTTATTTCAATGTTGTGGAATGTATTAAAGTAAACTAAAGTATTTTTTTTGTGTGTGTGTGTGTGTGTGTTGTGGTATACCCAGAGGGAGAGGAGGAATGACCGGGTCGACAGTAGAAGGCTTGGTTTTGACCGGGATCGGTGTCGTCGGCCCATTAACCATCACATGTCCTGCAGGAAACATAAATCTGTTTAAGGACTTTTACACACATTCACACACACTAAAATTTTGATCAATAATTTTGAGACAATAGAGAATTTTTTTCTCTATTTTAGAGAATAATGCGATGCTAATAAATCCATGTGTATACACACTAACCCAGATAATGCAGTAGTTTCTGTGCACGGTTCTGCGTGGGTTTGAGGTTGAACAGATCCTGATTCTCATCGATAAACTGCGTGTCCACAGTGCTGTACACAAACTGGTTATTGCTCAAAACGTTCTGCAGGAAGGGGATGTTGGTCTGAAAGGAGGACAGAGAGAAAGAGAGAGACTGTTTATACCTGGAAACTCTGAAACACAATATTCAATATTCATATCACATTTGCATAACAGGGCTGTGCACTTGGCCCCAAGAGGCTGATTCTCTGAAGTAATGCCACATGTTCTACTAAAACTCCCTAAGAAATTGTATGAATACCCAATGAATACCCAAAACAGCACACCCACACCATCACAGATTATGCATGTTAATGTGCAAAGTCACTAAATCGCACTTATAATGCAACTTAAATAAAAGAAGTAAATAAATTGAGTAAACATTAAGGAATGCATAAGCACATTTTTAAAATTCATTTACTGCATCCTCTAGAGTGATGAATATTCAAGAGACTCATTTCCTGCCCCTGGAATAAAACTTACCTTTTTGCACACAGACATGCAAGATTAGACACCCATAGATTATATGAACATATATGCAACATAAACCAGTTAATTATTAATTCATTCATTATTAATATTATGTTGACAATCCTTTAACATCATTAAGAGTTACAATTCACCCAGGCCTTGTTCTCAACAGATCTTTGGACCGGAAGGCCCAGCTGGACCAAATCCAAATAGGTAGCTATGTTGATGTTTTTCCCTTTTCTTTAAACTGAACTATACATATGGTAATAATTATATAAGTAATTTTATACACAGTTCATCCTCAGACTGACCAACAGTCTGGCCTCCTCAAAAGTTTCTGTGAAATTTTTATTTCTAGGCTTAAATAATGGTTTATTCCAATCTGATAAAATTAAACAATAGTAGTCATAATAGTGGCAACTAATTTTAGAACATACATTTTTCCATAAAGCTATGTGTCAAGTTACAAAGAGCGTTCAAGTCAAACTGAAACAGTGAACAGAGATTCAAGTGCATCCGGTTAGTCTTGCTGGTAAGTGACATATGAGTCTCCTATTACCGCATGGTGGCGCTAATGTGTCTGGCCATGCGTATTGTGTTAAGCAAAAAATGGCATGCAACCATGTTAGTACAAGCATAAAAGAGCATGTTGTGATGAGATTTCTCATGGATGAAGGCAAAAAACCAATTGACATTTAGAGAAGTGATGAGACTCTCAGCTGCAGTGAAACATTTCAATGGTGCAAACGTTTTAAAGAAGGCCGTATTTATACGAATGACTATGCTGCCCGAGGTGGCTTGGTGCCCACTGCAGCTGAACATTTAGTAAATGGAACACCTGATCCTTGAAATTGACACTAAATTGTGGAAGAGACACATCTGTCTGTGGGAACTGTACACGCAATCATTAATGAACACCATTTGCACATTGCATTATCTGGACTGGGAGTTATTGCCACATCTCCCATTCATTCCTGACCCTGCCCTCCAAGCCATTTCCATATGTTTGAGCCATTAAAGGTGTTCCTGGGAGGCCAGCACTGTAAGCATATAGCAGGTACTCGGATCATGGCACCAGCGGTATCCAAGCACTAGTGAAATGATTAGTGCATCAGTGTAGCAGGAGGTTATACAGAGAAAAAAAGGGAGTTTGTACTCTCGTAACTGTATTCTGTTATTCTGCTCAATCAAAAGTCCTGGTTTGACTAGAACGCTCCCATACATCTTCTTGCATGTACGCGTAAAAAAACCAACATGTCAACATACATGTTACAAAAAGAGTTAATAAATAAAAAGATTAGGGTTAATCAGGTCCCTCAGGTCTATAATCACAAGTCTCCAAATATTAATCCATTCACAGTTCACCAAATACAGCAAATTAGATATTACCCCGCTAGAGCACCCTCCTCTGCACTTCCCCTGAACTGTTCTCCAAGAACTCATGAATAATTGACATTACATTAAAAACTCCAGATTGAGGTTTAGCACACCATTCCTTCTTTTAAGTACTATGTATCATAGAGACTTGAGACTTCTACATGTTTTAACTCTACATTCCTGCAGTACAGCATGCACACACCATTATACAGTACTAACTCTGAGGAATGTGTCATGTGGGCAACTGATCAATAACATATAGTGTTTAGCTTGGGGAAAAACATGGATCTAGAGAGAGACGTTTTACCCACTACTACAGTATCTGTGACTAAAATATGATGCAGACGATTTGCACTTGGATTATTTATAGCTGTTTATACAGTATCTAAACTCCTTCAAATGTGCTCAGAGAAAAGGAGAACATACACTATTAATTCTGCAGTGAAGCTTAAAAATCTTAACAACTTTCCAAAACACCCCTTTTCCCCCAAAGCTTCTATGCATCCATCCATCTAGGAACCTCGGTAGTCAAACTAGAGACCGTGGAGGCCAATGGTGAACATTGTATCTATTCTGTTTTGTACGACTGTACTAGGACCTCCGGTCATTCTCACACTACATCTGCATGTCTTTGGACCGTAGGAGGAAACTGGAGAACCCTGAGGAAACCCACCAAGAACTGGGACAAACTGGAGGTGCAAGGTGACAGTGCTAACCACTAAGCTATTGTACTGACTTTTTCCAAAGCTAATATATTGTTGTATAGTAATCCAATAGTAAACCACTGTAGAACAGATTTTCACTGCTACAGCATAAAGTGTTAAAATTCAGCAACAGATTAACATTCAAATAAAATCCCCCCCCCCCCAAAAAAAATCTTTTGATGTACTGAAAATGAGTTTATTAACACGGTTTTCCAAAAGTTTCAATACTCTGAAAAATTCACACTTTTTCTGATGATGTACATACTTCCAAATAGTTTTTAAGAATGTTTTTGATAGATAAATAAATAAATAAATAAATAAGAGATTGGATCAACAAGTTGTGGCACTTCTAACCCATTCGAAATGCAATGACGTGAGCAACACCAGAAGTGTTAACACAAGTTCATCATATTTGGGAGAAACAATTCCAATGCAGGTTTACAAAGAAATGGCAATTATGTAAATGTTTTGTAAATTAAGTTAACTTTTTTTTTTTTCAGAAATATGTTTCTGCTATGTACGGTGACTTTTGAGACTGCTGTAAATAAAGTCATCTCTAGTACATCCTGCTCCAGCGTCCTCGGTTCTATCCTGGGCTCATCTTATAAGGTTTCACATGGTCGAAGTTTTACGTTGTCCCAGTGTCTGCGCAAGTCATGTTCTCAGTGAACATGCCAGTAAATGTGAATGAGTGTGTGAACATGTGTGTTCATGGTCTCTTTCATCCCCCATGGTTCTGTCCCTGGTCAGGGGTAGATCAGTGGTTAAGACATTGCACTACTGATAGACTACAGAAGGTCACAGCTGCTACTGTTGAGCTCTCCAGCAAGACACACAACCCTAAACTGCTCATGTATATAATGAGATAAATCCCTCTGAGTAAGAGCATCTGCCAAGTGCCATAAAAGTCAAGTGTAATGTAAATACGCAGTGCTCCTGGGAGAGTCTTTGGATTCAGTGCAACCCTTACCACGATAAAGCCGTTACTGAAGATGAACTAATGAATGAACATTTATTGGCTTAAATATACAAATCAAATGATGACTAAACAAACAAACAAAAAACTTTAATAGTATTTATAATGCACTACATACCTTGGCAACATAAAAAAAAGCAGGAAGTGAAACAATAGCTAAATCAAATAACTCAATAAAGAATAAAGCCTGAGTTAGTGTCAGTGAAGCAGAGTCTGATGACTGGAGTCTTGTGTTTGAACACACCTTTTACAAATTAAAGGCCATGCTGCCTTTCCTTCTGTCTACTAACTTCTCTGACAAGATGACTCTGATGTGATTTACATCTAAATACCAAGTGATACATATTTCCTTATAATATTGCAACAAACAATGCAACTCGATATTAGTACATCATAGGATACACCAGATATATATGGATATTAGATCTCTACAGTACACTACATGAAAAGGCTGTACTGAATGATATTTTGTGTAATTGCATGACAGCGGTGTATGCATATTCAGAGACACCAGTTTATTAGTTATCTGTCTTGGAGTTGATAAATTGCATCTTAGAGTGTTTAAAACAAATTCTAAAATCTGCCAGGTGTCTTAAAATGTTAAGCTTCCACATTGTTAGATACACAAGAGGTATATAAATATGTAGAAAATTAACATCTTTAAAAACGTATTGAGAAAGACACAAGGAAGTATTTTTGTGTTTATTGTGCTGTGGTTTGAACAATGTGAAATTATAATCATTGTGTTAAATGCATTTCTGAACAGTAGTTTTGCGATTACCTTCCTGACCCATAAAGTTTAAATGAAAGGTTTTTGAGATGTATAATAATCAAATAACAGCAGGTGTTCATTTCAGCCAAAAGATTAGGTGTGATGTGTGAACAAAGGTGAAAATAAATGTGTTTGAGAAATAAATATGAAGTGCAAAAAGACAGCAGGAACACCGGAAGCTTAGGGAATAATGGTTTCTGTTAAAGGATTGAGCCTTTTACTGTAAAAGGAAGTCCTGTTATTATATTTGGTTTCCCATTATAGACAAATATGTAAATATTTTTAATCAAAAACCAGAAGGCATTCGATCAAGGTCACAGAATAATCCTTAGATGAGCTTCTGCTTGAGCATTGAACAGAAAATACAAATCAATACCATCATTATCTACAAGTTCAATAGTGTGCACCTACCCATAGGCTGTACCACCCCAATACACACACACAAACACACACACACACAGACACACACACACACACACACACACACACACACACACACACACACACACACACACACACACACACACACACACACACACACACACACACACACAGACACACACACACACACACACACACACAAGGTCAGAAGTTGATAGTGTTGCTGTTGAGCCAATAAAACTAGAGCAAAGGGTTAAATGGAATAATAACTAAAAACTTAATTATACTTAAAAGTGAGAGTCGAGGCCTTCTCAAGGTTCAAATGCGAGTTCAAGAGCAGCTTGTAACTATGGATTTGATAAGGAAGATGTTTTGAGGGGGCAGCAAATATGTAAATATATAATACAGCGACACAGAATATATGTTTAATAGTATGCGAGAGCCCCAACTCAGTGTTTAGAGGAGGCTGTGGGCCAAGAAGTGATTTTGTATACGTTGGAGGGGATTAATCATTTTGAGGGAGCACTAAGGTAAGGGTACTTGTCGGAGCAACTTTGTCTTTGTCTTTGTCTTTGTCCTTACAACCATACCTGGAGCTACCTAGTGTTTGCACATGACATGCAGCTTTCTGGGGCTTAGGTAACCTACTGGCCAGGTATAGTGCGTTTGACCTGATTGCTAACATGACAGGGTTGCGTAGCAACCATGCAGTCTGCTTGAGTCTACAGAGCAGTTGTCCGTGGATTTATCATTACACAGGTGGCCATGTGACCAACATTTATAATGATGACAGTTCAAAGTAAATGACGTTGAAAGGTTAACATGCTTGACATATGATATATGTTGCTATCTTGCAAATCTTTTATGCAACTCCTTAACATACAGTTGGGCGTCATCAACATTTCAGTTATCCATTTTGAATCAAAATTTACTAAAATGTGATTGAGGTAACATCAATGACCAATGACATGTTTTAGTAACACTTTTATTTAAATTAAATCTAAGCTCCCCAGGAATGGAAATGAAAACAGTTTTGCAAAATAATTGGTTCTTTATATCAAGATTCTAGCTGCTCTGAAGAATTTGTACACTTACAAACTCGATTAATTTGGCAACCTATAGTAGCTGTCTGTTCACTATTCCTTCACTGAAAAGTATATGGGAGCTTTTTAGTACTTATTGTGTTCAATAGTACTGTACTTCTATGGGACCTAGGAAGTGCACCGAGCATGCTTCTCCAGAATTGAACAACATTTAATATGCAACAAAAAATTGACTAGACTTATAACAAGTTTTGAACAACTTAGGTAGCTTACATAAGTTATAAGTATTTGAAAATAATAAAAAATGTATGGGGTTGTAAACAAGAACTTGCTGATTAGCATTTGTTGAAAGCCTGATATGTACTTCTTCGCAGAAGTGAAATATAAAAGAAACATTCTTGTGTAGACAGACACACAAAGAAAGTTTAGCTTTTGTTTGCGAATGAATTAGACCATGAAAAACAGCCTGTCAACAAATGTGTCTTCCACTCATTGTGCCTCACTGCCTGAATTGCAGAGACATGTGAACAAACACCATGACTAGAAAACAGTGTTAGCATAGCTGCTAACAATTTATTCGATTATCCTTATGGGATGTTTTTCTTGATTTATTGGCCATAAAGTCTCAAGTGATTCAGAGTTTTGGTGTTTATTTTTTAAAGTTATATATTCAGGACTCGCACCCCATTTAGTGATAAAAAATAAATTCACCTGCCTAATATTGTGTGGGTTCCCCTTGTTTCACCAAAACAATTATGGACCACAGAGGCATGAAACAACGAGAACGGTTAGCAGCAGATCCTTTAAGTGCTGTAAGTTGCAAGGCATCAGACTTTTTAGTCCAGCAATAACAATAACCGCAGATTGAGAGCTGGAGGATTTAGAGGCCAAGTCAACACCTTGAACTCTATGTCATGTTCCTCAAGCCATTCATAAATGATTTTGCAGTGCAGCAGGGTACATTATCATGCTGAAAGATGCCTATGTAGTCAGGATATACATTATATATATTGCATGCACATCTGCAGCATTTTTTGGTATCCCAACAATACCACAAGAAGTCTCTGGGAGGAATAGCCTGCTATTTCTCCCCTCCCAATCATGGGATTCTGTGAGCTAATGTATGTTGCTACATGTCAAATTAACATTCACATTAATGCCAGGACATAGACCTTTTCAACAAGACATTGCCCAGAGCATCACACTATCTTTTTCAGCATGCCTTCTTCCCATAATGCATTGTGGAGTCATCTATTGTGCAGGTAAGTGTAGAACAGGCGCACACAGCCATCCACATGAAAAAGAAAATGTAATCGATTAAAACCAGTCCACCTCCTTCTATTGCTCAATCATCCAGTTCTGGTGTTCATATGCCCATTATATGATATTTCAGCAGTGAACAGTGGTCAGTTTGGGCACTCTGACCAATCTGTGTCTATGCAGCCCCAAACACAGCAAGCTGTGATGTTCTGTGGGTTCTGACACCCTCATATTATAGCCAGAAATAACTTTTTATGCAAAGTGTGCTACAGTAGCTCATCTGTGGGATCAGGGGTAGCTCAGTGGTTAAGGCGCTGGACTACTGATCGGATGATCCCAGTTTCAAACTCCACTTTACCACTGTTGGGTCCTTAAGCAAGGTTCTTAATCCTCTACTGCTTGGATGTGTAATGAAATAAAAACTAAGTTGCTCTGGATAAGGGCATCTTCCAAAAGCTATAAATGTAAAAGATTACCTTACACAGGCTACTCTTTGCTTCCCATATGAATTTATAGGTCTTGGAAAATCATGACTCTGTCACTGGTTTAACAGTTGTTCTTCCTTGGCTTACTTTTGGTAGGTACTAACCACTGCATACCATGAGAGTCCCAGAAGACCTGCTGATACTCAGACCTGTGCTTTTTACCCGTCACATTATGGCCTGTCACTCAAATTCGTATGCTTGCCCATTTTCCCATCTTCTAGCACATCAACTTTCAGGACTGATTGTTAACTTGCTGCCTAATATGCCACACTTCTGGATAAGTGCCAATATCAGTGCATTTAATGTTTCTCTGACCGGTGTGCCATATAAGTTATATTGTACACAATGCCTTACATCAGGCTTATTTTTATTACCTCCTTATTTTAAGTATATTATTATCATTTGTTCGACTAAAATATGCACTTTATAAATATTTAAAGATGTACTGGAGCGGTGATTCATAACAGCATTATTTGGATAAAAATCTCTAGCATTTTAGCTGAATAGCATTCAATTCCATGCTCTGGTAAAAAGTCAATACATTAAACACAGCAATAAGGAGGTAAGATGACAGGTGAGCATGAAAGAATAACTGTCAAGATAAAGTTTAAAAACATAAAAATGTAAACACAACAGCATCAAACAAATGAGCCATTATAATTGAAAATTTTAAATTTTAATTTTTTCTTTCATTTTCTTTCAAGATGAGGTAATGTCATGGGTTCTGATGTAAGACTTGCATAGATTTGGCAGTAATGCCTTATTAAAGAGCCCCAGAGTAATAACTTTTCAAATAAATTGTCAAAACCAAATGCACACACCGATACAACTTCACATGTTTTTGCCCCCTAGCAACACACAAGGATTATGTGTGTGCCCACACACATAATCCTATAGTCACATTGTTGTTATAATAACACATTATAATGTATTGGGAGAAATAAGATGTGAGCCTACTCACGCATGTGTTGGAGAAACTGTATGTGCCATAGTTTGAATGTAATTTTTGTTTTTCAGACATGCAGCAAGCATGAAACAAGAAGAAAGTAGCTGTGATAACCACAAGACGGTGACGGATAAAGTGAGACTGCTAACAAAATGGAAGCAAAAAAAGAATAAAAGGAGGAGATGGTGACAGGAGGAGATGTATGATGACGCAGATGAAAAGAGCTGATGAGGCAGAAGTTGAAGGCATGTGATCAAGCCTCAAGCGCCTTTCATCCTGGAGCACTTAACCTGCTCTCTATAACCGGCTGTTAAATCGACACTGAAGCCAGGCATCACTTATGAAGACTAAAGTGGAGCTAATGGGGGGAATGAGAATTTGATGACTGACATCAATAATGGAAAAAGACACAGTCTACGTTGTTACACATTCAGCACACCTGTCCATATGTACAGTACTCTAGCACATAACTAGGCACAAACATAGGTGTGTCAGTATGAGGCATGTTTTTTTATCTTGGTTGAAACCAAATGGATAAGAATGTCTGACTTGACATTGAAGAAATGCTTGCTTCTCTGGGAGATCGTGAGTTTGAATCTCAACAATACCACAAGAAGTCGAAGTCTCTGGGAAGAATAACCTGCTATTTCTCCCCTCCAAATCATGGGATTCTGTGAGCTAATGTATGTGGAAGAGGGTAAATAGCACCTTACTTTGGGTGCATCTTACACCTCCCTGCATCAGCATCAGAAAAGATCCATTCCATTTGGCTGGCTTTACATGTCTTAGAAGAAGCACGTTTTAGCCTCAATAATTCTGTAGGGGCAGCTATTGTATGAGAGGAAGTGGCTGGCTGGTGGATGTAGATTGATAAGCATCTAAATTTTGACCAAAAGTAGAATAAAAGAGATAGGCATAGCAATATTTTTTTAATTATGTCATTGAAAGATTCTAACAGTGAAATCAATCACATAGCACTGGCACGAAGTACTTTTTATTAAGTCCATGTTGATTTTTTTTTTTTTTTTTAGCTAAGGAGTAGATCCATTTATTTGTGAGTCTACTCAGATTAATTTTGCAGTTAAATTTAGAACTAGGTGTAGAAAAATCCTATTACATATATTCACGTGTGTGTGTGTGTGTGTGTGTGTGTGTGTGTGTGTGTGTGTGTGTGTGTGTGTGTGTGTGTGTGTGTGTGTGTGTGTGTGTATGTTTGAATGCATATGGCTATGCATATTCTTTCAAGCGTTTCCTCTCTCTGCTGTCCAAGGTACTGAAATGGCAACAGCACGTAACCGTTACGTCATGGCCGAACACTCAGCTCTAAATATTCCACAGTATACTATTTAGTCTATTTGTATTAAATATAACCTGCCAAAATAATTGTTCTCAGCACGCACTACAGTGAATGTTTATTTCATTGCAATAACATGCTCAGTAATTACTTTCATCAGTAATAAAGATTTTCCTAAAACTCTAAGTGGTCAGTTAGATATAATTTCCATTGTAGTAAAATTATAATGACATACATTGTAATAATATAAATGAATAATAAAATTGGATCAATTAACAAATGATTATAATGACACAGCCTGTAGCCTTTTATGAAACTACAGCTTATACCTGTTCTGGCTAAAAACACAGTGTTGTACCAATATATTAATGATTAATATTTTGCTCAACATTTGGAAACTTTACAGTTTATAGTTCAGACAAAATTAACATTATGCGCAACACACTTCCCAAAGATGTTTAAGAGATGCAAACTAGGAAGAATAACACATTTGTCAGGGTTTAATAGGTTAATGTCTATGTTTCAATAAAAAATTATTATTTTTCTGAAATGTTTGCTGAGGTTTTTGCTTTGATATACAACAACATTACAACAATACAACATATTAATATGAAACTGAAAACAACATTTTTAGATTAAGCAAACTAAGACTAACTCGGCACTCACAATTTATGGTTTGTTTTTTAAAAAGGTAATTAAATTCAGATATGAAATGCACAAAATATGAAATCCAAAAGACCTGATAATAAAGTTCTCACATTTAAAATTGCATTAAATATAATACATATCCCTGATTCAAGGCACCCACTTAATGTTTATATTTAAAACCATGCATTTCCTTTAAGTGCAGTTCACAGCAAGGTGCTTTTAGAGTTGGATTAAATTTGATCCCCGGTGTTGATTCATGGCTTCCAAAGTCAGATCGTCGATCTGCTCTGATTTCATACCTAACAGAAAGTAATTCTTGTACCTTAAGCTGATTTCCCCCCCCCCACACTTTCTCTTCTCTATTTCTGTAATGAGCTTTTGATCAAGTGCCGCTTGACTCACAACAACATCTTCTGCCACCAAGACAAATATAGAGAGACAAAATGAGTCAATGCACACTCACACGTGATCACAGCAAGGATCCTTCTGTTGGGCGTGAAAATAAGCAATTGAAAACATTTGAGGTCTAAATGATTAAGACATTAAGGTGGTGGGTCTAAGTAATGTTGCTTTGGTGATGACTGTAAACATTGTGATGGGTCTGACAGTGTTTCTGATTAATCGTGAGCAGGTAAAATCCTATATGCATGCAACAGATACATGAACAGAAAAACTCATTATGGATCTGGTGAGGATGTGCAAGCAAATAAACACATGCAGCTTGGCTAATTAGCACACAGCTAGCACAAGATCAACCTCTGGTTCACACATGTAGGCGAATGCAGAGTATGATATTACAATATTTGTTATAAAAGTTTTAAAATATGCAATCCTGTCCAAAAGTTACTCCCTCTTTTAATGTAATATAATTTTGAATAAAAACATAATAAAAATTATCTGATCAAATTACAACCTCAGACGAACAACAACATATAACCTTACTAAGTATCAGTAAACAGACAAAATAAACAATTGAAAACATTTGATTCAACAGCCTGTAGATCCACCTTTATCAGAAATAACTTGAAGGAATCATTTCCTATATGCCTTTATCCATCTCTCACATCATTGTGAAGGAATTTCGGCCCATTCTTCTTTATAACATTGCTTAAGTTCATTGATGTTTTGGGGAATTTGCTTATTCACAACTGTCAAGCTCTCACCACAGCATGTAAATTGGGTTGGACTTTGACTAGGCCATTCCAAAACATTTACTGTTTTCTTTTTCAGCCATTGGTTGGTTTTTGCAACAAGATTTACTGGTGTGCTTTTGATCATTGTCCTGTTGAATGACCCAATTTCGACTAACAACTGCTTCTCTAAAACCATTGCTTATGTATTTTCCATTTTGGCATCCACACATGAATTTTCCAGACCAGCAAACTGCCAAAACTTCTGCTTTAATAGAAATCTTCAAACCTGCTGAGGATCAATTAATCAAGTGCTGATGATTAGCATTACCTGACTAAAAACTTACCATCTTAAATCATGTGGAAGCAGACACGAGGTACTTGTTACATAAATAATGGCATGGTGAAAAAGTTGTGCATGTTGTTCATTTGAGGTTGTATGTGCATAATACTAAGACCCACTACGACCCCATGATCAAGGGATTTTTTAAAATGTTTTTACGCATAAACACATATAATGGCAATTAATAATTTTGGAACATGACTGTATTCACCCTAATAGTTTTACATGAATATAATTTGTATTACAAGGCTGATGCCAATATGGTTTCCTACTGCCTGTAGTGCACTTTAGAATACATACAACTTTGATCATTATATTATTATAAAGTATTTTTTTATGTTACAAATTCTGCAAATTCTCCAAGATGCTTATAAAAACACCAACAAATCATTAAAAAAGACTTGTATGGAGTTGACCTAAGACTGTTGATTATTTTTTCCTGGCACACAGGATTGTCTTTAACAAAACCTAATTTGGAAAGTTTGAACTTAGAAGCACAGCACTCTATGTGGTGAGAAATAATTCCTTTGTAGTAGAAGGTGGTAGAGGTTTATCAATGCAGGGATTGTGTGGATACCTAGGGTTACCTAGTGTAGGGATTGTCTGGATACCCTGTTTACAATAGTTTTTATATGACTGTGTATTTTCACAAAGTTTTTTTTTTCTTTCTTGTCATCAATTCATTTAAACTTAATCATCCAAATAGAAAATGTGTATTTTCATTGTAGCTGTTTATTCCAATACACTATACGGCCAAACATACAGTATGTAGGCACCTGACCATCACCCCCATATGTATTCATTGAGCATATCTCTTTTCCATTACCTTTGTTATTTTAATAACATTCACTCTACTGGGAAGCTTTGACTTGCCCATTTAGCCACTAGAGCAATAATAAGTTCAGGCAATGTTGGGTAAGGCAGCCCGGCACCATAATTAGCCTTTCAGGTTAACCCAAATGTGTTCAGCAAGGTTGAGGTCAGGTCCACTTGAGTTGTTTCAAAGCAAATTTGAAACATGGAGGTCACTTTGTGCGCAGCGGCATTGTTTGAATATGACTCCTTAGTTCCAAGAAAGGAAAACGGTAATGCTACAACATACATTCTTGTTTTTTTGTATGGCATGTGCTTTAAAATTTGTGGCAACAGTTTGGAGGTGTGATTGTCAACTCTTCACAAAGCTTTGGCCATGTAATTAAGATAAAAATAAATAAAAAATGCAGTTATGTTTGTGCTGAAAGAAAGGATTGCTTCAGAACTAGAGACCATTTCAGGACTACTTCAAAACAAAAACGATCACTTAAGGAGTTTTGAGTTGTAAAGAACTTCTACAGATAACCTGAGGACTAGTCTGCATGCCCATTGGGTAGCTAATGACTGAAATGAGCAAAAGGTTTTATGCTAATCTAAGGGATGGCCAAAAAACAACACAAGGTGCAACTAACACAAGGTGCATCCCAAATCTCTTACTGTTCCAAATTAAAATAAAGTAATAATAATAATAAGAAGATACAAGTAACAAGCCATTCTCAGTGCAGAAATATATGCATTCAAACACAAAAAGTAACTTCAGTTATATACAGTATGTCATAGACACTTTGGAATTATACAAAATACGAATAATATTTGCAACAAAAAATAACATTGCTTATTTTGGCAACGAAGCAAAAGTTTTAAACAGTAGCAACCTCCTTGATCTTGTAAGTCTAGATACTTCAAAATTAACAGTTGGCAAGGGTGAAAAGTGAGGTGACAAGTTTCTGAAAAGTTTATAAGGGAAAAAAACCTTTTCCTTGAAAAGACTTCAAATAAATCAAACTTAATGAAGGGAATGCATAGTTTTTTCTAGAGAATGAAAAATCATCCTTTAAATCAAACAAGAAGGGACTGAAAGTCGACTCCTTGTACTTTTCTACCCTTCTGTGTGTGTGTGTGTGTGTGTGTGTGTGTGTGTGTGTGTGTGTGTGTGTGTGTGTGTGTGTGTGTGTGTGTGTGTGTGTGTGTGTAAACTTGCCTCAACAGTGTAAATGTAAATTTGAGCACTGTTCATACATCATCTATTCCAATATGAGCTAATAAGGCAAGACAAATATACAGAGACAGAGCACAGAGAGACGACTTACTGATACAGTAAACTGATACCCAAACTACTACCACACACACAGTCACACTCCCACACACACACACACACACACACACACACACACACACACACACACACACACACACACACACACACACACACACACACACACACACACACACACACACAGAGATATAAATACAGATATATATACTCATTCATGGCAACATGCCAGTGTGGAAACGTGTCTAGCACATTCACACACACACACACACACACACACACACACACACACACACACACACACACACACACACACACACACACACACACACACACACACACACACACACACACACACGCACGCACGCACACACACACGCACACACACACACACACACACACACAGACAGACTAAACTCTAATTAGACATCAGTATCCAGCTACAGAGGGATCCTCGGTGGGGAGTCTTGAATCTCAGCTTCTCTGAAGTGCTGCTTTATCTACCCGCTCGTCCTTCGCTCTTTCCCTTCCTGTTCTGTTCTGCACTTATCTCTCAATTTTGCCCTTCTATCGCTCTTCTCCTCCACTCTTCAGTCAAATACTGCTGGAAGTGTTCTCCCTCCCTCTCTCAGTCTGCTCGCACTATCCATTTCTCTCCCTCCCTCCCTCCCTCCCTCTCTCTCTCTCTCCCCCTCTCTCCCTGTATCAGACGCTTTAACAGATGCGCCGAGCACAGTTGCTTCTCTCTCTTTCTTGCGCTCGCTATCGCACTGCCCCACTTGCAGACTTTCATAGGTGGGGGGGAGGAAAAATGGCAGGACCAACTCCTAGCAACAAACAAATGAAACGAATGAAGCCAGGACAACTGGAATAAGAGAACGCAAAATACGGATGGGAACTGCTAAAAATAACTGCCACGCCAAAGACTGCCTTGATAGCATCCATCATGTCTCTTCTCTTCTCCATCTATCCTCTTTCAGGATACCTGTTCTGATCTGCGGGATTAAAAATGACTTAAAATTCAATCAACGGCATAGGAGAGAGACGGAGGGATGAAAAAAGAGGGGGTTTGTCCTCTAAACAGATTCAACGTACAGCTGGTGAGAGCAAGATTGAGAGATCGTTAAAGAGAGAGAGCGCGCGCAAGAGAGCGCCAGCGAGAGAGAATGTCTCTTTTTCTTTTAAAGGAAGTGACTCGTCTGACTTTGCTGTCTCTCAGGACTATTCTTCAGTCAAGGGTCAGTGAGTCTAGTAAACAGGTTAGTATATATATATATGTGTGTGTGTGTGTGTGTGTATGTGCGTGTGCGTGTGCATTGCATGTCATCATATGAGCAGGTGTCAGTAATCTTGAAAAGAGGCCAATTACGGGAATGATTACATATATACTGTATGTATATGTGTGTGTATATATACATACAGAATACAAGCAAGAAAGAAGAATAGTACTATATGTTTAAAATAGGTATGGTTTGTATCAATCATATGACTGACACATAGAAACATAAATGTGTGTGTGTGTGTTTGTGTGTGTGTGTGTGTGTACGTGTGCGTGTGTGCATGTGTGTGCGTGTGTGTGTGTGTGTGTGTGTGCCAGTCATATGATTATTGAACCATACCTATTTTCAACATATAGTACTGTTCTTCTTTCTTGTATTCTTGCTACACACACACACACACACACACACACACACACACACACTGCTGTCTCTATGGCACACTGGCGGAAGGTTGGCTGATGAGCACAAGATGATTGACAAGTTGGAGAGCACAGGGCTGGGTACGAGATTTGGAAGCTGAGTTAGTGAGCAGGAAAGAGCGAAAGAGAGAGAGAGAGAGAGAGAGAGAGAGAGAGAGAGAGAGAGAGAGAGAGAGAGAGAGAGAGGAAATAAGGTAGAGAGACCTAGCTATAGTCAGCAAGTTCAAAAGAGGAGAGCGTGAACACCAGAAAAGCTCTCTGTTGACATTTAAGAAAATGATCGATGTTACTGCTGTTGAATGAGGTGAGAACATGTTGGCATTAGCACTAAACATATAGGTAAACAGATGGAGAAGGAGAGAGAGAGAGAGAGAGAGAGAGAGAGAGAGAGAGAGAGAGAGAGAGAGAATTGTAAAGCAGTGTATGTCTGGATACACCAAAACACACAAAGAGAAAGAGCTTAACTAAATATGGAAATGCCAATAAGACTTCTTGAAATTTACCTAAATAGAGAGAGAAACGGAGAGAGAGAGAGAGAGAGAGAGAGAGAGAGAGAGAGAGAGAGAGAGACAGTGCTGGCAATACAAATATTTATATATAATGTATATTGCGCCCTTTACTGTGTTAATATATAACCCTCCTGCAACTGCTATCATCGATTAAAAATGTCCTTTCCTCCTCCACCACTTAGGAACATCTCATATTTTCTATCAATTCTATCCCTAATTGCTGTCTTTTTTCTCATCCTTGGAACAGGAGATATATTTCTGCTAGAGGATATTAGGAGTCTGCAACCTGGCTTTGCTGATGCCTTGCACCCTGTGATTGCTGGAGACAGAAAAAGAGAGTGAATGAGTGATGAGCACAGACAGGTTAAAATGAATCGATGACCAGAAGACACCGGGGAGAGGAGGAAGAGTGCCAGAAAAATAAAGTTGTGGGGGGAAAAAGGAAAGAGAGAGAGAGAGAGAGAGAGAGAGAGAGAGAGAGAGAGAGAGAGAGAGAGAGAGAGAGAGAGAGAGAGAGAGCAGAGTAAAAAGCAGGTTTGGAACTGAAGGAGCCTGAGAAGAAGCGTGCTGTGTGTAATGACCCCAGATGAGATGCTCTCTGCCTGGGAACATTCTGGAAAAAGAAACCTGTGAATAAAGTTCAGCAAGATTCCCAGCAAAGCTAACATGGATACAAATGTGCAACGGCAGGCCTAACTAGATCAAAATCCTGGTGTATGTGTGTGTGTGGGGAGAAAACAGACATTTCAGTGATGAACAGAGGATACACTCCTGGACATGGATACGGCTCAATCGCACACTTACACACACCTACACAAAGGCCTGGGAACACACCCATAACAGCAGACATGAGCTGATTGAGTCCTGTGACTGACACAGACAACGAAGGTAAATTTTCGAATTTCACCCTAATATTAAGCTAAAAGCGTAAAAAAACTTACATGAGATAGTTTTTGCTTAATCATCATCGCTATCGTGTGATTCTGTAGATGATGCTCTGCTGTTGCTATGCTGTTCACAGGAGATAGCCAGATAGCAAAACAGATAGATCGCAGGGTGAATGGAGGGCATTTATTATGCACACACACACACACACACACACACACACACACACACACACACACACACACACACACACACACACACACACACACACACACACACACACACACACACACACACACAAAGTACACACACACAAAGTACACATGCAATATTTGTACTACATACACTCTGTGCAAAGACCTAATCACACATGCAAGACAAAGTGCACAAACACAACATTGGAACATTTGTATATTGCTATGAGACTTTGAGTTGTATGTACTGTATAGGGACACTCCTATGATAGATATGGAAAAACTTCAGCAGAAATTATCCTCTATTATTTGTATTTAAACCTAAATCAGGTTTTTAAATAATAATAATAATAATAATAATAATAATAATAATAATAATAATTTTGACCCCTAACATTATGTCTACAGAGACAACAAGCTCGAGTGTAGGAATATTATTACTAGTTGTGTTTTCATCAGCATCTCACCATGATTTTCAAATTTGGGCCATCAGTGAGGTTCAGAACAATGATGATCCAGACAAGCTACATCCAATGCAAGTGAACTGCAACTGTACCTTAAGTATATAATTAATGAAAGGCTGTGAAATATGATCTGTATATGATTCACAACCAAGCATTATATTCATATATGCTGCAGCGCACAGGGACAATACACTAGCACTTCTGTTCACTAATAAAAATAGAGTCTCCCTGTGCCATCAGTGAAGAAACCTTTATTACATTCAGGTCATCGGCTGACTTCATTTTATTGCCACATTACATTGCTGAGTCTAGACCTGACTAACTGAAACAACGCCAGATCAGAACACTGCCTCCAGAGGCTTGTACAGGAAACTACTGCATGCATGATGGGTGTAATTACAGTTCTAGTAATTGGAAGCCTCATTAGGTGTTTTCCTTGCTTGATGCAGCTTAAAAGTCTGTTTTTTTTTTTGTCAAGGTAGAGTGTGTGTGTACATTGTCAGTATGTGTGTATATTGTCAGCCTGCCATGCATAAACACTGCAAACACTGTACTGTATATTGCAACACCTCTGCTTGTCCTCTGAGCTGCATATTTGAACTACAGCAAACACGTTACACAGTCCTAATACAAACACTTAGTCTCAACTGGATTGCCTCTGAACCATCCTGGTAAAACTTCTAAAGAGAAAAAATGCCTTATACTGTATTTATATCTATGTTTGTATTGATTTAAAACAGATTATCTGTTCAGTCTGAATGATATGCTTGTATTTAATTATCTTACAGATCATGTCATGCAAGACAAGAGAACGAATATGGTATATTTTAAGGGTATCTTCCTTCTGATGAGAAACGTTTGTCTGTCCACTGTTTGTTGATACATTTCTATTGATACTGTCATTAATAATATCTGGCTTTTACATGAAAAGTCATGATCAAACACAGAGCTGTTGTTGTTGTAGATGATGATGATCATGATGATGATGTATAGGAGCAAAAAAAAAAAGAAGCACAATCAGAAACACACACATGCAACAGATTGTGACAGTGTGGCACATTTCTAGCTATCTGAGGCCAACATGTAACACTACATAAGAAGATCACTTTGGAAGACTAGAATGGGCTGTACTTGATATTTAACATTTTCCTAATTTACATTCATGGCATTTAGTAGACGTTATCATCACTTCTAGGCATGATGGGATATTTGATTGAGTTGGGGTGAGGGTTAAGAGAGGGCATGGTTGATGGGGTTGAGAACCATTAACCATTGACTACTATTAGACATAACTGCTTTAAACATAACTCTTAAACATAGGATGGTACACCTTTGTCAAAATGTTTTTATGCATTGCTGCTAAGGGCTCTTTGTTGTTATGGTTTTCTAAGGTACAAGATACAGTAACTAGCTATGACATTGCACCTGGCAAGCGTCATCCAGTCATGAAAATGTGCTTTTTAAAGGTGTTAAAGGTGGGACTCGGGTGACTTTGTTGCCATGGCTTTGGCTTTATCCGTGTGGGATAAAACAAATAGTTAAAATGTCGACATCTTTTTAATCAGATCTAGTTGGCTGCTCGTGTGATAGTGTGCACAGATGCCACTGCATGCATGGCTAGATTTGTGCAGATGGTTTAACTGCACAAACACAAGTCAAATTAAAAGCAGATGTGAGTTTGCAAAAATAGATTACGCTTCATTCATTTTTGGGAGGCCAGTTCATATTCCTCTTCTCTCACCATTTCTCTCATTTGGACTCTATTATAATCATGCAGCAGGATCTTTGCCAGTATTATAGGGCTGATTATATAAAAATGAAGAAAAAAAAAAAACCCTGACATTAGCAGATTTATCAGTTATCCCAACACAAACACACACAAAATCTCAAACACTAAGCTGAAGGGTTTCATCTCCTCTTGTCCTAGAGCCCGATCTGCTCCATGCATATTCATAGACAGAGGACACTACACACAGCAGGATTCTCTCTCTCTCTCTCTCTCTCTCTCTCTCTGTCTCTTTCTAAAGAAAGATGAGGAGAGGAGGTGGCACTAGGGCTTGTGAGTGTGCCCACTGTCGCCATGCCAACATCAATGCCATCACCCTGTGTTTTTGCCCGCCTACACGACTCTCGTTTTCTCTCTCTCTCACTCAGACTGTCCCCTTAGGGAAGAGGAATCGGTTTATGTCCCTCACCCATTTTTCCCAACGAGCTCATCTTTCTCTACACTCCCATTAGGTCCTATTCTCAAAAAAGAATGATCCAATGATTCTCCCTCTTCTCCTTTCTTACTGACTTTCCATTGTCATCTGTGCCTAACAAGGCATGCAGTGATTGGATACAGTATATCTGCTCTTCTTTCTGCCTCTTTTCCTCTGTCCTGAATGTGGGTTAATTAGCAGTTAGCATGTAGCAGTGCATGAACAGCAGGTTTTGATGAGAGGGGCCAGACGGCAGATAGAAAGAGAGAGAGAGAGAGAGAGAGAGAGAGAGAGAGAGAGAGAGTGGGTAGAGTATAACAATGAAATCAGCATTTATTACAGACCTGCATGATCGTGCCAAATGCTTTACATCATTACCTGTCCTGGATTCTGTCCCACTGATCTCAAACAGCAACAGTACATTGCCTACACACTATTCTCCCTGTTTGTGTGTTTGTGTGTGCGCAGTTTTAATTCTCTTAAATTTTTCAAAAGTTTATGTATTATTAGGCAAAGAAAGTTCACATAAGAACATTTACTAAATATCATAAATGCATATCTAAAATTTCAGATAGTCACTTAATCCTAATTGAAATAGGTTTCTTCAACACTTTGGCTAAAATGAGCCTTGACCAATAACAACGAATAACAATCTACACAATATGACTTCCTGGAAGGCTTTCTCTCTTCTCTCTAATGTGACTGTGAAGGTAATCTAATTATGTTTCAACGCCAAACGTCATTTTAAGAATGATGAAATGCCTGCACAATGAACATGGAAGTTTTGCAATATTTTTTAATATTTAACACAATTATCATTTATTTGGAGAGCCCTGCAGAGATATGCAGCTCTCTGCACAGGGTGCACTCTGCATGAGCAATATGGATCAATGATTTAGTATATGAAAGCATATTTCATTTGTTTATACAGAGCTATGTTAGATATAAAGTTTCATTTTGGAGCTCAGTTGAGTGATCGCTCTAAAACTGAATAGTACTTCTTTCATTAGTATCATCCTTTGAATTCGCTCTTAAAATTAATGTTAGGGTATACACTGCAAATCAGAAATGCACTTAACTTGTATTTCCGCTGAATCAAATAGAAAAAAAGAACAACATTGTGTCTAATAATGAATCAGAAAAAGGTACAGGGCATTCAAGTCAAATTGAGACTTTTAATTGTGCAGATTAACAGCATTTTCCCTTTATTTCTCTATATAACCCCGTGCCTCACTAATGCACATATCCCAGTGTTTCACTAGCGCTCAGATACCATTAAGGTTGAAAAATTTTTCAGTACACTGCCATGGTCAGACTGCCGGCTTCAAGTCTGAAATCCTGGCCTCCCAAGAATTCCTTTAATGACCCAAATATGTGGAACTTGCTTGAAGCAAGGTCTGTACTGGGGGATCTCATGGAACTTTTCTTCCCTGTGCCCCAAGTTCCCTGAGAAAGCCAAACAACTCATTTCAGGGCACAAGCATACACACAGTACTGCACATAATCATACACTGTGGGTCGTTTGCAAATGCCAATCAGCCCCACCCCTTTGGCTAGGGGAGAAAACTGGAGTACCCATTGGACACCCACCAAGCATGGTAAAAACATGCAAACTCCAAATACACAGACCGGATTTGAGATTTGAATCCTTAACCATGGATGAAACAGAGCTAACCACTAAGTCTAGAGACTGGAAACATCCTTTTTCTTGACTTCTCCATTCTCTAAAAGTCCATCAAGCACATTTTGTTCGTTTATGGTAGCCATTATATTTGCTCAGCCGAAAGTTTAACAACCATTGTGATTAAATGTCAGGTTTTGCAATGAAACAAGGTTGTTCACGGTTGCATTTCTTAAAAAAAAGAACAGAAAGTTTTCCTGAAGGCCATGTTCATGTAGAACATCTATGGAAATGACTGAATTTGCCATTTAATCACAAATAGAGCACACACCCACTCTCGCTCTCACACACACACACACACACACACACACACACACACACACACACACACACACACACACACACACACACACACACACACACACACACACACGCGCACACGCACGCACACACACACACGCGCACACACACACAGAGTGAGTTCGAAGATTCAATCAGCTGTGTCAGTCACTTACTAGCATTGATCACTGGCAAGGCACCAGGCTTGTTGTTGACAGTGTTTATGCCTGCTTAGGAGAAATCACTCTGTGTGTGTGTGTGTGTGTGTGTGTGTGTGTGTGTGTGTGTGTGTGTGTGTGTGTGTGTGTGCGCGTGTGTGTGTAGGTCCTTCAACCTGAAAAAAAGGAGAACTGTGGGACTGTGTGTAAGTAACAACTGGAGGTTTGGGACCTAACTACATGTAAAGTGCAGCTCATTTATCACAATGTGTAGTCTTGAGCAGTTTCCTTTCACATAAACGCTACAAAGCAAAGCTCACAGGCCATTAGCTGTACACTGTACTGTAGGCGCAGTGCTTTCCTCTGATTGACCTATTCCTCTTCACACACAGCAAACTGTAATATACAGACGGTAAATTCAGCATCTCTGCACACCACTAACCAATCAAATGAAGCATTTATAGCAGTGTGAATTCCTGCTGGTTTATTATTGGCTATTTGAATAGTGCTTATTTCAAGTGTACTGTGTGTGTGTGTGTGTGTGTGTGTGTGTGTGTGTGTGTGTGTGTGTGTGTGTGTGTGTGTGTGTGTGTACCTGCGCGTGTGTGTATTAGACAAAATTACACCAATTACTGCTCATAATACAGTCTGCATTGTCGTATAATCCTGATTTCATGTCACATTAAGTGCACAGGAAAGGCTTTTATTGCTTCTTTTTTGTCGCCTTTAGCCCTAATTGCACTGGCTAATTAGAGTTTATGGTGCATATTAGAGTGGAATAAGTATTGCATGGCTGGATGACTTTGATTCATGGAAGCGTAAAATCAGTTAAAATCTTCAGGTGCAGTTATAATTATTCTGCTGGATCACAGCTTACATCAAAGAGGAACTAGGCAAAACAAAACACAAAAAAAGAAGAGAAAAAAAAGAGAACATTCTAAATAACAGTATGCAGTTTTTGAGTTGCCATTTTGACAATTGTTCTTGAGATATTCATGAGAAACAGGAGATTGTCAGGCTACATTCACTTCACCAGCCTGAAGTGACTCAAACACAGATTTGATTTTAAAGTGCTGTCTAAGTGCTTTCTTGTGTGGTACTAGATAGGATACATCCGTGATGTGGTCCTGCAACTCAAATGAGAGCATGTGACTTTTTGCCTTTGTGCATGCATAGGGCAATGATGTCATCCGTCAGCACTGGCAACACAGGGATTTCATATCGGTGCTAGCCACAGGCAGTAAAACAGCTAAAGCAATGTGACTGGCTTTTCTACTTCCTCTGGACCTCAACAAATACAGCCAACAAACTGCTTGCCATCCTCCAGAGCAAAACCCCAAGCATACTTTTGCTAAAATATGTTGTCTTTAACCCCAGCTGGTGCAACGAAATCTATATCCATATGCCCATGTGTGCCATTTCAGAGGACAGATGCCTCCACATTAGAGTCAGATAAAGGTCCCTTGTAATAATGAACATGAACCGCCAGGACATTCAAATCCAGTCTGACCAATAATAAATAAATAAATAAATAACAACAACAACAATAATAATAATAATAATAATAATAATAATAATAATAATAATAATAATAATAATTATTATTATTATTATTATTATTATTATTATTATTATTATTATTATTATTGTTATTATTATTATTATTATTATTATTATTATTATTATTATTGGAATTGAACAATGTGACTTTAATGTGAACATAGCCAAGAAAGGCCAGGTGTATAGCTTGTACAGAGATGCTTAGTGTGGGTTTAAGCCTGAATTAATTAAGACTGATATGTTTCACACGCCGGAGGATCCCACTTCTCTCTCTATCGCTCTCTGATTTACAAAAAATATTCACACTCCGGTTCTTACTCACACATTATTTCTTTTTATTCTTTCTTCTTTGGCTTGAAAACAAACACTCGTCTCCCTCTTTTTTTTTTTTTTTGGTGTCATGATGTTCATGAGTCATCTCCCTCTATCTCATTTCTCTTTATTTCTCATTTTCTCTTTGTCTGTCATTTCCATATATTCTTTTTCCTGTGCCTTTAATTACTCAGCTCCTCTCCGTCCATCCTCCTCTCGTGAAATCTCGAAGATTCTGATAGATGACAGGTGTCAGAGTTTTAGCTGCAGTGGCAAAGTGTGTGTGTGTGTGTGTGTGTGTGTGTGTGTGTGTGTGTGTGTGTGTGTGTGTGTGTGTGTGTGTGTGTGTGTGTGTGTGTGTGTGTATGGCAGAGACATGGAGAAGTTGAAAGTGAGATGGGAAAGTGGAACAGTGGTGTTTAAAAATAGAGCTGAACATCGTTTGCAAGCTGATGTATTCTTGTGATTAATTATGCACGACCTTTTATGAAATCCACATGGCCATAGCATTTTCAAGATGAGGACCACCCTCAAAGACGTTTCACACATAATCATAGGTTCTTTAGAAATATGTGATTGTGAGAAAATGTGTGAACAATCTGTAATTATAGAAGGAAAAAATAACAATAAGACAAATTATGTGACATGTAAAAATCCATGTGCACTACATTTGAAAAAAGCAAACACGTGAAATATCTTTAAAGCACGCTGAAGTGATATGATTATTCACATACTGTATGCAGATCATGTGTCTTTTCAGTCAAAAGAAACTCTGACCTGACACAAGAGCAGAAATGTAAAGTTAGGTCAAAATTATAGTAATGAGGAAGGAGTTGGGTTTGAGGCCAGCAGAAGAAAAAAAAAAAGTCTTGCCTGAATAAGTACTCTAAGTGGCTTCTTAACTAATCATTTAAAAGTACTTGGCCTGACCTTTCATTGCTTCAATTTTCCTTCTCACGCATGAAGAATCTTTTGGTACAATTAAATATGAGGGGAAATAAAAAGTATTAAAGAGTAATCGGAGGTGACTGAATTGTTGATGTGATTGATGACCCGTGCTGCCCATAGTTCCATGTATTACTCCACACCTTGATTCAAATTATGCTCGTTTGAAAGTGTATAATTTGCAATTTCACTAGTGCTTGTAATACTCTTGAGAACTAGCACTTACTCCAGCCCTTTATTCTACCCAGATCTAGCTTGTGGTTACAGTCACTTATTAAAAAACTTGCAGCACTTGCTTCACTGTCAATTCTACCTCATTCATTAATCGCTTTTGACAAAAGCGTCTATCAAATGAATAACTATAAAAAGCTATTTAATTAAGCTTTAATTTATTAATTAATTTTTTTTTTCCCAGAAACTTTGTTTTAAGGCCAGGGATCTGCCAGATGCAGTGAAGTGTTACTAACTTGCTGAAAGGTGGCCGGGTTACTTTTACCTAATGAGACATCTGGTTGGAATAATCCCTAATCAGGGCACCTTTAAAAAGGAGGACAGTGCAAGAAGAGGCCACATTTACTTTTCTGCTTTTGGGAATGTCTCAAATGTCAAGAGGAGTGCCTCAGTTGCACATGAGGTTTAAAAGAACATTCTGGGTAACTGTTTAAGTCTTCTTTAACCCATATACAGTATCATAAGGACACCCTGGATCCTAGTAGAGAACTGCATCTTTCAGACTTGGGCCATCAGTGAGCTCCAAAACTGAGCTCCATCCAGACAAACTATAGAACACACTTAGAATGCATAGGATTAGTGTTATTGAAAACAAAACATAGCTCTGTCCTTTTTTTAAATATTTTTTTTTACAAGTGATGAAAAAATAAATGCATGAAATAATTTTCAACAATTTTTAAAGAAATCAAATGGTCCTTAAAAGGTGCCCGTAGTGTCTCAGCAGCACTAATAATATAACTCTGCTGCTAGCTAACATTAACTAATAAAAATAAGGAGGCAACCAAACAATCTTTCACGCTTTGGGACAGGTTGTAATAGTAATGAAAAATGAGTAGGTGTTATGCGTCCTGCAATCACCATGAGCATGCACACATGCACTCGTCATAGGTGTGCTCCATTACTTAAATATATATCATTACAGCTCTGATTATATTCCAAAGAATATATGAAGAAAAACAAAGGAAAAAATAATCATGCAATCTGAGGACACCCACGAAACCTACTATACTGTATGAATAAACAATTCAAAATGCGCCTCACAGAACCCAAGGACAAAGCATTAACACACTAGTATTGTCGAGCAACCAACAACAAAACAAACAAATTAAACATAATGGGCTCACAGATGCAGGTTACTTGAAAAACACAATCCATGCTTCTTTCTTTCTGAATGAATGAAGAGAGCAATAACACGATCGTACAGGTGATCCTTTGTTTTAATGAACCTTTTATTTCAGAAACTGTTCATCATCAGGGACTCTCACCCACACAGGTATCTACTGCATGGGTGAAAGTAGTTTAAATTCTTACTGGTACTATGTTGCCAAAAGCTGAGGAAAGAAACCATGAAAGTGGTGCACAGTCCTGTAAACCCCATATTTATATTTATATTTCCACTTATTCTGCTTTAAAATAGCCTCAGCTAACTTGGATCTCAAGTAGTGCAAAATAAACAGCTAGTGTAGGGGGTTCTGTAGGGGGCAGACTTTTTTCCCCCACACACCAAGGGCTAGAAAGGGATTTGGTATCAGCCTTGTGTTTGAAGTTAGTTAGCGTTGTAGTGGTAAGGCGGTAAGGTGTGTCAGAGTCTGTCAGCTCGTTCTCACATTAACTAGCAGCAATGAAAGATTGAAACACAGCACTGATGTGATGGTTCAGGGGCAACTCAGAATGACTTAGAACAAGTTCCAACGGAGACAAATGCTTGGTTAAGGTGACATAATGTTAGCAGATGTGTTTTCTTGCTGAAGGGGTACTGTGACTGGTTTTGAATGTAGGTTTTGGTAGGCAGCTGCTCTCCCCTCTTTCCAGTACTGCATGCCACCCCTGAATTCTTTAGTGGTACAGGACTGTACTGACCTACTTTCACCCTTTGTGGCATAGTGACACAAAGATCTTGTAAAAGAATACTCCTACTAATTATACACCAAATTCAACTAGCTATTTAGTTAATCAATCTTTACTTCGTCATCATTCATTTACATTCCAGGAGCGTACAGGCCACATTTGAAACATGTCAAATAAAGCCCCTGAGGAAGCCTCTAATGCTCAGTAACCACATACAGTGGGAAATGGAATGTTAATAAGTAATACAATAATGCACGTATTTTTAAGAAATCTAATGCCTTCACTGATTAGTGTCTCAAGTGCTATATCTTATTCTATAGTGTTATATCACATTATATATAATTATAATAAGACCCTTTTACAGATAAGGGATAAAATGTAAATGTAAGTGTACGTGAGGATTCTGTGTACATTCTGTAGTAGGATTATCTTTGCGTCATTTATTTTCCTCCACCATTTGATTCCCCTTTGTTGATTTCTTACGTTGATTTTTTTTTATAGCTATTTTATTTAAATGCAGACATCCCTAGTTTATACATACTTTGCTCCCTCTCCGTATCATGGTCTCATTAATTCAAAGATAAATACAGTTGGATGAATGATGCAGAACCTACTGTACATAAAGTGTTATAGTAAGGTGTTGAGTTATTGTATCACTAGCCGCTTCGATTCATTTCGGCAGGGATTCTAGAGTACATGTTTCTGGAACTGTAGGGGAACATCATTCTTCCAAATTATATTCCCTACTTTGTTGTGTTGACGATAGTGGTAGAGTGTGCTGTCTAACCAAGATCTCCAATTGATGTCAGTTTAGTTGGGTGGAATTCTGGTGACTGAATGCTGTAGTATATCATTTACATACATAGGTTTCATCCTCATCAAACCATTCAGCCAAACCAAGTGAGAGAGAGAGAGAGAGAGAGAGAGAGAGAGAGAGAGAGAGAGATTTTTCCTTTATGTGAAGACTCATACAAACATCTTCAACATAATAAGCCACCCAATCGCTGCACTGGCACACTGCTTACCTCACTATCTTACCTTACAAGCCTCAGCATTGTTTACATGTCACTGTCAATCTGTTTAACGGCATTGCTCTATCGGTTTGGCAATCTCATGCTAAAAATACTGCCTGCTACAGAAGCTGAGCAGAGGTTGAGAAATAAGATATGAGTTGTTGTTTTTTTTCCCCCACTCTGGCCAATTCTCCTTCACAGATTCACTTGGCTCATAAGCCAACCTGAAAAATCTTTTTCCCACTGACCTTGAACACCAAATCAACATAAATATCAGTCAAACTGGCACTGTCAAGGTCCCACTAGTGCTAACAGCATGCAACACACCACACAAACTTCACTCGACATCTTTCACTGACTGACAGTATGCTCGAAGTGTCAGGGCACTTAAACATCTCCTGATGGAGATGCCCTTTTTGGTTCTTATGCGTGGTTCTTTATCTTTACAGCCAATCATCTGAGAGAAAGATTAAAGCCGTATGCATCTGTGTTTGTGAGCAGGATTTAATCCGCAGGAGACGGCTAGCCCAGAGTAGTCACATGTTTCGCAGAAAATGGCAGTAAAATTGCACTGTGATTGAAAAGCAGCAACTAGTTTACTTTGCACAGCACCCATTTACTTTTCATCACAGTATTCCCCTTTACCCAGAAGTCTCTTTTGTTCCCTACAGCATGTACACAAAATCACTGCAGTTTATACCAGTCTACAGAGGTCATACAAGTATATTCTTCCAACTGTGGAACAGCTCTCCTTCACATGGTGTTGTAACCGACTGTGCTGGAGGATACTGTGAGCCTGGAGCAAAGGGATGGCTTTGTTTGTATGCATGTGTGTGTGTGTGTGTGTTGGCATGGGGTGGTGCTTGAGTACAGTTGCAAGAGATGCTAAGTGCAGTCTTACACTGAGTGCAGTGATTTCCAACGCAGAAGGAAGTGTATGGTGGCAAATGTCGGCCTGGGAATTGCTAAGTGCAGAAAGATGTACTGACTTGGCTTAAAATGCATATACACACACACTGTACACACACACACACACACACACACACACACACACACACACACACACACACACACACACACACACACACACACACACACACACACACACACACACACACACACACACACACACACACACACACACACACACACACACACACACACACACAGAGATACTCCCAGTATAAATAATGGCCAATATTTTTAATTACAGTCTGATTAGCACACTTGAGTTCCCTCTGATTCATGCATAAACTAAAAACAAATGAATAAATAAAATAGAAAATGAGTGGGAACATGACTAAGGAAAAGGACAGAGTAGGATGAAAAGGAATGAGTATGTAAAAAAAGAGGTGTGATTATTATTTTTTTTTAATCCTCGTAGTGCCGATCGATAAACCAAGGAAGTAGAGGGCAAAAGTTGCTTTAGCTGTTTCCTTCTCATATGACTTCTAGCTTTAGAGAGAGGCTGAGAAAGTAAAAAAGAAGAGAGGAGAGAGAGACAGGAGAGTGAAGGAACAGAGAAAAAAGAGAAGGAGTAGAGGAGAGAGGGGTTTTGTTGTCTTAAGCAATGTTAAATTGCTTCGCATGTTACCCCAAAGGCAGATGGAAGGAAGAAGCAGTGTGATAAGATGTGCATTGTACAGAACAATTCGGTGATAGAGTGAAAGAGATTAGATAGAAGAGCGAAGGAAATTCTTGGGAGGGCACAGTATCAGTGCAAAATCAAGCATAACACAAATAGAGAGATTCTGAAAGAGCAAATGCCTGTGTGTGAGGATCTATGGTTAGCTTGTATTGGTTTCTCCTTGTCTCTAACCTTGCCTATTATTGCTTACTTGATTGTATTAATATTTGAAAGATCTGAAATCTATCATCTATTAATAATTATCACCTATAATAACAGTATATTATTACCAAACTTGTTTGCTGTAAAATTGTACCAATGTGTTATGTATTTCGAGAACTTTTGGCAAACACACTTTGTTTTTGTTTGCTATGTACATTCTTCACAGCACCTACCTAACACACACTAAGCATTACTGTAAGTGATACTGAATAACAGAATTCGCTAGATGTGTTAAAACAGAATACAATATTTAACATACTTTTCACACCTAGTGTAAGTAAGTAAGTCGCCCCTTTCATCTTGGAAGGATATTGCATCCGTGACTCAGCTCATATTACAGTAAGTTCAGTCTGAAATAGTTTCAGGTAAACTGTATTATCGGTTTTAGATGTGAGCAGCAAACCCATATTAGAAGGAGCAGTATAATCACACTGATCCTCTTAGTCTTCATTTACAGATTCAAAGTTTCCTGTAGATATAAACAGTAAAGTATTGCAAATCGTATTCATAAACATGAGGTACTATTTTCAAATCTTTAAACAGCACAAAGATAAGCTCAGTAAAATATTTCATGGGAACATCCTCTTTATTGTCAGGCAGGGTTTATAAAATTGCATGGAAATACTAAGGCGTTTGGATAACAGTACCACATTTGTGATACCACTGTGGTGGAGAGAGGATAAGACACTGCAGGGGCAGATTGAGTTGTCTGTTTGGTCACCCAAGTTGTGGTTATGTCACTTTTGCCACAAACGTTATGTGAAGATTTTAGAAGGGGGTTCATGTTCCAAATATAGCTTCTGATGACTCTGTTTGCCAGGAATTTCATGCACTATAAACCACATACTGAGAACTTAATGTATACAAGTACTTTTCTGCACTGCAGCAAGGATTGTCAATAGTGCGAATCAAATGATAAACATGCATGATCACACATATTGTTTTGGAAGTCTAGGAAGGAAGATAAAATTTTTTGTTTCTTGCAGCTTATGTAACATTAGTCTAGGATATGCTGGATAAATACTTTTCTTTTTCTTTCTTCTAGGTCTGTGGATTAACCCCCCTTCTACCATGCAAGCCTCCCCACTCCCTCAATCTGACAAATCACACCCATCCCTCATTTTACATCATCATTCAAGTAAAACACCCTCTTCCTCTCTTCCCTTTCATCCATCAACCCATTCTTACACGTCCATCCTTAAGCCTTCACCGAAACTCCTACCATCAGGCACACCTGTGTGTCCAAAATACAGCTGTGGGTTTCTGGCCCAATCCATATCATCCTCAAGTGCACCTCTACCCTCACTCCACTGGTTGACCCTGGTCACATACGCCTGTTTGCTACCTGCTTTGATTGGACGGATTCCTGGAGCTCTGGCTGGGGAAACGTGGGGTGTAGTTTCTTCATGCCCTTTTCACTGTGTGTGCCGGAACCTTTCAGAGTCTCTGAGCACACTCTGTGCAGACAAGGGCCTCCTCTTTGTTCCACCAAACATCGACCGCAGGACTGTTGAGCTTCGCCTTGCTGACAACTTTATTAGGGAAGTGGGTGGCATGGACTTTGTCAACATGACCGGATTGGTGGATTTAACACTCTCACGAAACACCATCAGCTACATCAAACCTATGGCATTTGGAGACCTTGAAAGTCTCCGCTCATTGCACTTGGATGGAAATCGACTGACATCACTTGGTCCGAGAGACCTGGTGGGTATGTTGAACCTGCAGCACCTCATTCTAAACAACAACCAGCTGATCAACATTTCCTCAGATGCCTTCGATGATTTTCTCCTTACACTGGAAGACCTAGACCTTTCTTACAATAACCTGCGCAAAGCACCATGGGAAGCCATCCAGAACATGGCTAGCTTACATACACTCAATCTTGACCACAACTTAATTGATCAGATTGAAGAAGGTTCCTTTGGTGAGCTTTATAAACTTGCTCGGTTAGACATGACTTCCAATCGCCTTCAGACTCTACCACCTGACCCCTTGTTTGCAAGGTCTCAGACAGGTGTGATCAGCCCTACACCCTACAACTCAGTAATCAGTTTGAACTTTGGAGGAAACCCTTTGCACTGTAACTGTGAGCTGCTTTGGTTACGGAGATTGATTCGGAGTGATGACATGGAGACTTGCGCTACTCCAATTCACCTTGCTGGACGCTACTTTTGGTCAATACCTGAGGAGGAATTTACCTGTGAGCCTCCACTTATCACTCGGCATACACATAAACTCTGGGTTTTAGAAGGACAAAAGGCAACACTCAAATGCCGAGCTATTGGAGACCCAGAACCAGTGGTGCACTGGGTCTCACCCGATGATCGGATTATCGCTAACTCTAGTCGAACCACCTCATTCCGTAATGGAACGCTTGAATTTCTAGTGACTGTGGCTCGTGATGATGGTGCTTATACATGTATTGCAATCAATGCTGCAGGTGAAGCGACTGCGGTTATTGACCTTAAGGTCATCCCTCTTCCTCATCGAGGTAATGGAACTGTGTCTTTAGCCCGGGACCCAGGGTCATCAGATATTACCAGAGGAAAAACATCCAATGGGCAGACGCCCAGCCAGGACACTAACACAGACCCACAGGAAGGTAAAGATGAGGTAGAAGCAGAGGATGGAGGAAATGAAGTAGGAGAGGACCAGTTTGTTAAAGTGCAGGGAGTGACCTCCACCTCAGCACAAGTTCGATGGGATATAGGAAGACTTTCAGGTTCATACTTGGTTTGGATGTACCAGATACAATACAACTGCACTGCAGATGAAACGCTGGTGTACCGGTGAGTAAAACCCATAAGTTTTACAAGTACAAAAAATACATTATTGATGTCTCTTGATATTTTATAGTTGACATCCAAAGTTTTTATGGTGAAATTGCATCTTGAGTAGCACTACATTGAGACAGTATTCATTACTATTATTCTCTCGAATAATAGTTAATAACATTGCGTTGTACAGTACATTATGCAAAAGGTAATGAAATTCATCAAATGAAAAGACAAATTGCTTCTTGTGTAAAGCTGCTTTGCGACAATGTCAATTGTTAAAAGCGCTATATAAATAAAATTGACTTGACTTGACTTCTTTGCTTCTAGACATATTGCTTCTAGTAAAAACTCTGATTTTACAATGTTGAGCTTTAAAGTTCTCGAGTTTTACTATATATTTTTAAAACTTAACATAGCTAATAGAGGCCCTCAAAGTGTGTCTGTATTTACCCCAGCTGAAATGCTGAAATACCCCTCACCTAATAGTTTTTTTTTTTTTTTGTATCACAAATTCTCTCTGTTTCACTCCTGTTCCTGTTCCCCCAGTGCTGCATTTCTTACCATGGTTACAGGGAAGCACCAAAATGCAGCTAATACTAACCTATTCTTTTCAGCTTTTAAAAACAAATGGCCCATGGCATTTATGTCTACATGAGTCATGTTTTAACTTAAATATCACTAAATGGGATTAAATTGATGATGTCACTACAAATTAACATTTACAACTACAAAAAACAGCTAGTTTAACCTTTTGCATTTAGCCATTTATGGTTAGCTATTAACGGCAAACCTACCCTTTAAAAAAAAAAAAAAAAAAAGATGGTAAATTAAATATAACATCATACAAGTAACATTTATTTATTAGTTACACAGGTTAAAACTGAGGGTACAACAGCAAGATAATATTCATGTCCACACAAAAGAAGCTAGGTTTAATGTTTATGGTTAGTTGCTAACTCTTAAACTCTTAACCTTCTCAAACTCTTTTTTACATCTCTAGGAGGAGGAGTTTTGTATTTTAATTTTTATGTTAGGCTTGGTGCTGCGAGACTCTGACGATAACTCTAGGAACATTTCTCCCTTAAACTTCCCGAGCAAGTTTATATTCCTTAGCTTCACTTAATATTCAACAGAGAGAGTTTGGTGTTTTTATTAGCAGCCACTATGCTGTAGACATCTAAATCTCAACATACTGTATAAAGCAAGTTTGCTATTGGCACATAAAATTGAGCTTCCTGGGCAGAGTTTAGCCCTGAGCCCAAAAAAATTACCACATTTGTTTAATAGCAAAATGAGAAATACAAATATTTAACCCTTAAATCTCAACAACCAAAGTTAGCATTACTTTAAAACATGTTTATTTTACCACTACTGGAATTAGGAATATCATCACAAAAGTTAATTCATTGTAAGTTTTTTTTTTTTCTCTCATAGAAAAAATCAGAAGGAACATATCATCATATGTGCCAATGGTATTTTTTTTTTTTTTTGCCTGTGTGAACCATTGTTTTTTTTTGTTTTTTTATTGCTCAGTCATGTTTATATAGCTGGATAATATAAAATACATTTCATCATAGTGCCTAGATTATGCTGAAAAAATGACAATATTGCACATTCCTGAAGCCTATATTTTTCAAAAGTTAGTATCCCCCTTTTGAATTATACCTGTTTTTGTGTAAAAACATCTTTAAAATATTCTGATTGTAGTAATTTTAGTATTAGGCAAATACAATCTCAAACAAGTCACATAACTTTTTTACCATGCCATTATTTATATATGATATATATATTATCATTTCCTGAATGATTTTATTGTACTCTCACATTGGTAGAAGTATTGGAAGAATTTTGACCATTCTTCTTTACAATATTGCTTTAAAACTATTGAGATTTGAAGATTTGAGAATTCTCATATGCACACCTCTCTTAAGGTTTTGCCATAGCATTCCAATGGGGTTGACGTCTGACTAGGTCATTGTAAAACCTTGATTTCTTTTCTTTTTCATCCATTTTGATGTAGGTTTATTCATGTGTTTAGAGTCAATTTCAAGCAAGCTTTAGCTGTCGGACAGATGGCTCAAATTTGGCTCTAGAATACTCTGTTACACTGAGGAGTTTATGGTTGACTTACTGACTGCAAGGTGTCCAGGTTCTTTGGCTGCAAAACTAGCCCAAATCATCACCCGTCACTGCTGTGCTTGGCAGTGGGTGTAAGGTGTTTCTGTTGAAATGCTGTTTGGCTTTCCTTAAACATGCCACTGGGCATTAAGGGCAAACCATTTTGGTCCATAGAACATTGTTAGAGAAGCCTTGTGCTTTGTTCAGATTCAGTTTCATGGACCTCAGTCATGCCTACATGTTCTTCTTAGACAGAAGAGACATATTTGTTCAGCCTTCTTCCAATTGTGCTGTCAAGGACTTTAACATGTAACATGTTTAGTGAGGCCTATGAAGTCTGAGATGTAGCTCTTGGGTTTAGTTGTATTTCTCTCAACATTGCATGATCTGACCTTGGGGTGAATGTTCTGGGACGTGCACTCCTGGGAAGATTGGCAACTGTCTTTGCTTTGCACTGTTACGTAACCTTTGTATGAGAAATATTATGTTGATGTGCAGCAACAATTTGTTCAGTAAGACCATTGTTTATGTCTTCCCCTCTTGATAATGTGTTAACACACACATGAATGCTCCAGACTAACAAGCTGGTCTGCATACCTACTGATGATAAATTAATCAACGGCTGATGATTAGCAGTTATCTGGATGCAACTTCTGTAAGCATTTTTGCAAAATACTGTAAATCAGTTAAAAAGTTATATATTGTTATTGTGTGTGTGTGTGTGTGTGTGTGTGTGTGTGTGTGTGTGTGTGTGTGTGTGTGTGTGTGTGTGTGTGTGTGTGTGTGTGTTTTCATGTTTCTTGCATGTACACACATGCAAAATGCTCACAAAGTGAATTTTACGTATTTGCTCAGGTGCAATATTTTGGCCTTGATGACATGCGTTCATTTTTGCATGTGAGTGCTATATCACTTGAACAAGCCTGGAAACACACCCTGCAATGACCAACACATTTACATTTAATAATAATAATAATAATAATGATAATAATAATAATAATAATAATAATAATAATAATATAAAAAACAGTTGGTCACATGTATGGCTGACTTGATAAACCATTCGGTGGTTTTCAGTAGGTATTAAAGAAAGTAGCAGTGCATTATAATGATGATTTGCTGACAGCTTGTCAAGATTTGAAAGGTAAGGCAGGCCAAATATATCACTTTTACTTTTTCACAGTTAATATTGACACATTTGTTATGAGAAATGTGTGTGAAAGAAAGAAACCAACAGTGCAATTTGCATTTGTGGTGACAGGGCAAAAAGTTCTGTTCTGTTTAGATTGCAGGTACTTTATGAATGTCAGATATAAACATAGCTCAAATCCAGCAAAAGTTGATCTTTGTGTTAAGCCAGCTATTTTGGCCACAATGAAAATGTAGCCTATGTTTTATTGAAGATGTAGAAAATGTGCCTTGAAGAATCTGCAGAATCAGAGCAAAAACATTGGACTGTATATGTTCAATTACAACATACTCATGCAGTCTATCAATTTACTGTAATGGGGTAGTAATGTGTTTGAACTGGTTTGGTCTGATTCCTTCCATTATTTTCAGGTTGCCATAAGCTGGATGATAAACCTGAGACTAAAGCCTTATTTTTTTGTATGATTTGTCTTACTGAAGGCTCCTGCAATAGAATCAAGAAGTTGCTCTAAGATATCTTCAGATAATGTTTTTAGAGACAGCTTTAAGGAGACATTATCAATGGGAGATGACACCCATAGTCAACCTGATCATCTTTCATTGGTACCTACTTTACTTCAGACACGTTATGTAAAAAGAGGGTTGATACAGAACAAGGGAAGAAGGGATAATGAAGGATGGAGGGAAGGACAGAAACAGAGGTATTGCAAGTTTGATGGAACTTCTGATGAATGCTGAGAAATAATGAAGAAGGCCTAATATGAATATTTGGATATTGGACATTGAAACTGACTAGTCATGTCCGTGATCCTCACCTTGCAGTTGTCATGGTTTTTTTCTGTTTCTCTAAGAGATTGCTGTTGAAGGGAGTGTAAGGGATGGAAGTGATGACTTGGACATATAAAGGCACTATCTAGATTAGTAAAGCATAATGATGTTTAAGGAGTAAAGTATGAGTAAGTGGAAAAAGCCGCACCCACATATCACTTAATCCATTACACTGTGGTCTATCTCTTTTTTATTTTTCTCTAGGGTTCTCATAACTGCCTGTTTCTGTGTCACCAGCTCAGCGACACTCCTGTTTTATTGCAGTAGGAGCAAGTGCTTGTGTCTGTGTGGCTGGTTTTTTGTGACTACATTCAAATGAAATTTGCATAGTTATATATACACACGACATTGAGAGGCACTGGAAGAAAAAGGTCAGGATCTTCTTTTGAAACAATACAGCCTTGTTTTTTGCATATGAGTACCAAGAACCATTTACAAATGTATACAAAATACAGTATATTTACTATAATGAGGCCAAATTTAGAGCTGGCAAAAGAGCATGCAAGTCAGAATTTAATATTAGAATTGTGCACTTTGGTATCCAGAAATTATGACAGAGCTAGTTCAGAGTCTCCAAATGACAGTTTGCTGTAGTTACTACATGTGAGACTGAAATGCATGCTTTGGGAATTGTGGAATAAATTGGAAATAAGTGCAGTCAAAAGGCTATATGGTGTAATTGCATTTGAAGCTAATATTAAATCCATAAATAATGTATAAAATTGTACAAAATCCTAAATTGAATTAAAGTGAGCTATAAGCATAAAATATAAATATTTAATCAGATTTTCATTTCCTTTACAAGTACACTTTATTCCCCAAAATACTTGCTTGCCTACCTGAACATACATATGAACTTGAGTAATATCCAATTTGTTAATCCATATGGTTTAATACGATGTTGGCCCACCCATTGCAGCTACTGTATAATTTTTTTATTTTTTTTATTCTACTGTGAAGGCTTTCCACAAGGTTTACGAGTATGTTTATGGACATTTTTGACCATTCTTCCAGATGTGCATTTGTGAGGTCAGACACTGATGTTGGACGAGAAGGACTGGGTTGGAGTCTTCACTTTAATTCATCCCAAAGGTGTTGTATCAAGTTGAGGTCAGGACTTTGTGCAGGCCAGTCAAGGTGCACAGTAATGTTGGAAAAGAAGGGCCATCACCAAACTGTTCCCACAAAGTTGGGAGCGTGAAATTGTGCAAAATGTCTTGGTATGCTGAAGCATTAAGAGTTCCTTTCACTGGAACTAAGGGGCTGAGCCCAACTCCTGAAAATCAACCCCATATCATAGTTCGTCCTCCACCAAACTTTACACTTGGCACAATGCAGTCAGACAAGTACCGTTCCACTGGCAACCACCAATCCCAGACTTATCCATCGGATTGTCAGACAGAAAAGCGTGATTAGTCACTACAGAGAACACAGCTCCATGACTCTAAAGTCCTGTGGAGGGGTGCTTTATACCAATGGAAATGGAAACCCATTCTATTAAGCTCTCTGCACACTATTCTTGAACTAATCTGAAGACCACATGAAGTTTGAAGTTCTGTAGCTGTTGACATTTGTGCACTATGCGTCTCAGCATCCACTGACACCGCTCTGTGATTTTATGTGGCCTAACATTTTGTGGCTGTTGTTTCCAAGCTCTTCTGTTTTGTTATAATACCAATGACTGTTGACTGTGGAATATTTAGTAGTGAGGAAATTGCACGAGTGGACTTATTACAAAGGTGGTATCCTATCATGATACCATGCTGGAATTCATTGAGCTCCTGAGAGCGACCCATTTTTTCACAAATGGTTGCATAAACGGTCTACATGCCGAGGTACTTGATTTTATCCACCTGAAACGATGGAAGTGATTGGAACACCTGAATTCGATAATTTGGATAAGTGAGTGAATACTTTCAGCAATATAGTGTATGTTCCTATTGGTAGCCTTAAAATTTAGCTCTGATTATTCAGTCAGGTACAATGATTCAGTCTTGATGACTCACATTAATGTTTGTATGTGATGTTTGTATGTGGAGCTTGACCAGACCTTGAAACTAACCTTGCAATGACCAACACATTTTTTTAAAATAAGTCAATACCATGTAAGATTTACTTGATAAATACCAACAATATTGTATTTTGTGGTACTCAGTAGTAAGGTAATAAGTCGCAGTGCATAATAATGATGAATTATACTGGAAGTACTGACAGCTCATTAGCTAATCATTAGTACCATGAGAAGGAAAAAAAGGACAAATGTATCTCTTTGACTTTTTTCCTCAGTTACTGGCACATTTGTTTTGAGAAATGTGTATGTGAAGAAAAAAAAAACAGTGTAATTTGCATGTGTGGTGATATGCGAGAAATAATTGTCAAAAAGGGTTCTGTTCTGTATTTCAGTTGCATGAACAAATATCTGTAAATGTAGCCCAGATCTGATAAATAATGTTATTATGATATTATGGTTACATACTGTAAGGATGACCCTAATGACCCCATTTTTTAACTGAAGATGTACCAAATATTCCTTAAACAATCTTTAGTCTTAAAAAAAAAAAAAACATTTCACTGTTGTATTTTCAATTACAAGATAGTCCATAGAATTTTTTTTTTTTTTGTCAGTTTACCCTTGAAATATGTTCGTTACAGCAAAGCACACAATTGACAAAATTGCTCAGTGTAAATTGAAATGGCATTAGTTTATAAATTTGACAATTTTAAAATGTAAAGTTAAAACCATAATTAAGTAGTCGTTATGCATGAGTTACTACTGGAGGCAAATATAAAATACAAAATAATTGGATTTGCATGATTTTAAGATGCCAGGTGATGAACGTGGAAACTATGTTTGTACTGAACTAATCTGCAGCTATTCATGTGATAACCTAATTAAAACTTGCAAATTGTTCATGTATTGTAACTTTGTTTTTGTTTAATGATTTATCTTCTACATTCTCCAACAATACGGTGGATTTCAAAACTATGAAATAACACATATGGAATTAGATAATTATATAACAACAACAACAACAATAATAACAACAGTCAGTTGATATTTTAAGACACGAAAGTCAGCCTTTCTGGAATAGTTCTTGCAAGAATAGTACAGTATTCTGAAGTACATTTGCAAAACCCATCAAGCACCATGATGAAACTGGCTCCCATGAAGACCATCCAAGGAAAGCAAGACCAAAATTTACAGTACCTCTGCTGCAGAGGAGAAGTTCATTTAGAGTTGCCAGAAATCACCAATTAACAGAACTTCAGATTGTAGCCATTATGAAGGCTTTACAGATCATGAGTACCGTAGCAAATATATCTCAACATTAACTGTTCAAAGGAAATTATTACGTACTGTATTTTATATCCTAATATATGCTACTGTTATATACAGGCATATACAGTATAGTAACAGTAGACTGTTATTTACAACATCCTCACAGGAATGACATGGCCACTTAAGACTGCTGATTGTTGCACCTTACAGATGGAACATCAACCTTTCGGGCTATGAAGATGTCTGTAGCATATTAAATTAAAGCAAATCTCGGTGCACTGTTTGGGCTGTCATTTGGAGGGGGTCATATGACTAATGCTGATTGAGCTACTGCAATTCCCTGCTATGCTCTCCTGCTAAGACACTAATGCATTCACTTGTCAGTAAATTTTGCCTTGCAATTCAATTAGTCCTGGCAGTCTTTATCTCATTCCTCCTTTCCAATTTGCTTTTGTGCTCCTGTCGGATTAAATAATACATTATACAATAATACAATTTTGTATTTCTTCAGACTTTATATATATAGTCTGTGCACACTGTATATATACACTGTATAATGTGTGTGTGTGTGTGTGTGTGTGTGTGTGTGTGTGTGTGTGTGTGTGTGTGTGTGTGTGTGTGTGTGTGTGTGTGTGTGTGTGTGATCATTTCACTCTTTAATTATTTTCTTTACAGCAAAGCACAATCAATTCTCAAGAAATGGCATTAGTTTATAAATATAACATTTTTTAAATAAAAATCTAAAACCATAATTAACTTTGATAGATGTATGCATGGGAGATGGGAAAGGCTTCAGACATTAAACTGTGTGCTTGGGTGTTTGGATATGTTATGTAGAAGTTATCACAGTTATCACTACTTTTAAAAAATGTCAATTTTACTGCTACCAGAATATAGGCATGTCACAAAAAAAAACTTTGAACTCAGAAAAGCTCATATTATTATTATTATTATTATTATTATTATTATTATTATTATTATTATTATTATTATAGTCATAGAAACAGCTGGAAAAAAATGATCACATGTGTTTATGGTTATTCCTTTGCCAGTCACCCTTATCTAGTTTCTTGAAATTAAATAAAATACTCATAGTTTCATCATCATATTGCCAAGGTTCTACTTCTTCTTCTTTGTCTTGTGGCTGTTCCCTTTCAGCCCTATCCTCTCCATCCTCTTCTCCTACACCAACTAACTTCATGTCCTCTCTCACTGCATCCATAAATCTCCTCCTTGGTCTCCTCTAGACTTCCTGCCTGGCAGTTCCAACCTCCACGTCCTTCTACCAATAGAATACCAATCTCTCCTCTGAACAATCATATTGCACAGGTTATGCTGGAATACATTCATTAAAATATAGCAATGCAAAAATGCCTAAAATTTTTTGGGGTTTTAAGGGTTAAATACTATGTAATAAATGTATGGGTGGCACAGTGGCTTAGTGGTTAGCAGTGTCGCCTTGCACCTCCAGGACTCAGGTTTGACTGCGGTCCTGTGTGCATTTTCTCCCCGCCTTTGGTGGGTTTCTTCCAGGTAGTCCGGTTTCCTCTAACAGTCAAATGACATGCAGATTAGGCTAATTGGTGTTCTCAAATTGCCTGTAGTGTGTGAATGTTGACCAGATACATTGATACATTGTTACAGAATAAGTTACAATTTCATTAAAGAAAAATCAGATAGAACCTTAGAATTCCAGATATGTACATATCTCCTGAAACTTTGCTATCAATGAGCTCCTTGCAAAGCCTATATTATTTTAGTATTATATATTATATTAGTTATATTAGTTCCCTAATCAAATTGCACTTTGGTTGAAAATCAGTCATTTCCTTATCTACTGAAAGCTAAAAATGCCAATATAGTGTACAGAACATTGATTTTTCAAATTAGCAAGCCACCAGTCATAGGGTCATCATCTATCATACAGCAGGGTTTGATACCACTAAAATATCAACTAATGCCCACCATCCAGTTCATGTTCTGAAAAACAAAACTCTTTAACCATTTGAATATTTTAACAACAGGAATTGAGATGCATATATGCTAAATGCAATGTATACCTATTTACACTAGTTGTGTAATATTGAAACTCATAAGAGTAAATGTCAAACAGGCTTTAATTAAAAAAAATATATAAAAAAAGCTACTGTATGTAGCATTTTATTCACATGTCATTAAGATCACTGTATTAACATTGCTCTGTATGCTGGCATACAGTACATCTACTCAAAGAGGATATCTGTATTTATATTTATATTTTATTCTTGTATTTGTTCCACAGACTATAACAACGAACCAAGGTCAGATCGACTCAGAGAATCTATACATATCAAAATATTAGAGCACGGGTTGGATGACCTTGACCAGTAACTCATAAGTTGCAGCTGAACCATGCTTAATAGAATCCACCCTCTATGGGTGAGTTTCTTGGGCAGAGAGAAAGAGAGAGCGAGAGAGAGAGAGAGAGAGAGAGAGAGAGAGAGAGAGAGAGAGAGAGAGTGAACAAGAAAGGAAGAAAAGAAAATGGAAGCAAAAGAGTCTTCCAGAAAGAATATGACGGAAATGAAAAGCGGGTGGGGGGTGCGGTGCGATATAATGCACTGATGTACAATTAGAAGATGGGAAAATTAGTCTAGGTTATGAAGAGGAAGGCATTTAGTACAAAGAAATCAGAGTATATGAGTTAGAGAGCAATAACAAGACACAAAGGTCATGTAGGCTCAGATAGAGGGTATAAGCGCAGCAAGGGAGCATGGGTGGAATTAGAAAATAAAGAATAATTGAGTGATCTAGGCAATGCAGGAACAAGGAGGGAGAAAGAACAGCGTGGGAGGCATGGCGAGGGGGTTGTCAAAGGCAGAAGAGTGCAATTGCAGGGTAGTGTTTTTCCTAGTACTTGCACATACCCATTATTCTAGTTATGCATTTATGTGACAATGGCACACTGTTTCGTGCATTTAAAAAAAGTGGAAATTGGAGCATTAAGGTGAACAAATAGAGCGTCAACACATTCATAGTCTTTTGAGTGCTCATTCATGGTGTACCTTTTTTGTTGTTGTTGTTGCAGTACAACATTTTGCTAAGGCTTGTGCCCACATCCTCCCTCCCTCCCTCTCCATGTCTCTCTATTACAGGTCATTCACTTAATCACGATTCTTCTGGTATGGCTCACTTGAGGTGGTCTATTCTCCTAAGCAGTCCCTGCTGATAGCAGCTAAATTATTACACATTAACAGTCATGCTTTCTTTTCATAATTCTATTGTAGGTTACTGCTTGATTAAATCAAATATCTCTCTATTGAGCCCCTCTTTTACCTTTGAGTCTTCCTCCTGCCCCATTTTAGACAGCTTTTCATTGCCTGCCTGACAGTTTTGCTGCACTAATTCACTATTCCATTATATTCTCTTTTTCAGAATTCTGCCTTCAACGAGTAACAGCTTCCTTCTGAAGAATTTGGTCTCTGGAGCAGACTACAACTTGTGCGTTTTGGCTATTTTTGATGATACAGTCACCTCCATGGCTGCCACAAAGATTCTTGGATGTGCCCAATTCAGCACCAAGGATAATTACCCAGACTGCCGTTCACTCCAGGCTCACTTTCTGGGTGGAACATTAACCATCCTGGTGGGTGGAATTGTTGTGGTTACTCTACTGGTGTTTACCGTGGCACTTATGGTGCGTCACCGGGTCTGCAGTAATCACAGTAATCATCATGGCGCTGGAGGAGATGTTGGATGCTCAGGATCAAATTCCTCACCTCCGGGAAAAGGAGCCAATGTCTTTTCACAGAGAAATAGCAGCGGGGAGGTAATGATGGTGGTCTTACCTAATGGGATGCCTCAAAAACAAAGAAGTGCGGGAGGAGGGGCGGAGTCATCATTAAAACTTTCTCCCACTCAGAAACCCCAAACACTGCCTAAGCCCAAAGTAAATCTAGAGCAGCTAAAAACAGGAGTAGGAACACTTAAAGTACTTCCGCCTTATACCCCAGAGGCTGAGAGAATGCCGATGTACTACACCCCCAAGAAGCCGTCTTCATCTACACTGCCACGCCGGTCGCATCAGTCAGAAGCGGGACTGACTAAACTCCATTCCACAAACAGGGATATAGAAAAACAGGCTAGCTTTACCCTTGTTTCCCAATCACATAGTGATCGGAGGTTCAGCACAGGAGGGTCTCTTGTAGTCCACCGAGGAGGCAGAGACAGTGGATGTAACTTAGAGACCACCTATCAAAGCTCAGGCCTAAGTGTGGCGCGGCACAGACGTAGCTCCTCATTCGACATGGGCAACATGGCGGCCACAACCTGCTATAGTTACGCCAAGCGGCTGAGTGTCATCTGGAGCAAACGGAGCCAGTCACTGCATGGCATGTTAGCCCAGTGCGCCTCCGCGAACAGCATCTCCACCACCAGCAGCGGTAGCGGGGATTTCCATGTGAGACACGCACGTAGCGCTATCCACGCCTACAAATCCAACACCATGCCTTCACGCCTAGCCAGAACCCATACAGAGCAAAGTAGAGACAAAGGTAAAGAGAGAGTAAAAGCAAAAGAAAAAGGAGAGGAACTGGAAGAAAGTGTAGTGTAGACACTGTACGGGCTGCACATCAAAACAAGAAATGAAGAAACCTTATGAAACGAGAGGGGTGACTGTAGACAGACATGGATGAGAAAGGGAGAGTTAAAAAGTGCAATGTGACGTGTGATACGTGGGAGTGGAAGGCAGGCTGAGGGAAAGGTTGAGAGAAGAGATGAGAGGTGGAGAACAGATGTCACGGTTGAAGAAAAAAGGAGCAGACATAAAAAGGTACAAGGAGGGGAGTAGGAAGAATAAGGAGAGCAGAGTCAAGAATCAGGCTAATGTCAAATGGACTAAAAAGGAGAGAACACATTGACGCATATCCTGAGGGACTGGGTGTCTAAATGGATTCTGAACCAACACAGAAATTCAATCTCTCCAATGAGCCTATAAAGTGTGAATACTGGAGCTAAATAAAGACCAGGTATTTGGCCTATTTTTAAACGCACACACACACACACACACACACACACACACACACACACACACACACACACACACACACACACACACACACACACACACACACACACACACACACACACACACACACACACACACACACGGGCAAAGGGACAGACTGATGGCATTTGAGGAATGATCAATTAGCTATCCTGTCACTGGGATTATAGAAGCAGAGAGACGCAGCTGGAAATGTCGAGTCATGCCCAATCAATCGGATATGATCCACAGATAGACAGAGAGAGAGAGAGAGAGAGAGAGAGAGAGTGTGAGAGAGAGCGTGAGAGAGAGAGAAAGCTGCCTTTGCAGCATCCTGGGAGCGAACACAAAGCAGCATGGGTGTGAAATGCAGCACTGGAATGATAAAAGGATTGGGGACAGATTTAACGCAAAGACAAATAAATGGCCACTGACTAAGGGATCAGTTACGGTTTGTGAAGCACCATGTGTATGTGTGTGTGCATATGGAACAGTTAGGTTGTATAAGGAAAAGGCAGAAGACTCCTTTTGTTTGCTTCTGTGATGCTCCATGTATCTATAATTATCCAGACTGTGGTCTGGCGAACTGATACTGATCCGGTATTGTGGACAGAGTCACTATAATACTATATGGTGTCATGAAGACTACATAAAGAGATTCACAAGAAAAACAACTGAGTGAAGAAACAAAGAAAGTACAAATCCCTCGAAAGTTTTGTTACTAATTTTCATGCGTGATAATAGAGCTAAAAAAGAAAGAAATAAAAAAAGATATACAATTTTGTTGCAACTATCTTTCATGATTTTTAGTTACCAATATGATTGTAATTATCATTGAGCTTATAGATAAAAAGAGAACAAAATTAGAAAGTTCAATGATAATAATAACCATTCTGATGATGTTTTTTGTTTGATTTCCATTTTGCCAAAGTAAATATTGTTACCTTGACTTGATATTCTAAATGCTGAAATAAAAACAAACAAAAAAAAAAGGATCAGAGACTTTAATTTGAAATGTGTAATTAATGTATTTATGGGAGAATCAGTGTGTGTGTGTGTGTGTGTGTGTGTGTGTGTGTGTGCACACACCATTTTGATAGCTTCCTATTACATTGTTCACTCTTGGCTGATAACGCTGGTGTCTCTGCAATTATCTATATCGAATGAAAAATGGCCCTTGTCTCTAACACACACTCACACACACACATACACAGGCTCTCAGACGTAATCATCTACAGAGTGACAGAGTGAGACAGAGTGAGACAGAGAGAGCAACGGACTGACAAGCTGAAAACAAGGACACGAGCATCTGGGAGACTGCTGATGTGAGCGACAGAGACATGGCAAAGTGCAAGAGAAATAGAGAGAGCGAAGGGATGAAGGGATAAAAACAGAGCAGTGGATCTATAGTGGCTGCACAAGGGCTATTTTTAGGGTGGAAATACTTTGCCGGCAATATATTGCATTGCCAATAAAGCATATTTAAGCAAGGCTGAAGTGAGTAAAACTTGGACAAGACGAAGGATCGTATGTGTCAGTGTTTGTGTGTGTGTATATGTATTTGGGATGGGAGCATTCATACATTCTATAGCAGTTTTTTGTAGGAATCATTAAAAGGGTATGGTTGAAGTGATTGACAGCTTTAGACAAGCCTCACACACTTTCCAACACAAACCTGAATCTCTTAACAGTTCTGGAGCAAAGCCATGTCTCGTTCTGCTGTAAACAGCGAGAATAGATCCACAGCGAGGAAATCGATGCAGTTTTTCTGGGTTGTTACGCATTTTCTTTTCTAAGCTACAGTAGAGTGTTGTACTGATATTACGACTAATAAACCAACATGACTGAACCAAGTGACGTCTTGAATCAAGGCTGCTAACTTGGCCTAAAGTTTATAGCAATTTACTAGTGATGATTAGCTAACACATGAATTAGCTTGTTTAGTCAGTAACTGGTATTTTAAATGATCTCCAACATTACAACAAGCATTGCACCAACGATAAGTGCAGTTGTCAGAGAGAGCTGCAAAATACTGTAGGTAGCATTACGTTTTAAATGTTGACTACAGATTCCAGTTTATTTTCACTTGGCACACCACTTTGTTTAAAATGATGGATGATGTCAGCTAGCTAGCAAATATTAACTCAGTCAGTCATACTTTGAACAGCAATAAAAACAAACATCACACAATATGCACACACTATATTACTACAAGTTAGCATTTTACACATCAATCCATTGATGTAGCAGTCAATGCACACTTTAGGCAATAACTTTCACTGTACATGCTACCTTCATGAAGAAGGATGCATTGTCTAAACAGCCATATACACTACACCTTCTCTGTCTCTAAGGTGCCTACTCCACAATTGTCTGTGTTATTGCAATCCATGCTTACTGTCATTTTTTGCTACTTAACAGCTTTGCGCACAGATCAGACCAACAAAATTGGAGCTTGCTTTCAAAATTGGGGATGAGAGATATCTTAAGTATCTGTTTTCGTTCTGTCATTTGACCAGTAAATCTGTAAGCTGTAATATATGACCCACTGAGAAAAGTCAATCAAAATTCTGCAACTTTCAGTTCAAAAAGCGCTTCAAAATCACACACTAGGAGAAAATGGTGTCCACTCATATATAATGCACATTACACATTTTGCATTAGATTAATTAAGGGTTTATTTGGCAATTATTGCATCCAGTGAACTGTTTAATAGGATTTCAATTTCATTACTATTGCTTCAGTCATTTTACTGTGTAGTGCATTAAAGTTTCTATGTATATACAGTTTTTTTGTAATCCATCTAAGTAGTAAGTTAGATTATAATGTCTTTAGCCTCAGTTTGTTGTTCAGTTATTTATCTTAAAGCATACTGATTACTAATTTGAAATTATTTAAATTATTCAGTAACCTTTGTAATACCACTACTAATAATAATACTAATGAGGGCGAAGAATGTAAATCTGGACCAAGGTCTGTACTGGGTGATTAGAGCATTCACACAAACCACAACAAACCAACACACATATATTCCAGCTCTCTCTCTCTCTCTCTCTCTCTCTCTTTGCCTCTTACAGACACACACAGATAATGGCTATGACCTGTGTAGTAACTGGTATGTAATTCGATCCTGGTGCTTTATTAAGATTTAAGCCAGCTCAACCATCAATATGACCTTCTCGTAATGACTGTGTGTATCAGTCTGTATGTGTGGTGTGTGTGTGTGTGTGTGTGTGTGTGTGTGTGTGTGTGTGTGTGTGTGTGTGTGTGTGTGTGTTTGTGAGAGAGATAGAGAGAGAGAGAGAGAGAGAGAGAGAGAGAGAGAAATAAAAATACAAGTTACAGGGTTGGACAGACTGAGAAAAGAAGGGTAAGTGAGTTGAAAGCTGGTGATAGTGTATTGGTGCACTGGTAGGGTGACTGCTCAAACACAGAAAAGTAAAGTACATATTTGGCCTTCCTCCGCTTTGCCTGCAGCGAAATCCTGGGCTAATATACATAATTAAAAAGAAAACATGCAAAGAAGCAGGGAAAAAATCAGCTAATTTCATAGCCTCAATTCCAACGTCACGAATATCTATGCGATTCTCTTACTCTTGGTATTCTTCCACTCTGTGGCTGTTCTATATAGCACAGCATGGCCAGAACAAAATCTGTCAATAAAGCCTTGGCAGCTCTACTCTTCGCCTTCTTTTCCCCACTGTCTCCAGTCAGAAGAGCTTTGAAGCCTTTGCCAGGACTCTGCTGCTGCTGCTGAGACCACATCAACACCACTTTTCCACATCAGCACAGTGTTCAGTTATGTTGGCAAATAATACCAAGCTAGGTGCCAGGAACTATGCCTACATGGAGAGCCACTTGCTATCTCGATGACTCCAGTTAAGCATACATGAAGAGTTTCATTCCAAAACAAACAGGCTCTTAATATTAAATATTTGAAAGAATTTACATGGCTTAATCCGTTCAGCACCATGGTCAGGGTTTTATCCGGCGCTCCGTTACTGTCTGTGTTTTACAAGTTTTACATGTACTTTCTGTGTTCCTGTGGATTTGCACTGGGTTTCCTGCATGTTTAATAGCTCAAAAACATGCTGATTTGTGGCCTGGTTTGCTAAATTGCGCCTGGGTGTGAATGAGTGTGTGACTGTGTCCTGTGATGGACTGGCATCCCATCTGGGGTGTATTCCCACCTTGTGCACAGTGATTGCAGGCTAGACTGGATCGACCATGACCCTGATCCGTGTAAACCACTTAGTGCAGATGAATGACTAAATGAATAAAAGTTAAGAAGCCTGAGGTTAGAAACCTTCCATTACTCTTTAAATTATGTAAGATATTTAGCATGAGATCAGGTTATGAATGTGACATGCATTAAAAGTAGTAATACTCTGAACTGCCAGAAGTCTCGGTAGGTAAAGATCAACATACTTTACACGCTTTTTCTACTGACTTCACTGTAGTTACTAAATAAACCATTATAGTTACAGAATACTATGAATAACTGAAATCAGGTTATTGAGAGGTAAATGATAAGAAATTTGGTACTATAAAGATTGATATTGTATTTGTTAGAAAAAAAACAAACCAAAAAAAAATAAACAAATACATTATTACCAGTGATTAATATTGTCCTAGATTTACAGTACAGTATACTATATATATATATATATATATATATATATATATATATATATATATATATATATATATATATATATACACATATATATATATATACACACACACACGTGTGTGTGTGTGTGTGTGTGTGTGTGTGTGTGTGAGAGAACTGGTTGATTTGATTAACACTTACAGTGTAGGAATGCTATTTGTTCCCTAGAATTCACAAATTCACATACAAGCTGAGGTTTTTAAAAGAAAACAAGAGCACTCGAAAAACAAAAGGGAAAAAAAGGAAAATGAACATAATAACAAGTTACTGAAGCCTGTTGTGCCTGTCATTGTGATGAGAAACAGGAAAACATCCAAATCGCTCCACTCAAAAAAAAAAAAAAAAAAAGGGAAAAAAAGGCATAAATGGGATGCGTCATTCTGGTGTCTGCATGACACTAGCTATTTGGCACTGTTATATGTCAGTCTATAATTGGGAGCTGAGTCATGTGGACATAGTGGTGACAGATGATTTTTCTTTTTGATGTGTTTGATTTAAAAAACAGATCAAATTAAAATAGGATAAAAATAAATATTTTCATAACAACGGTCAAAGTTAAATCTGGGAATACATGCATGTGGTGCATGCAATGTCTAAAGAAGTCAAAGAATCTACTCTATAAACAAGAATTATTTTACTTACACAAATAACAAGTAGAGCATGTCAAATCAGAGTGCTTGTTAGCATTTACAAGAGCCTTGTGTCAGTCATTTTAGACACACTACAACCCTTATTCACTCTACACCACCTGTTTGTTTCGAAAAAGCAAGTGCCCAGAACAGCCAGATAATTCTCCTGTAAAAACAACAAGAAATGTAGTAAAGCCAGAATAAACACTGGCAGTGTTGTGTCATGATCAGGTAATTTTTACTGGTGAAGGTAGGACGCTGTGGCAAAATTAGAAATGTTGCTTAAGGGCAGGAGCTAATGCTGAAGCTAAGATCAAATAAATAAAAATACAATAAAATTAAGTAATTGACAGCGAAAGAAAGAAAAAGAATCCTCATAAATGATTGTGAAAGTATCAGTATGAGATCATTCAACATGTGTATAGTGTTGTATAAATGAAAGTAAACTTATGAAGGTGATCATATGACAGTCCATGATATTGTTACCTATTGTAGAACCACTGTTGTTTTAAAATGTGTAAAATAATGAAAAAAGATTCCTAGAGAATAGTCTTGACAATTTTTTTTATAAACCTGATGCATATTTGAACTTTTGATAAAACAGTACTAACACAGGTAACAAGCTATTTAGCCATTTTAAACAACCTCATCTTCTTCACAGAGCTAATTTGAAAGAGCGGGTGAATATAACAACATACTAGAACACATTACCACAATTTTTCAGTTACATAGAATTCAATTTTAACTGGAGTTGAAAGACATGAAGATTTTATGTTGTTTGCATACTGTGCTCATTGATTTTTGCCAATTTTTGTTATTATAAGTAAATTGATGATGCTATTTTAAACAGAGGCAAGAAAGAGAAAGGACAATGTGGTCAAGCATGTGTTATCATTCATATGTTAAGCACATTATTTTAAAAAAAATAATTTAATGGGTGACTTATATGCACACTGCTTGACCAAAAATAAATAAATAAATAAATAATTTGCTATTCCACAGGGGTGGAATTATTGGGCTGAATCAAGCAACAGCTACAAGAAAACACCTAAAATAGCTTGAACTGGAAAATCAAAACCTGGAATGATAGAGATATCTCTAGATTCTCAAGATTGTCAACTTTGTGCAAGGAATGTGGTTGGACAAAAAAAAAAAAAAAAAAATCATGAATGGAGATCACTTGATTAAGTTCCAGGTCAAAAAAACATAACTATGTTTAATAGTAAAATTAGAGCATTGGTGAGGACTCAAGGGATTGGGATTGAACAGGTGAGTTGCCATAACAAACCACTTGATAGTGAGCTTAATCTAAAAAAGATCTTAATTTTTCTATGGGCCATAAAGATTAGACTTATATATCTTATATATAGATTATATTATGTGGGAGTTAAATGAAGTCAGCTGATGACCTGAATGTTCTGAATGACCAGAAGATCAAAACAATTTTTCTTCCCTGATGGCACAGAAATATTCCAGTACTCAAATTATGAAAGGAATATGAAGAATCATTTTCACACATAAACTGGCCAACACACTGTGTGCTGGAATCAAAGTTAAATCTTAAAATGTACAACTTTTTTGGCCGGACAGTGTTTATTAACTGGCACAACACTACATGTTTTGTAGTTCTATATATCTCGCTATCAACCCAATCAAGCTAGGCCATGTAGGCTTCTCTTTTTCAACATCAGAGGGATCTGGACGTTTATGTCAATAAATACCATTTGGGTGCTTTTTAAATTAATTTTGATATTGGACAAATACAACTCACTTCTGCCAAGTCTACCCATTTGTGCTATCCAGTCTCTTCATCTAATCCAGAATAGTAGTTCATAATTGTTTTCAAACTTTCCAAGTATCAATTGTAATCCAATTTCTGCCTTCATTGCACTGGCATCCTGTAGCTGCCTACATCAGATTTAAGGCACTGATGTTTTCCAACAAAGCCAAAAATGGACCAGCCCACATCTACCTAAAGGCACTCTGCACCACGCACCCTTCAAGTGTAGCACTGCTCAAACTGACCCACTATCCCTTGTGGTACAAAGAAGACATGTATTATGATGTCTCTGTACTGGCACTAAGTGGAATAGTATTCCCCTGGCTGATTCACTGTCTATCTTCAAATGAAGACTGTTGCTCCACCTTTTCACCAAGCACTTAAAATAAACCTCAACATGTACATTTCTCTGTACCATCTTGTATAAACTTCTTCAGAGGCTGTAGGTTGCCAACATTGTTAGATTTTGTGCTATTTGTCCTGAGATGAAAATACTGTATGTTTGATAAAGGCTACAAAGCACTTCTGTAATTCACAGTGTATAGGGCAGTCTTCAAATGTAAATGCTCTGAATGTACCAGGTAACGGGTTTATGGACACATTTTACCTTTAGATCGAGCTATCTAGCATTTACATGCAAAAAGCATGAGCTATACATTTCACCAGAATCAACATGAAACTTTTTTCCAATTCTTCCAACTGGTCAAACCTACTATCACCTTGCGCCTCCAGGTTCGATCCCCGGCCAGGCTCGATTCCCATCTCTGTGTGCATGGAGTTTGCATGTTCTCCCTGTGCTTGGTGGGTTTCTTCCGGGTACTCCGGGTTCGTCCCACAGTCCAAAGACCTGCAGATTAGGCTAACTGGCATTCCCAAATTGTTCGGAGTGTGTGAGTGTGTGGATGTGTATTTGCCCTGGAATGGATTACAGTAGCACCCTGTCCAGGGTGTATTCTGCCTCGTGCCCTAAGTCTCCTGGGATAGGCTGCAGGCCTCCCGTGACCCTGAATACTGGATATGCTTACATTAGACGATGAGTGAGAGTGAGTGAGTTCATGCATACATTGGTATCGTGGTTCACCATGAGATGAGCAAACGCCATGCTTATAATGATGTGTAAAAAAGATCTTTTCTTTACTGATCTACTGTCTTTGAAACAAATTGCAGCAGATTTGAAGTTGGTCTTGGAGTCAGCTGATGCAGGCAGTTTTTCTCTGGTGGCCTGTGATGGCAATTGCTCAATAGTTCAGGACTGAATTTCCCCAAAACAGTTTTGTCTCTAACAACAACAGTGGACTTCATATTAATTTGCACACCCTTTCCAAAATATTTAACTTTCAGCCTCATAACACACAGCATGGCCGCAAATCAATCCCTGCTATATCTTTCCACTGTTGCCCTTGGCTTGCTCATCAGGGACGAACTTATAATTATACACTTATAAATATATAAAAGTTATACATAGTTTCTCACATTTTCACATTGAATTGGGGTTCATTTGCAGCTTATGAAGATCAAAAGAAAAGCTTTTTCTTTCTTTCTTTCTTTTTTTTGTACAAAATTGAAGATGTAGTAAGTATTTTAGACCTTAGAAAGGCAAGAATAAGCAATCATAACACATACATCATGAAAAAAGCAAGGCTCATACATTCCAACATGCCATGATGCTGGAGTGTTGGACTGCATTTGGGTCTCACACATATTATGGGCCAACAAATACCAGTGTGCTCTTTTATGTAACAACAAGAACTGGATATGTCCAGTGCTAGTCCTGATATGTACACATTGACTCCCACTACACATCTTACAACCAGACAGTGATTGCTCCCGAGGGGACTGGAGTTTCATGCACTGAATAGAGAATAATCCTGTGTTCAACTTTGCACAGTCCAATATTAAAATGCACTATTAAAAATGTTACCTCTTGAAAATTTTTTATTTATTTATTATATTTTGTGTAATACTGGGTCTAGTCAGAACAGTTCAATTTTGTATGTTTTGTGATTAAAAAGGTCTTACATATAATAATTTTATAATGTTCATTTTCTATACCCCCCCCCCCCCCCCCCCCCCGTATCTCTCTGCTTGAAATCTTTTATGAGTATTCTTTAGCCTTATTACTGTCATTCTGTTTATTTATTTATTTTTCTTTTGGTTTTCTGTTGTAATGTTTTCTGGGTTTGACCTCTGACTATGTGGATTTCTGGATACGAATCCGGATATGCTTACATTAACCCTATCTGTCTGTGTTATGACCCTAGTAATGGACATCCAACTGCCTCTGGCTCAAACAAATATTCCAGCTACAAAACAAAATAGGTATTTCCAAATTTATTTGATTGTTATATAACAAATATGAAAATCTGATTAAAAGAAAATAAGACCACATTCAATGTCTATTGAAACAAACAAGCGTGACTAAAATTACTATCATTGAAAAACATATTTATTTGGAAACACTGACTATACAACATTGCTCATGAGTGTTACTCTGCTTATAAAGTGACAGTGCGACTTGCACGGGTATGCTAAATAGTCTATGAATATGGCATGGTTGCTCAGATACCGCTGAATAGATTTCTCTGTATACCAACATATCTCAACTGAATACCATAGGAGCCAGCTGCCAAAGAGTTTCATTGTCTCTGAGTGCTTAATTAGCACAGATAATACCGTGCAGTGGTGGCGGTTACAGAGCACATCTGTTGTTCTACCTAACTCCAGACTTCCATGCTGGCTCCAAACACCAACTGAACAATTAACATTGGATTCACTGTCAGCATGGTAACAGGTAATGCCGCTCAACTATGCTGGATAATCAGTGCCGTTTGAGTGATATGCCAATTTGTTTGCATGCTGGTACTTATATCCTGATTATGTGATAAGCTTCAATTTCAGTCATAAGCAGAACATCTGTATTTTATACTTTATATACCTTATTCTACAACAAATAGTTCTGACTGAGTAATGTAATTGGATAGAGCATAACAGCACTGTGACATTTAACTATATGTATTACTCCAGTTATCAGGTAGTCTAACAATAGTTAATTATACAAACAATTGAACACCATCATAGGTGAAAGTAGGCCATTCAAAACCAGTTTCAGAAGAAAAGCAAGAAAACACATCTGATAACATTATGACATCTTAAACAATACTTTGTCTTAGTAATGGCTTCTAAGTAATTGTGAATTGCGCCTGAACCATCTAGGTTGTTCAGGGCTAACAACGTTACCTAGCTTCTTACACATTGCTGAATCCCAAATTCCTCTCTAACCCCTGATCAAGGGCACTACTTGGTGCAATAAGAGACTATACACTCTACATGGCACACTAGATTTCCATTTTCCATTATTTGAAATACAACCCAGAAACCCCAGTAATTAGCTGATAGTCTAAAGCGGAACAAGTGGAAAAATAAAGAGAAACTGGTGAGATTTACAGGACTGTCCACCACCTCAATGGTTTATTCTTTTCACCTTTTGGCTAAAGTATATAGGACTGGGATGAATTTAAAACTACTTTCATCCCCATTAAGTACACTAACTAGGCGTTACAGTGGCTTAGTGGTTAGCATTGTCGTCTTGCACCTCCAGGGTCCAGGTTTGATTTTCGCCTCAAACCTGTGCATGGAGTTTGCGTAGGCTTGGTGGGTTTCGTCCAGGTTTCCCCCTCACAATATAAAGACATGCAATTAGGCTAAATGCCATTCCCAAACTGGCTGCAGTGTGTGTGTGCGTGTGTGTGTGTGTGTGTGTGTCTGTGTGTGTGTGTGTGTGTGCGTGTGCGCGTGTGTGTGTGTGTGTCTGTGTGTGCGTGTGTGCGTGCGTGCGTGTGTGTGTGTGTGTGTGTGTGTGTGTCTGTGTGTGCGTGTGTGCGTGTGTGTGCGTGCGCGTGTGTGTGTGTCTGTGTGTGCGTGTGTGTGTGTGTGTGTGAGTGTGCAAGTCTCCTGTGATAGACTCGACACACCTCTGCGTACAGAATAAAGCAGTAGAGACGATGAGTAGGTGAGTGAGTGAGTGAGTGAGTGAGTGATAACCGTCGGTCGCTAACTGTCGGTCATCCAAGGAAGGATGTGTGCTGGTGGAGACAATATAACCAGATAAATCAACAAACATTTCATAATCTGTTGATAATAAATGGTGTTCGAGGAGCTGTTTTATAAAAGCAATATCACACTCAAAGTCATGCTATTGTACTAAAAAATGATCATAGCCATGATGTCTTTGGGTCTTGTGCTTAGGACTGCATCACACATGTGCTGATATTCAATACAAAACTCTCTCTTGTGTAATATTACATACAGCTCGATTGAATATGCTAATTGGGTTTCTAAATCGGATTCGTAATCACACTGATGTTTACAATTGTGCTAATGACGAGGTGGCAACATTATACCTTACTTAATATTAGCGTAAAATACAGCAGTTGTCATGACAACAATATATCTAATTTTATTAGAACAGTAACTTGAATTAATAACTCATTAAAAAACAGAACCTAATGCTTAGAACCGCACTACTGTAAGTGAGAGAGGATTTTGAATATCTTTCCCCTAGGGCCTTTGCTAAGAAAATCAAACTGGGACCAAAAACGTTGTATTAAATCCTGCCAAAGTTTTTGTGTGTTTTACGCTATGGAAAGAGTTAAATGTAATGACTATCTGGAATTCACAATGTAAAGAAGTCAATGACATTCCCTTGTTCTTTTTTTTTTCATTCAGTTGTCAATGCCAGGAAATAACATTATAACTAACCAGGTGCAGGCTAATTTATAAAGCCATTAAATTCATTATTCTCTCATTAACCCATATGATACAACCTACAGAGACACAACTGTAATAGAAATATTGTGACAGTAGTTTTATATAACATATATCAGACAGTTTACATGAATTGTTTGGTGAAATAGCAGTTTCAGTAAAAGGAAATATTATCAACCAAAAATCAAACATTTGTTTCTATCTAAAATTCTGTTCATGTTAATTTATCCTCATAACTGCTCTGTGCCCCGAGCGATCCAGAACAATTTTAAATTAATTCAGAAGCCCTCTTTGGATTTCAAACGGCTTCCATGGCAGAGGACATCTGGCAAATGCCGTAACTAAGACAGTGTAAACCTCTATTCTCTAAATGATCTCCTGTTGAGTGTCCCATCTTATAAAGCCCTGGGCATCTGGATAGATGACTACTTATCTTTTAACACACATGAACAAGGAAGTCTTTATTTTGGAATTAACATGAGATTTTTAGAAAAACAGAACCTGTTCACATTGAATTACTCAAAGACTCGTTCTAGTGTTTATGATTTGTATTGCTGCATATTAGTTTTGATATCATTGCCAATATTTCCTGGATCCTCCAGCTAAAACCAGTAGCAACTAATGAGGAACAAGGAATTGTCACAGATTTTCTTTTTATTGTGCAGTATGCCCTAATCACCAAGTTTTTCACCATCATGACATGGTTTCTGTCTCACTTGTCATTGGAATGACAGGATTTTGTAGTATAACTTAATTAATGTATGATATGCATTCATTGAGCTTGAGGAAGTGTTTTATCCTGCTCAGGGTAATGGTGAATCAAGATCCGGTGTCTCAGGAACACTGCGAGTCAGGTGGACCCCATACACACACATTCCCACACTCATTCAAATAAAGAGTCAATTTAGACTAGCCAATCTGGATACTGGTGATCTAGAAGAGGAGAAACCAGAGAAAACCCATGTGGACATGGGGAGAATAGAGAAAACTCCTCACAGAGATTAACCCATGATCATTCTAGAGATTAACCAATGAAAATATATTATATATTATTTATTTTAGTACAGCCCTCATAAAGTATTGTTACCAGTTACCACAAGTAAAAATTCAGATCTCCTTAAGCCACTCCTCTGTCTTCCCCTTTGCTGTATACATTTAGTTCAAATCCTCTCACATTTGTACACTTGAATGAACGACGGCCTGCACCGACAATGCTACATAAAGTTTGAGGCCGCCTCCCAATCACCCCTCCCACCTTGCATTCATCTGCTGTCTGACTTTGTTGCGATGTTTGCTGAGCTCCATCAGTCCAGGCAAGTACTTGGCCTGCTCAGCTGTCAGCTCTCCTGCTGCACTAACCCCCAACCACCCCACCCCCCCCCCCCCCCCCCCCCCCCCACCGGAGACGGTAGCTAGTGCTAATGCAGGAAATCTACTGCTTTCCACAGTTGAGTTGCCTGGCATGCATGCTAATCATCAAACAACACGGTGCAGAGCAAAGTGCTGAACGCTGCAGCAATTCCAACAGTGGTATCCACTGGAGCTAGAAACTATGGTGTGTGTGTGTGTGTGTGTGTGTGTGTGTGTGTGTGTGTGTGTGTGTGTGTGTGTGTGTGTGCGTGCGTGCGTGCGTGTGTGTGTGTGTGTGTTTGTGCGTGCTTCATGTGTGTAGCATAGATTTAGCTGAACCCTGGTAAAACGACGAAGGAAATTCGTCACTCAGTCAAAGAACATGACATGAGCTAGAAACTATGGTGTGTGTGTGTGTGTGTGTGTGTGTGTGTTGGGGTTGGACATGAAACAGCACTTTTACATATTTAATCAGAATCATCCGCTTAACAACAAACACATTCGACATGCCTGTCTCCTGTTAATGGCTTGTTTATGCTGGCTTTCAGCAATTTGGGCCACAACTGCATAATTCGCTGGTGGTAATAATGGCATACAGTTTGATAGAGAGGCACTTAGCAGTCTTGTCAGGATAAATAAATAAAAGGAAATAAATAGAACTGGGAGGGATGTCTGAAGAGTTTGTTTCATTTGGTGACAATGGCATTTGGTAAATGTAGAAAGAGCTTTAATCAATGTGAGTTAAAGAAATGGACAAATGGATCACTGAGTAGATGGAGAAGGAAAATGGAGGGGTACATAAAAGGGGTGAAATAAAAGTGAATCAAAGCGTATACAAAGAAAGAGTTTTTGCAAGGGGTTGTGAGATGGAGAGAACAAAAATTAAAGGAGACAGAATGTATTCCAACAGGATATTTGAAAGAGAAATTACCACTTAGCAAAAATGTCGTAGTTACCAAAAAAGAAAAAAAAAATTCCATATTGTGTAGTTGTCTCTCTACTCATGATCAACTCATGGCGTGCAAGCAATTGTACTTTGAATGTGGTCCTTTAAATCTACCTGGAAGAATAATTTCACATAAAAATTTATTGAAAAGACATCTATCTATCTATCTATCTATCTATCTATCTATCTATCTATCTATCTATCTGTCTGTCTGTCTGTCTATCTGTCTATCTGTCTGTCTGCATCACTTTCTAGCTAAAGAAGTAAACAGCAATATGAAATAAATATCATTTGATACTGTAATTTTCATTTACAGTATTTCTATTTGGAATGTTTTACTGTTAATGCATAAAATGTCAAAGTACAATATCATACTTCCTGCTCCACTACACTACTCCACACAACATCTGTCGCCCCTTCCTACTCATAAGTGGGGGAAAGAAAAACGTACCCTCCAATTAGGATACAGAATGTGCTTTATTTGGGCTGGTTTTCTCATCATTCTCATCTGTTGGTTGTATCTATTACAGTACGTAGCAAAAACACAGAACGTTCCCGTTACAAGAACAATGCAACCCTGTACAGTACTTAGCATCTGGGAAAAAAACTAACCACAGAACATCCCGACTCCAACACCTTGGTCTTATTTGAAAGATTCGAAAAAAAAAAAAAATAGATGTAAATGTTCAAATGCTTTCTCTGCATCCCTCATTCCCATATGATTATTTCTTAGTGGAGTTCCCTGAACTAACACAAAGGTAAGCCCATTTTGTGCTAGCAATTGTTTTCTTTAATGGGTAACCTCATGCTAGCTTGCAGCAGTGGAATCTTTTCTTGTGTGTGTTTTAAATCAATTCTTCATTACCATAATTATGTTGTATGCCTCACCAGATAGTTATTTTAGTACTTGGTAATGTCTGAGCAGCAAACCATTACTACATCGCCACAACTCAATACAACAGGCTGGAGCTACTAATCACATGAAGTTTTATCCATTTCCATGCATTAGCTAGCTGTTTCACCTTAGTTTGTAGTGTTTAAACCCAATCAGCTAAACACTTCCATATTGTAAAAAAAGTAATCATTCCGTGTTAACACTTGGACTTGGGTAAATAAAATCTAGTGGACTAGTAATGCAATTGATGTTTCTAAAACAGTTAGCAGGTGGAATGGAGTACTGATTTAACTAAATGTAAGAATTTGAACTTTCCCAATGTTCTTTCTCTTAGTTCTCTCTTTGTCCATAAAACAACCCCCTTGGTGGCTTTTTCATTCCTTATATGGTAATACTTTCTCCATCTGTTTCCTGATAAATATTCAACTTTCAACTTCCTATGCCTCATTGGAACCCTCTTGCCTAACTGGAATGAGAGACTGATATCCTTTGGTTAAGATCTGTCCTTTTTTTTCTCGAAAAAGGATGGTGGCCATGTGCAGAGACGTTAAGTTTAAAATAAATCTTAATGTGAACGATTGCCTGTTGCACTCAGTTTTGCCTGCAGGTTGACTGTTCATACTGTAATAATGTTAATTGATACAAAAACACCATTGCACATGAATTGAATATGAAAAAGGATGGCATTTTGCTAAGAAGTGTTGATTCTCCCTATGTATGGGAAATTTTTGGGACACCCTGTAGTTCCAATTAAGTGCTGCATTCATGGCAATTAACAAGTGTGTCAACAAAAGCAATCAATTCAATCAGCCATAGCGAAATGGAAGCAAAAACAATCAACACTGCTGCAGCTGCAGCCTCTTTTGCTTTCTCTGGCCTCACAGAAGTAAATAAAAATGCAGAGCATTGATTCACTGCAACAAAAATGGAGGACAGAAAGGGGGAAAATGGATCCTGTAAAGTAAGTTTCAGAGAAAGGTTTTTTTGCACAAGTGTTTTTAATACGTAAAACATATTTGTAGCTTTCCAAATTGCTGGATCAGAAAATATTATTATGCACATATACTGTATCATTTTGAGATTATTTTGTCACTGAACTGGTGCCAATTGTTTCTAATATATAATTTAACTGAAACAACTTCCCCATCTACCTTACAACTGTGTCTCTATGATCCCATGTTTAAAATTCATTTTGAAAATAACAATAAGAATGTATTTACATAGACATCAAAGAGGAAAAAAAAAATCAGTGGCAGAGGTCCAGAAAGCAGCAGTGCAAAATAAAGCAATGGAAATCTATGGATGCACAGAGACTCCCAAATGAGTCTTACAGAAATCTAACCACTGAATGAACTCAATCACGTGAGCAGGGTGGTAGAGTGCTCTGTAAATACAGAGGAGTAAGCCTAATGCACGTGATCTATGATTTCTAAGTGGCTTTTAAGAAACAGTAATGAAACACAATATGAAATGACCACAGACGATAATGACTTCTGACCATTAGGGGCACATACTGTACAGCTGATTACACAATATGCACTTCTCATAGTTTTATAGTTGTCTTATATATGGATATACAATAGTTTTGCATCAGGCACCCTGTAAAAAGTCTTATTCAGCAGTCTGTTCGTTGTGTCCTGCCTTTAAGGCATGTGCACGGGTGAATGGGTTTCTAATTACATGCTTTCTACACCTTCATGGCTGTTCCCCCATTTTCTCCACAGCTTGGTTTTTCCAATCGCTAGGCAGCTCTCTGCTATCATCTCTTGCTTTATCTCCTAGCATGGGGAGGGTGGAGCTACGTAGCACATGCTTTATGCTAGAATAGGACACTTGAAATTTTCAAACTTCTGAGAATATGCCATATTTCCTTTTCTAAGAGCACAGCCAAATTTCTCCTCAGTTGTGAAAATGTTTTCTGTTGCAGCAACCTTAATCATGGTTACAAAGCACCCACTACACATGACTCCTTCTGTAAATGTTAAATAAACATTTGTTTTTTATCGAAAGCTTTAGCATATCATCAATTAGGCATTTTTCTTTGAGAAATATACACTTATATAATAATACAATATAATAATACACTTATTGGTAGAAACGAATGTTAAATTCAGTACATCAATCCAGTACTAAGAATAAATAAATAAATAGAAAAACATATAATAAATAAATATATAAAAATTTTTAATCTACATTACAAGTCCAAATATATCCAAATACCCCTCCTAATGAATGTCTTTGGCTATTTAGGGTATGTTGATTTCCTGACACAGCTGTTAAATTATACAGGCAACAATGCCAAGTCTTGGCTAAAGTGCTTAAAAGCCTATTCTATTAAGTAATGTGTCATCCAAACTGACAGAATACTCTTAGTTTGGTGGATGCTTGGGGATTATCACTTGGCTCAATTCCTAATGCCAACTGTGGTTTTGGCAGTGGAGAAATAATGAATGAGGCTGGTTTTCAGGGTTCAGCTTCAGCCTTGTAGTATGACTCATGTTCAAAACAAATTGTGCAGGACGCAGGTTTATATATATGTTTTCATATAACCTGCGTTTACCAAACCATTGGTTTGAACATGCATATACATGTATTATAGAATAGAATAAAAAATTTTAATCCATGTTATGTTATGTTAAATATTGCATTGTTACAATAAAATATCACACTATTAGATAAAAATAAAAATGTTATTACAAAATAAATATATGAAAGAAAATTTAATGTTATTTATCCAAATATCACATTACTCAAAGTACATGTCACATTATTACAGGAAATATCACAGGCAAAACAAATATTTTTTAAAATATAGCCTTGTATATATGACCTTAATAATTTACCAATTTAAGTTGGAGATTGCCAAATGATGACTACACTGAATACAGGGGTGAACTCAGTGAACTCCATGATGGTGATGAAGATAACATTATACTATTACACTATTTGCTATATATATATTCTTTCTACTGGATGAGGTGTCTCTACTGAAAATCATTGACCTTTTGCCATTCAAAAACTCCCTGTCTAACCTGAAAAAAGCATTTTGAGGTAAATTAACTTTAAATGTATTTTTAGAACCACATCAATATTATTTAACAGTTAGTTAGTCAGTCAGTTAGTTAGTTAGTTAGTTAGTTAGTTAGTTAGTATGCTTTACCATAAAGGACAGAAATAATGTTCATAATCAAAAGTCTAACCACTTTTTTTTTGATACTTAAGAACTTTAAAATCAGAAAATTTCTATTGATATTTAAATTATTCAAGTAATATTCTAAAAGGTGACTTTAACATCCTCCAAAGTCATTTTCTGTACTTTTACTCAAGTATCACTTTCAGGTATTTTATACAAGACTGATGGTTACAAATAACAGCATATTAAATGTCTCTAGGCTGGAGATGCTGTTATGTAAAAAGCTGAAACTGAGTACACAGGAAGCAAAGTTGCAGTGTTTGGTACCATAGTGCCTCTCCTTCCTTATTCTTGGTATCTTCTACATACTGTACCTCTCCAAGCAGGTAATTTAGGTTTATTTCTAATTCTATCAATCATAAAGGGCTTGACTGTGATTTTTTTCACTTATTGGTGATGCTTGTCATTATATTGGACGTGAGATATAAATATTCCTAATAAATATATAGTTCAATATTCATTTAAACCAAATAAGATTAACACTTCTAGCCAGATGGACAGCTTCATTTTCATATTTCATGTCGAGTATGTCACATCCTTTTGGGCTCATGCTGTGTTTCCTTTAAACAGCAAGCACTATAAACTGCTATAACTTGCTTTTATTCAGATTAAGACGCACGAAAAATCTCTTGTCTAGATATGGAATTCATTCCCTGAATTATAACTTCTACTACTTCATTGTTTCTTTAAAAGGAAAGAGGGACATGCCACAAATAGTTACACCGTTCAGCACTTCATATATCATGTACAAAACCCATTATAATACCCATTATAAAACTCGTTATACTTGATATAAAAATATGAGGTAAAACAAATTACATCACCCTCTCTTGCTGGAATTCATATCCATTTTTATAAGGTTGATTTTTGTCAGTAAATTTCTAAAGAAAGTACAAATAGAATGCCACACACTGCTGTTTAATTTTAAGGAAATGGAATTTTAGACAGTTCATACTTTGTTTAAGGCAGTTTTACGACAGCAGTTTCTTGTTTCAGTGTGTCAATTCCCCTGTGAATGAAGTGAGACCCTTGCAGAAATGGTTTCTCGAGTGGAGTGGATGAACGTAGGGCATGAAACATCCTTTGGTAGCAATTGGAGTGCTCTTGGCAAGGCAGACCTAATCGCCCAACATCAGCGCCTGACCTCACTAATGCTCTTGTGACTGAATGCAATGAAATGCCCACAGCAATGTTCTGTCATGTGCTGTAAAGAAGAATGCTTTATTATCCAGCTAGCCTGGGCAGACAGGCAGAAATGAGACCAGCTGTGTGCCTTTATATGTGTGTTGACTCTGGTCTCTTTGTCTGATTTACAGCTATCACACTAAGGTCATCCTTTTCAATGTCTCACAATCTTGATTACAGTGTCAACATCCATTATACTCCTCCAATAGCAGACACATCTAATTTTTTCATTTGCTTCTAGCAATGGATACCGAATACTGGGATATTCAGCAACTCACTCACAGATGCCCAAGTACCGAGCTCAAAATGTGTCTGTCCACTCACACTCTCGGACACAGCTAATTAGTAAAGTGTAAATTCGATTGTAATTAGTCACTTCATATATAACTTTGTGACATATTGGTGCTTTACACACAACCAGTCATTTGTGTAGGCTAAATATGGTGCCTTACTTTGTGCTCTCTTAGTGTCTGTTCATCAGGTTCAGCACCACTGGGCTGGACAGCACAAGCACAAGTAAGTGCATGGTAGAGAGCAAGACACAGCTGGAGACACATCATCAGACACAGCTATATTCACTCACCTCCAGCAGGAAGGGAGCTTGCTTGTCTCTTTTCATGTCCCACAGATTTAAAAACTGAAATCCAGGCTTGTAATGATGTTTTGATGGAAGCAAGAACTTGGTATATCAATGACGAAACAGGGGACTTTTATAGCTTTTTGGGCCTTGACAGAACCTTTAAGATTTTGTTTGAGATTAAAAAGAAATAGAAAAAAAATACATGTCATAGAGGTTCATTTATTAATTCATTTAATATTTTAGTAGAATCATCATTGGCTAAAAACATCGAGAGTCACTACTGTGGCAATGATCACTAGTCAGAGCAGTGGGAAAACAAAGCCAATTAAATTAAGCCAGTTTACAGTCAGCTGCACAAGTCTATGCTAAGGGAAGATCTTTTCTTTAGCTCATACATTTCATTACCACGCTAATATCAACTGTAGAGGTATGCACTGAAAAATGTTATTAAAATAGACACAATATATCAATATATAAAAGCTTCACAATATCAGAAACATTTTTTGTGTACATATATTTTTATCCTATTCCTGCTATTCGCAAAATAAATTTCTCCTACAATTACTTTTGTTGTCCATTGAAGCTTAGTAAAACATATCTTTAATGCTTGTATTTTGCCAGAGTGAATTCCGTTATGACCAGCAAAAAGGTGTGAAAAAGTGCTTTTGCTGTGAGTTGCATACTGTATGACATTCCAGCACCATTCGGCTGGTTTGTAGTCACGTTTTCTCATTTTCCGACTTGAACAGAGAAGACAGAATTGGACTCATGGAAACATTGCATCCTTCATCCATCATCATGCTATAAGAAAGCAACCATGATGTAGTACAGTACATGCTTTCAGTTTCAAGATTACTTCAATGATTTCTGCTCAGTCAGCAGCTCATATAAACTGGTGTATATTTAATAATGCGATATGATACATATTATTATGCAGATTTATTTTGCGTATTTTGCATATTTATTTGAGTTTTTATTTAAAAGCTCTGAAACTGGAAGTTTGATTTGTAAGCTATAAATAGCTCTGAATCGAAATACAGTTTGGTGTCTTCTTTGCTAAAACATTGTTTTTGTTTAACTAATGAAAGAGCTGAATAAAAAGACTAACGTATGTATAAAACCTACCAATATAACAACTAAATTTACATGAAATTAAACATTACATTTAAATTGAATCACTATCACAAATAAGTAGAGTAGCTTACTTTTAAGCTCCAGCAACTTTAAAGCCGTTTCACAGTTTTTAGTTTTTTTTCCCTAATTGTTGTTTAATGAAGGATTTGATGAAAAGACTTTAATAAAACCCTGCTCCTGCAGCAAGAACAGTAGCAATATCTACGCTGGACCTCAGACTGAAGTGTATCACCAATAAGACAGTGGTGACCCCAGGATCGCTTTACTCACACCTCTGATATCCAATCAAATTACAGACAAGTGGTTGCTATTTAAAAGGTGTGTCAATTATTAAATACCCCAGCCGACAGGGTGTTTAGAGGTCATGGGTCCTTTTGCTAGTCAAAGCAGATGGATGGTGCTACTCCAAAGAACAAAATAATTCCGAGCCGGGAGAAGATCCAGTTTGATTCCCTGAAGAATGTGTGGGCATTGAAACCAGAACAATTTTTCATGTCAAATTTTTATGAACTCAAAGTGTGAAGTTTAGGTGCCTCTTGGTTACATGATTTTTATAAAGCATATACAGTAGATAAATAGCTGCTTGTACTTACACACTGATCAACCATAACATTAATGCCACATAACATTAACACTGATTATCAATTAAATACCCGCAAACTGGTGGGCACCTCAAAGCCTGCAGGGACCAAAGGCCAGCCCTTTCAATCACACAAAAAGTCAATATTGGCTATGATAGAAAGAACACCCAGTGCACCACAGCCTGCTGTCCATCCCAGCAGGCAAAGTGACCAAGGCTACCAACCCTGACCTAAAATGTCCTAGATCCCAATCCAATCAAGCACCCATGGGATGCATTAAACAAACAAGTCTGATCCATGGATGGCCCTCCCTACATCCCACAGCACCCAAATCATCCACTGCCAACATACTGGTGCCAGACACCACAACACACCCCAGAGGGCTTGTGCAATCATACAGTGAGGTGCCAGAGCTGCCCAGGTAGCACAAGGGGAACCTATACCAGTGGCGGCCGGTCAATACGGGGCGCAGGGACGCCGCCCCCCGCTTAAAGTTAGGCAGAGAAGAATGCTCCTTTAACATGTAATTATTTAACATAATAATTATTTATTTTAATAATGAAATAAAGTCATTTAGTCACAATATTCCACTGTATTTCTTAATGAAATTTATTTGCAATTAAAAAAATCTAAATTGTATTACGTTCATTTGTGTTGGTGTATGCGGGGCAACGGACAAACGAGTGTCTATGTAGGCACGTACATGTTTAAAAAGCATGTGACTTGAGGCCGAGCTCTGATTGGATTTTGTCAAATCATCCTTCGGGCGCAGCACTGTGTGCACTGAACCCTCCCACTTTTGTTCTTAGCGAATCAATATTGTTTTTAAAAATTTGGGCTCATGTGATTGGACCATTCTCAACGAGTCTTTTCCAGCATTTCTTACGGCAAGCGGAGCTGCTGATTGGAGGCGATGTGAGTCATGCCTTTATTTTATACTAGTAGTAATGATGCTTAATCATCGGATAAATGCCTGTGTATATGATTACGTTAAAGTTACTGAGAATATTTAAAAATCACCCAAATAAATGAGAACCAAAACCAATGTAACCAGAACCTGAACCAGAACTGGTATAACAGAGACATAGGACATAAATGGCAAGATAATTCTCTTTGTCATGTTTCAATGAACTGAGCTTTAAAAAAACAATTATATCTTCCTCAAATATCGTTAGTTCCATACTTTATTGTTAATACTTTATTCTGCAGGTCGGGCCTCTGACATACTGTATGTGTAAACCCATGTCCCAATCTGATAAATCCCCAATGTTGGCCCAGAACAATGGTGTGGTGTTTTGCTAGCTCCAGAAACAAAAAAACATTGACACCTTAAGTGTTCATCTCTAACCTCTGTGGATAATGCTTAACAGTATATTTAGCTCTGGCCAATGAATCACATCATACCACTACAGTAACTAGGGATTTTTAAGGCTAGAAAGGAGAATGATCTTGACTGGACAAGTCGCTACCCAAATCCCATTGAGAATTCCTCCCATCTTTTTTTTTTTTTTTTTTTACTGAAGACAAGTCTGAAGGCATAAATCTCTTGCATCAAGAGGGAACTGAATTACAATGTTACAGACCTGACTGAGCATGAACAGATTATAGGTGTAAGCACAGTACTTAACTTGACAATTTTAATTAAGCTTATCTGACATTTGTACAGCAGATCTCTACAATGTTAACTAACACATTTATCAACTGTGCAGCTTATTTCCTTATACTACAGAAAAAAAGAAAGGAAAAAAAAACTCAAATTAAAGATGATATTCTGCAATGTACTTTTACAGTCTATTTTCAAATAACCTGAAAAGGACAAAAACAATAAGAATTTGTGTAACTAGCTAATTACCCAAGACCTGCGTTCACCGAGCGCCCACCCACACATATACATGCTAATTTTTCTGTCGTTGTGGGAACCTTCCATTGAACTGAAAATACTGTATATGATTAATACTATATCTAGATGTCAACATTCTAAACTACTTGTTTTTACATTTGTGAAGGCTGAATGACACTCACAACTGAGCCTTTTAACATGATTTGTTTATTGGTGACAGTTGCTATAGGCACTAACACCTCATGTCTCTTGGAGTTACTCTCTCTCAACAACCTTCTTCCTCCTGTTTCATTTGCATGTAGACTATTTCAGCTTCATTCACCTTTAGATCTAGGAATTTCATGTATATCTTGATAGAACAAACCTAACAAGCATTCAGTATTAAGTGTGTGGTGATAACACACTATAACAGTTAGGGGGCAAGAGGAGGCACTGATATTGTTTAATTAGCTGGATCTCACCTTCTGTAATTAACGTTGTTCCGTGAGTAGACAGCAATAGGAAAATTAATCCACTTTGCATTTGACATCTTGTATTCTCACGTATTCTGCACTTTTGATTACAATGGATACTGACTAATGAGGTGATTAATGTTAAAGGGACAAAATTATTTCCATTATCCTGCTGCAGTGTTTTTATATTACAGAGAGTTAATTTTTCACCTCATGAATGAGCTGTAAAAAATAAGATATTACAACAAGCAAGCAACACTGGTCGCTGTCTTCACAACAACAATTAGTATGCGATCTTATGGACCAATGACATTTAAACATTTGCAAAAACTTCTGCACATGACACCATAGTGTGGAAACATAATAGTTTGTCCTGACTATGTACTGCATGTTATTCACAATTTGAGAGCAAAATTTATTACACTAAAGGGTTTATGAGGCACAACAGAAAGCCAGATGGCTGTTAGGGTGTAGCCTACCTTCACTCCACGGATGCGAAACTCTGTCAGGGCCCGGAGCATCTTACTTGCCGCAGTTGGCAGATCCTTCCCACTTGAGATGACTTTAACCAATAGGGAGTCGTAATGTGGTGATATAACTGCTCCCTGGAATGCAGATGCGCTGTCTAAGCGAATACCCATGCCTTCTGCACTCCGGAACACCTGCAAACATTTTGTTAGGAAAGAACTATGGTTAGTGATTTCAGCAACATTATAAAGTTTCATGTTTAAGAGGACAGTATCTAAAGTAGTGCTAACATTAATGTCAGTGCAGGTGGATGTGGGTGTATATGTGTACAATATATGCATTATACATGTACTGTATGTTTATGCAAATATCAATTCTGCATGTGGATATATACCACTGGGAATACCACTGACAGCATATTGCGTTATTGCATTAGACTTTTTTTTTTTTTTTTTTTTTGCATATTTGTACTTGATGTCTTTTTTTTTTTTTTTTTGCTTCCTGCTATCTCACTATAATTGCAATATACAACTTACTATTCGCATGCTGTCATTTACATTTATTTACTGAGGACTGGTGTTTACAGCTATATTTACTTATATTTTTCTACTATTTATATCATTATTTGATATGCTAACTACACTGTAGTGTGCACTGTACACTGTTTTGTACACTATTTAACTGATTGACCAAATATTTTCTACTGCCAACTTAAAATTTCCAACCTGGCAAGCAGCTGATTTTCTTTTGCAACTTATATTTAACGAACTATATTTAAAAATGAATATTTATCAGTGTTATTTAACAGATACATGCATCAGTTGAGATTCAATCTTGTAATTTATTTAAGATCATCAGAAGTATCAAAGCTTGTGTAGTGAAAGGTTAACTGATGCTCATGTGATCCTCACAACTCTTCATCAGTCCATCATCCGCCAGCCTTCTTCTGAGGACTCACACCTCTACCTTCCCCAATTACCACCCCTCTTTCCACAGTCTTCCTTGAAGGAAAAACACACTCAACCCTGCCAGCACCCATTTATCTGTCACTGCCACACAGGTGAAGAGACAAAGGTAAAACTTGGGAAAGCTGCAGGGCCTGACAGAATCATTCCCTGGGTGCTGAAGATTTGCTCTAAGCAGCTGTGTGAGATCCTTCAGCACCTCTTCACCCTGAGTCTTCAACAAGAGTATGTGCCAGCGCTGTGGAGAATATCCTGCCTACTTCCTGTTCTGAAGAAGACAACTCCCTCCTCCCTAAACAATAATATACAGTAGAAGTAGCTCTCACACATGTCATTAAGATCCTGAGGAGACTAGCGATGTTCCATCATCTCAGACCTAAGGGTAAATATTTTCTTGATCTCCTGCAGCATGTCTACCAGCCCCAAGTAGGCACGGACAATAAGACTCAACTGCAACATATCCACTCCCATCTGGACTACAACACCACACTGAGAATCATTTTCTCCGATTTCTCAAGTGCATTTAATACCATCCACAGTCTCTTCTCCTACTGAGAGAGAAGATGAGAAGAATGCAGAAGGACATGTTCATGAGCTCTTGGGTTACTGAATACCTGTCAGACAGACCACAGGTTGTGCAACTGGGAGCCCGCCTGTCTGAGTGCCTGCTGGGCAGCAACGAGGGACTACAGGGAACCCGTGCTCCTACAATACCCTTCATACCATGTACAGGAGGATGACTTAAACTTTTATTCCATTATCATACCCTGTTGCCATCCTTACACATCCATACATTGTGGTTTAAGTTCTCTATGAACTTAGGAAAAGTGTTATATAGAATTGATGGATGAATGGATGTTTGTGACACACACACACACACACACACGCACGCACACACACACGCACACACACACGCACACACACACACACGCACGCACACACACACGCACACACACACACACGCACGCACACACGCACACACGCACGCACACACGCACACACACACACACACACACACACACACACACACACACACACACACACACACACACACACACACACACACACACATTTTGCAAGATGAAAAAAAAGTTAACTGTGCGAGAAAGAGATTTTTATAAAAGTGCTCCAAGGTTCATCAAAGTTTTTTGCTGCTTCATTATTAACCACGCCAAGCTAAAAATCAGTCAGATAGGTTACAGCCTATGCTATTTTTTTTCTTTATTTTATTCTACAAAAGGCCAGAAAAAAACACATCTCCCACAGATACTACTATACTGATATGCTTTAAAAATAATAATATTCTTTCACTCTGTTAACAGACCTGCTTGCTTTTTAATTTAATATTTTCTGCCAAGAAGGATCAATGATGAAAATAAGAAATGTGGACCCTTGTCCAATCGCTGGTCGATGACAATCTCATCATGAGCTCAATGAACGGGGCTCATTGATCAATGCTGATACAATTATCCAGCCTGTACTTCAGCTAATTATCCATACCTCAGATCATTGGTCTGGTCTTCATAATCAAATGTGATTATACAGAAAGTTAAAAATGATGATAAAATGTTACCTGTTTCAAAATATCAGCAGGGTCCAGTTATATTCATTATTCTATTGCCTTCTTGTTCCAGACATCTCATCATTATTCTTATACTCTCTGTAACAACCCTCTTTCAAACACTTCTCTCACCATACTTATTGCTGAAATATGTCTAGGCATTCATATAATCAGTTTGAAATGTTCCCTTATCACACCAGCTTATGACCTTTTTGTCTCCTTTATTAAAGCTCTTGCTCTCACTTTCTTCTCTGACTCTTTTTGTCTCTCTCCTTCTGGTCTCCTGCTGTTCGAGCTATTGGGTAAAACCTACCCATGGACACAAGGTACACTTTCCACTACCTCCTGTCGATTTAAAACCAATTACACCTGTACAAAGGGGCCAAAAACCATACGGACACTCTGCTGACAGCCTTCCACTCTCTCAATCTAGGACGCTTCATATTGATCTTCATTAAAGGCAGGAAGGACTTTGTGGACCGCACATAAAAGAACATCTATTTGTACAAAGAGCACAATTCCAAAGACCTTAAAGCATGTTCAGTATTGCATCATAAAAGTTCAATTATAAACCCACTGTTTGAGCAAATCACAGAGGTATGAGATACAGACTGGGGTACAATGAGTACAAAAGTTTATGGCTGAAAAAAAATTCTGTCTGACAGGTTGAACTTTTGACATAATTGGCTTGGCCCGGTAAGCAAGAACTACTCCAAATGGAGACCCATTAGACCAGTGCAAAAAAAAAAAGAAAAAACAATTTCATTACTAATTCCATGTGATAAGCAAATGTTGTGGATAAATTTCAAGCAACAGAGTCATATTAAAATACTATATATACATGTTCCAGCACACACACCCTCAGGCTCAAATATGTTTACAAAATAAATGGCCCCTGGTTTTATATGTTGTTCCTGTTACAAGTTTCTTTCACTGAACTCAGTGCTGCTCTAAGAATGTCCCCCAGTTACCACTTGTGATGAGGTTCAAAGAAGAGTGCTGCATTCTTTTCATTCAACTCACCAAATACTGTATTCTGACTTGGCAACACATCAGAGGCAGGGATCTAACCTACCAAGTACATCTTATGAACAATTGAATCTCATAACTGCACATGCATAACAGTTTACTGTAATACTTAAAGTCAGGCTAAATATTTCTAATATATCATATTTATACTGTGCGATATTAACTAACTTGCCCCCCTTTGTGAATTTTTTTTATCGAATATAACAACAACAACAACAACAACAGCAACACTAATAATAATAATAATAATAATAATAATAATAATAATACATTTTACTTATAAGCTTTTCAAGCACCCAAGGACACTTTTCATTGATTAAAAACTAAAAACAGCTACTAATTAAAAAGAAATTAAGAACAAAACCAATAAAATAAATAAATAAATAAATAAACAACATGAAACATAGTAAAAAATAATATGAATATATCAGTAGAAACTGACAATCCATATGTAATGTAGAAATCAAATGAGTTACTGATATAAGTAAATAAATGTATTAATAAAAAGTATCATATATAAAAAGTATTTAAAAGATTCTTGGTACTGTAGCTGTTTTAAACTCAGTTACAGTGTTGAATGTTAAGAGGGAGTTTTTTCCGAAGCCTTCGCGCCACCCTAGAGAATGCTCCCTAGATAACACCCATTGTGTCAAGATTAAAGGCTGGTATTGATAGCAGGCCAGCCGAGGCATATTGCAGTGATCGAGCAGGGGCATGTGGTGTGTTCAGTTCAGTCAGGTACACAGGAGAAATGTTATGTAAAGCTTTAAAATCATTTGTGATACGATATCGGAATCCAATGGATCTGGATTAACAAAGGTGCGACATGTTCTGATCTTTTCAATTTACATAATAGTTCTTGGTGCAGAATTCTGAATAACCTGTAACAATCGGAAATGCTTTTTGGGAATGACAAATAAAATAGAGTTACAGTAGTCGATGCGAGGCGTAACACAAAGAGCATTGGTCAGGACCTCCTGCTCACCTTGAGAGAGACAATGACGGAGCCTTGCAAAGTTATGTGGATGAAAAAACGCTGAGCGAGAGAGAATATCTTGTTTCTTAGAGGATCTTAAAGGAAAACAAGGCACTGTTCTATATTTTCTAGATTAAATAGCAAGTGGCATGTTTCTGAGCAACGATGCTGAGATCCTCTCATTTTTCTTACACTTTACAGTGATGCACCATTTCAGAATCAGATATACTGTTTTGCTAAAGCGGCCCTTTTATTTGCGACAAGACAACCTCGGAGTACTGCCTGGTATTTAAACTTAGAGGAATCACCTGAAATAGGCAGATAAACTGCTGACAGATACCTTTCATCACTAAGGTTCGATTGACTGACGTTACTTGTCAAACTTGGCGCTCGCTCTTTTCATGCATGCAATCAAGTTGACCACGACAATTGCCTTTCCAGCAGCTGCTGCGTCAGTCACCGCTATCTTACATACAGTACTTGGATGTTAATGGCCGCCATTCTGCCATCAATCAGCATTTGTTGCTAAGATCCAGCAGTTATCTCTCATTGACCATCTACTTTCAAATGGAAATCTTTACTCAGTCATCTTTTTTGGGAAAATGATGGCCGTTTATGGCGCGTATCAGAAATAATGTGTGCCTCAGTGATTGTCGTATGACGTGTCGCCAATGTAAAAGTGTAAATGCATTCTTTTCAACAGTTTTAACATTCGTCTGCAGTGACATGTCCCAATACACATTGCAAGGATTGTTCATTGTCAGCTAATTTTTGTCACAACTTAAAGGGTGCTTTATCCAAACAACAAACTGTCACCTAACCTGCTGCAGCAGGAAAACAGAATATATACTGTACAAGCATAGATAATAATAATAATAATAATAACAATAATAATAATAATGTATACTTTATACTACTACTACTACTACTACTAGTAGTACATACACATTTATTTGTTCACAAGTGAAAAAAAAAAAACAGTTACTCTAACTTAGATAGAGGTGAGGGTCACCTCAGGTGTCCAGTGACACTTGTCTGGAAGTGTTCAGTGGGCAGGAAGCAAAGCCTTGCAGAAAAGCGTGAAATGTCACAGTCCACAGTTTGTTTGCGCGTGTGTGTATGTGTGTGTGTATGAGTGGAATAGTGAAAGGGGATGTGTGAGATCCACAGGAAAAAACTTATTACATTTTTAAGTATTAATAAAAAATATATATATAATTCATCTCACTCCAATTTCTTTTATGCAGAATCAGATTAGATCGACTATTTTTTCACACATATCTAATTCGGTATATACTTTGCTTACATTATCCCAAGAACAAGCCTCGTCCTCTAACATTCAGTACACCATGTGGTCAAAAAATTGCAGACACCTGACAATTACATCACAGTCATATTGAATGTTGACCATCTCTTTCCAGATTTAGTGCCCAAATACTTCTGGTAAGTCATTCCACTACATTTTAAAGGGTTTTGTTGGGACTTTGTGCTCATTAAACTACAAGGGCAATAATGAATTTGGGCACTGAAGTTAGGTGAGAATATCTAGTTTACCGTTGCAATGGCATTGTCAAACAGGTTTGGTCCTTCTTTTCGTTCCAGTGAAAGAAACTGTAATTCAACTGCATACAAAGACATACAATTAATCTGAAGAAGAACCACAGGTTCCACATAGATCTGGCCATATAGTGTATTTATAGTCAGCGAGCTTCCACTTAAACCCTTTAATTCAAGTAACTTGTAAATCAAATACTTGTAACAGCTAAGTTGAATCTATGATAATCACCAGCAATATAGGATCATCAAGATGATAAACTATAAAGGATTAAAGTCCTCTAAAGTGGAAATACTTATGTAAGGCAGAAATTATATTTACTTTAAATTTACTAAAACAGATGGCACTTCAAGTTGGTTTGAGCATGTAAGGGAGGGTTTGTGTGTATGTGTGAAGGTGTGTGTGTGTGTGTCTATGCTCAGGAATATCAGTGTGTATCAGTGACCAATCATCCAACTACACTGCTCTCCTCATCCTCTGTCTCCATGGAAACCAGACTATCCAACATGGTCGACTGCCAAAGTGTGCCTGCCTGCTCTCACCCTCTCTCTCCCATTACACACATCCTCCCTCTGTTTCTAAACTAGGTCACTACACCTATAGTGTCCCTCCTTTCCTTCTTCGCCCCCTGTGTGCTCTCACTCGCTGCTCCGTGGCATCTCTATTACATGGCTCGCTCCCTTCCTCACTCTACTTACTATTCTCTGTGTCTCTCCCTATGCTGTAAAGTAAAACGTATTCCTGACTTGACAAGCTGAGCTGACGGATCAAAGGCTCCCAGGAGCAAAAAAAAAAAAAAAAAAAAAACATGATGGAGAAAGAAGAGTGCTGAGGATAGGCACAAAATGATCTCTATTTTCAGGAGTTTACCGTTTTCACACTGAAGCCCTAATCTTTCCCCTCGTTCTCAACTTTCAAACCCTCTCTGCCCTTTCTGTTTGTACTTTCCATTTCCTCACAGGGACAATCTTATCCTGCTAAATCCATTATCTTATCTTGTTGCTCGCTTTCTGTCTAAAATATCCTGTTACAATCATCTTCTGTCTGGGCTTCATAATTGTAGTCGTATCATTTCAAACTGCCATCGTTCTCACTTCAATACTATGAATATTGTTTTGAGCTTAATTTTATTGCAATTTTTTTTTCTGTCCCACCTAAAATACTTGCCTCCCTGCTCCTCAACGACGTTGTATTTGTCTTCCATTGAATTTGTATTCTCATCCCTTGTCTGCTCCCTCTCAGACAGAGCACAAAACAATTAGCTATTGCAGAAAAGGAAGATTAATCTGTTAGTGAATTTGAGCCCTTTGGCCTGATCTCTTCCTACTGTTTATTGACCATGTTGATCTCATTCCCTTTAATAAATTAATCATGTTAACATAACAGTTTACACAAATCCTTGACATTTCGCCCCAGAACTTTCAGCCCTGAAAATAATTAATGCACATTTGTAAAAGTTATTATTATTTTTTAAACGAGGACATTTGCTTTGCGCTACACTTGTGAATTGATCGCCGACGCTGTATAACTGTTTCTGTCCTCAACTCTTCCTATTCTGATTGCCTCTTAGTGTCCTCATCTGCCCCTTCCCTTGTCCTTGCTCATTATCTGTTTAACACCTCGAGTCAGTGCCTCCCAGATTGTCTATAGCTCATCTTTTTTTTTGGTAGTTTAATGTTTCTCATCTTGCTTATTCTAGTCAAATCCTTTCAGTTTTACATGTGCGTGTAGTTTTATTGATTGAGGCGAGGGCTGAGGTATTCACAGAGCCACCGTGTTACCATCTTAAACTCCTTTCATCTCGCTCTCTGTCCAATTCTCTAACTGTCAATTTCCTCTCCCTTTGCACTATGATGCAGCTTCAAATGGAGTCTTTGTGCGTCTGAATGAGCTTGGCTTTCCACCTGATGTTTCCCTGACCTTTTTTTCCCTGATTATTTTCAGCAGGCCTGTTTGCTTGAAATTTTATCAAAACATTTCCTTTTTTGTCGTTTTATTTCAGCTTCTATTCACTGGAACTGTATCTGTGCAGGACACGGGACCATCCTATTATATTTCCTGTTTTTCTTTGTTGACCTTGAACTTGGCTTATTAACTTCAGACGGGCATGTCTTCATGTAAGCTGCTGTGTTTGTTTTTCATTTTCCTGTCTCCCTCTAACGCTCTGTCCTCCCCTGCCTTTTTCACCCTAACAATGTAGTTTCCTTCTGTCTCAACCCTCTTTGAGGCATCTTGAGTGCACAGTGCATGTCCGCAGTGGGTGGAACACACTCAAATATGTAATTCCAACTTGCTGACATCTGATATATACACACACACACACACACACTCTCTCTCTCTCTCTCTCTCTCTCTCTCTCTCTCTCTCTCTCTCTCAAAATCTTACTATTGTTTGCTTCCCTTTTCATCATACTATTGCTTCCTATTTATTTTATTAAGTTATACTGTATTAACTTATTCTGTAGATTTGTAAAAAAAATAAAATTTTTTTTTTTTGCAATTTGTGTACTTCTACTATTCCTACATTACTATGGGTGTCTGTGAGCTCCGGACTGTAGAAGAGAGCACTTTCCACTGTATATTGTACAGTATATATTCCATCATACCTACATTCTTTGAAAAATCCTTTGCAACATTTGCATGCTAAATATCTGTAAATCTAAAAACCATCAACGATATCTATATTTCATACAAGTATAAAATACATACGTCATACGTTCAATAACTTTATACCTGTCAGGAAAAGAGACATCGTTCCACACATCTACATTCTACCCATGCTGCACTGCACTCTAGCTATTCATTGCAACTGGGGAAAAAAAACGAGTGATATGTAATTTTATTCTCTGTTTACTGAACAATGTAAACTGTATTTTGGCATCGTGATCCCCCCTGTAATCTATGTCGCTTTCCAGCCATATTGTATGTGCACAGCTTGCGATCTTGGCAGTGTGTTATTTTCTATAGGCAGCCTTATAATTGTAAGGAAAAGCAAGTTTTCATCACTTGGAAAGCACTCGCTGCTGCTGCTGCTGCTGAGCATGGCCTCATATGGGCTGGACTTTGGACTGGACAGTTTTTTTTTTTTTTTTTTTTTTGATGGCTTAGGACTGCAATTGCCATGATAGTTTTTGGACTGTGATTTCCAATCACAGCTTTGCACTCAAGTCACTCTATCAGTGGGCGTTTGATTTTCTAAGAAAAAAAACAAACAAACAAAACCCAAATCAAATAAATTCTGGACAATTAAGCACTTGCCCATATCTACATTTCTTTTTCACTTTGAAGTTGGCAATACTGTGAAAAGACAATATTTCCCATGTCACTTTACAATAAGCAGTAGAAGGATGAATATAGTTTAAAATCTCTATTCAGTAAATTTGGCCCATTTAAAGGATTAAAACGTATATTATATAGAATATTTTGGTAACACGATTGCACATTTTGACTATACAGTAGACAGTTTTACAGTGAAAAAAAAAAAGAATTATTTATAATCTCAGTGAATTATTTAAAGAGAATTATTTATAATCTGGTTTCACCCAGATGAGGATGGAGAACACCCTGTCCAGGAACTCTTAATGTTTTGCCTGCTCTATCACAATGACTTCAATTCCGAAAAGCCTGTTAATTAGATGATTAGTTAAATTGTTTTTTTTTTTTTCTGGGAGATGAGAAAACACTCTAATGTGTAGGAGAAGGGGTCAGGGTTGAGGATCACTGCTTTAAAGCCTTCTTCCTCAAGTAATCTTGCCACCTCTGGCTTGATGTATATATATGTATATATATATATATATATATATATATATATATATATATATATATATATATATATATATATATATATATGTGTTAAGTGTTAATCAAGTGTTAATCCTTAAAATTCAAACAAAAAACTAAACCAATTAATTGATGTATCAATGAATCGATTAATGCATCATTACAGTATAATAAAATAAGAATTAAAAAAAATTTATCTTTTGATTCAACCCTAAAAAGATATTTAATACAAACTAATTCATGAAATTCAGCTAAGCTTAGATAGATGCTGGTTAATATTGTGCAGATATTAATTTATTGATTGATAACTTTTTAAGCCCTAAAATCCGATCACCTCTGCAATCTTGCAGTGTGTGCTGAGCGAGGCCTGGCACAATGCTGTATGCTGACCAGAGGGCAATAGCATAGAAGTTACCCCCTGTAAACCCCTCCCTCCCTCTGTCTCTGTGCTATGGTGAATGGGTAGACACATGTTTCTGCATCCTTGCTGACCCATACAAACATCACTACCATTTTCATTAAGATTATCAGTAGTTCGAGTTGCTGCAGCAGCAAGAGCGGCAAAGCGAGATCTGATCATCATGTCTGAGTATGGCAGGATGATGAATCACTCAGAACATGGACAGCAGAAACAAGAGTGATTGAGAGAGGGCCTCTGTTGCCTGGCCTCCAGCTCCAGCAAGATGATCTCAATCTTTTTTTTTTTCTTTTTTCTTTTTATCTCTCTCTCTCTTTAAAGAAAAATGTTTATGTCTTTATTTCCTCATTTTACACAGCCCAAATCCAAGCTATAAAACTTTACTGAACATTATTTTTTCTCTCTTGAGCTTCTTCATTGCCACTACTCTGAATCATCATCTCAGATATGTTCATAAATCACTTGTTTGTCCAAATCTCAGTCCAAAAATAAATCATGGACCTGAAGTCTGAGTCAAGCCTCAGATTTTTGGTTTTGGATATTAGTTACAATTGAAGCTAGCAGCAGGCCTTTTATTTCATTACACACACAGGAACACAGTTATATTATATCTTTGGTAACACTGCACAGGAGGCATCTTTCCTCCTATTAAATGTGAGAAATTATGTGAAATAAAATAGCCCTTTTTGTTTGCATGCGTATATTGTACATATCATTAAATGTCATAGCACCATTTGCTAACTATCAGCCAAACATTATGCATCACCAGCCTTATATTTTTGGGTGCTTTATAAAATGTGGCTACATTATAATGGTGCTGCATTTATCGCACACATCATGTCAGCAAAATAAATCACACAAATAAACACTGAAGCCAAACATCCATTCATCTAGGAACCTCTGTAGTCCAACTAGGGACCGTGGAGGCCATTGGTGACCATATTCTATTTATTCCAATTTTGTATGACCATGGTAGGACCTCTGGTCAACATTCAAATGCACACACTATGGGAGGAAACCCACCAAGCACAAGGAGAACATGTGACCTCAATGCACACAGACTTGATGTAGGAATCAAATCCAGGCCCTGGAGGTACAAGGCGACAGCGCTAACCACTAAGCCATTGTGCTGCCAACCAAACATGACATCTATGTAAATAAAAAAAAAAAAATCCTTATTTTTCCCTTATTATGACCTCATACAGTATAAGAAGATACCCCCGGCTTTGCTGTCCTGTGGTGGGTGTGGCTCAGCAGTAACTCATTTACATAGACATTGAAATGGCGCATTTGGAGCAGGAGTAAAATAAAGTTTAAAATTGCAAAAAAGCATAATCAGAGTGGCCTTATTTTAAGAAAATATGGGACCTTTAAATCTTAAACAAAATCCATTACAAACATGGTTAGAACCACTAGAGCATCTAAACGTCCGCAAAAGCCTCAAACATTTTGTAGTGGATGCTCTTGTCCTAACATACTAGTTAACTGCAAAATTTGTATTGGTAATGGCATTATTATATAATGGAACTTATCAACAGAATGTGTCATGCAAACTTAATTTAAGCAGCAGGAACTATAACATTAGATGACACTGTCACGTGGTTGTAATTAAGTCACCATGTTATAGCACCACCTCAAACACCAAATCAGGATGATGTTCGAATTAATGACCTCAAAATAATGTTGGAAATGCAAACACAAAACAACACATGAACAATATTTACAGTATTTATAGCGTTTATGCTGTGTAGCGTCTCTTCTCTCAAGGGAACATATATACATTTGCATTCCCTTAATTTATAAGAGAATTCAGAAAGCCGAACTGGAGAACAGGACGAATACAACAGCTTCCCAAGAACAGCATGTGTGTCTTACATCTCTCTTGTATGCAAAATGATCATGTGTCTCCTGAGTGTTATGGGATTAGCTCTCTGAAAATATTACAATGAAGTGCATCATGGATCACGACTGCAGAAAAACCAGTGCTAGTGATATTAGGAGCTAGAGACATGAATTACCAAAGTGTCACACTCAGCTACATTGCATCAGCCCATATAGCTTTAATAAGTAATTACAGTACTATATTGTAATATGGCTCGCACAGCAGCCAAACTGCATAACGTCTGCTTTCGTATAACGTCTCTAGACTCTGGTTTCCTGTTTCCCGATTTAATGGTTTGTGAAGTTGCAGTTGTCTGGTATTTTTTATTTGGAGGAATTATTTTGTGGTGTTTGTTGTTTGACAAAGCAATATAAGTGCATTTACTAGCCTCAGTGACAGGTTTCATGGTGAACTAGTAATCAGTGCTCTCATTGCCGTACCGTCCAGGATGATGGCACAGTTGCAAAAATTATTATTTCAAAAGTGTTTTTCAGTTGAGTAGTCAACGTTGGTCCAACAGCATTTCACTAAAATAATTCTAACTTTCAACAAACATTTGGTGACCCAACGTTCATAACTTTTTTTTTTTTTTTTTAATCTGCAATTCTGGGGACAGCTCTATAAAAATAGCTCTGCTCCTAAAACTGCTGCACGCTTCACATTTTCCCTACAGCACTGCAACACAACTATAATAGCACTATATAATACTGACATGTGACATGTATGAATCTGACAGCCAAAGCTACATAAAGAAGGTGGAAAATGAACAGGATTGGTCATTTGCTGAGTTAAGTTCTATATCAGTAGTCTTTTGTTTGGGAAGAAAAATTCATTATACAATTCAAGAGCAGCTCAAGTCCCTTACTCTGGTGTGTACAGTACTCGTACTTGCATTGCATATGGAAGCAAATTCAATCTCCTTTTAAATTTCATTCATTCATATTACAGAGGACTATTAACATAAGTCATGGGTAGTTTTTGTGCTAATGTTCTGAAATGTTACTTAGATCTTATTCAAATAAGCCAGAGATAAATGAATAGGATATTTCAATTAGTGTAGGAATTCTGCAACAAATTTGGACACCCACATACACTCTGCTTTGAATTAGCCCATAAGGTTTACATTAATATTTGTTCAGATTGTTAATATAACCCAAAATATGGCTTGGCGCACACATTGAGCTGTTTCACATGTGGATTATTTTTCTATGAAGGACATTCAAATCAAACTCCTTAATATTTACAAAAGACTTCAAGCACTGTATGGTGATGAGACTCTTAGCCGCAGTACAAACACTGAATCTTCCTGGGAGGCCGATGTTTCAGGGATGACCTCATGCTGATGGTATCTAAGCGCTAGTGAAAGGCTGGGATAAGTGCATTAGTGTAGCAGGGGACTATAAAGAGAAATAAAGGGACACACTTACATATGATAAAATGTTACAATATTATTGCAGGCCTAAGTTATATAACTCTTTAAATGCCTCTAGGCTTATTCTTTTTTCCCTTTTTTTTTTAGATTTATGCATATGCATCTAGAACTTTAAATACATTATGTCAGTCATGCTACTGGGCACAGTGTATGAATTGTTATACCTTTCCTAACTTGGTGATGAGTAGGCGATGATGAGAAGTGGTTCACACACTACATATAAAACAGATGCTATAAGTTGAGGTGTGCACCTACTGTATAGCTTCATGTAAGAGGATGGATCAGGCACAATACACTATCCAAATGAAACCGCTCTCATCATTGTCTCAAACTATGATATATGCAGTAACGCACTCAATCACATGTGCACGGCTATACACAATCATCAGGCTTGGCACGTGCAAGTAGTGACTCAGAATGATTGTACAGAACTATTCACATTTACTCCACTGCACATAAACAATTACTCGTGTGAGCACACACACATACACCCCCACACACATATGGACATACACAGTTGAGCCAGCTGAGTCAGAGGGATAGAAATAGAACTTTAATTATCTTTGTTAAATTGAGAGATGGGCATAGACCATTATGGCTTTCAGAGCCAACACACAGACACACACACACACTAAAATTCTAATGGATTTCTTACCTATTATTATCATCGTTCATTGAGTGCTAACTCCTATTCATGCCTGTGAGAACTCCAGTAATACCCACAACAAGCACACACACACACACACACACACACACACACACACACACACACACACACACACACACACACACACACACACACACACACACACACACACAATAGTACCTTCCTTTGTGTTTTCAATCCCATGACACCTCTATGCATGACTCTCATTATTTTTTACTCCACAAGTTCCACCTTTTACTGTACAGCGAGAAAACTAGGCCTTCATGTGAGCCTACATGGCACATGTGAAATCCGAGCTCCTTGTCTTAGTAGTGTTTGCATTCTATTTAAACTGCAAAAAGTTAGCATTAAAGCACTGCTGATGTGATGCCCGCGAACACGGCATTTAGGCCCGGCGCTGGAAAACTTCCATAAATGCTCTGAATGCTCGTCATCGGTTTCCTTGCCTCCTGCCCACATCTTCCGCACATTGAAGAGAAACGTGTGAGCATACTGTATGTGTCACACAGTAAACATTTTTATATGTGTGCTCCACTGTTGGAAAATTAAATTTAATAACCATCAGCACATGCTGTACTAAGCACAAAAATAAGATGCTCACTGCGCCTGTCTGTTCCTTCCCCACCTCATCTTTCTCCTCTCCCTCCCTTGTTCAATTGCCTCACCAGTTTGTTTGCTGAATTTGCTGCATCTCTGAGCCGGAGCATCACGAACTTCACTGGCATGTGTCTGTCTATCAAACAAACACACATGTGCTCAAACACACAACACACACACACACACACACACACACACACACACACACACACACACACACACACACACACACACACACACACACACACACACACACACACACACACACACACACAGCAATGTGTGCTTCCAGTGTTTTCTGCATTTAATCCCTCCATGTGAAGACAGAGGCATGACAATCTCTCCACACAGATATACCAACACAAACAGATGTCTTAGCATGTCTAAAAGGAATGCAAAGAGGACACGCTGTGCATTCGGTGTAATATCTCTCGTAAAGCACTAACACACACACACACATTGCCAGGAAATCCCATCCATACTTTTGTACCACTTTTAAAAGGCCCTTTGATACACCTACACACACACTCATATTTCTCCTCTTTTCCTCCATTTCTCTTCACCTCCTGCCTCCATCACTCCCACTCTCCACTCACAGTACCCTGTGCTCGCTTCGTCCCTGTCTTTCATATAGAGTTCTTCATTTCTCTCATCTGTTTGTGTTGATAACCACCCTCGGCCTCTCTCTCTCCCTCTCACATCCCTCTCTGTACTGTGGAGCCATTTTGGTTTCACTCCTGCGATAAAGGAGTGGGACAATGTATGAGTAGAGAGGATAAAGTACAAAGCCAAGCAACAAGAAAAAGAGAGAGAGGGACCCCAAAAAGTAGAGGTAAGGAAAGAGGAAAACAAACAAAATGAGCAAACCAATGCTTCAAAAACAGGAAGAAATGTTATGAGCATTAGCCATAAAACCAGGCACTTTTACACCAGTGCAATATTGTAACAAATCTACACTTCTTCACCATTTGGACCAATGCTGCGTGCTGTTCTACATTAATGGTGCTGAAATTTTAACCAGCACACACATTGGTATGCACTGAGACATAACTGTTGAATCAAAAGGGGAAAAAAATCTCTTAACAGAGAAGGTGCGTTGATTACAATGATCTATCAGGTGCTGAATAATTTTCTCTTTCAGCGCAGCTCTGAAAAGTCATCGTAACATAACTGATAGGAGGAACAGCTGCCTGATATAATAGTTGAAATGATGTTATTTAACACAAACTGTATGGAAGGAGTCCTGAGTGCATGTGCTTTGTAAAAGTCAAGTAATAGTTCAGTTTGTTTATTTATTTTTCAAATCTATTTTATATTATTATTATTATTATTATTATTATTATTATTATTATTATTATTATTATAGTGGTAGTAGTATACAGTATCCTAGGGGTTGCAGTTAAAGGAATCATTAAAGCACCACCAGTACCCAGACTTGTCCTGTCATTAATAGCTTGTTCATATTATTACAGTACAGTGCCATTACATATTTTTCACATTTTAATGGCATTCTACTTTAAAAAAAAAATTTATTATGCTTTTTTCCTCAAGGTTACTACCTCGCCACTCACAATTGCTACCACTCAAGGAGGGGGTTGACTATCATATTCATCCTCGAGACATGCAGCTCTGACACCAGATGCTTATGCAACCACACACTTTAAAAAAAAGGGAGTAATGCCTCTTCCCAACCTGAGAGTAGTGCTAGTTATACCCGCTTGAACTGGCATGGCATGCTGTGGCATTGCTGCGATTCAAACATATGACTATACAGTGAATGCTTGTCTGTTACACCACTTTGGCCTCCTGAAATGTTTTCTGAAAGAAGATCATTTTATTGTAGGCATTTACTTGGAATCATAAAAAAAAGAAAGAAAGAAAGAAAGAAACCAATAAACCAACACAACCAAGCCTCACTTACTTCCCCTCTACCCTTTCCCATGCTTTCTTCCATGAGTTTTCCTTCCTTCATTCATTCTTTTCTTCCCCCCTCCCTTCTCCTTTTTCTTCTTTTCCCTTTTCTTCTTTCCTTCACTGTTCCATCCTTTCTTTGTTTCTTTCTTCTTTCCTTCCTTCCTTTATTCATCCCTTCTTTGGTTCTTTCCTTCATTACTTTATTCCTTCCTTCCTTCCAATTCTTCTCCCCTTCTCAAATACTCCTATTCCTTTCTTTCTTCCTTTTTGGTGCCAGAAAGAACCTTTTTCGTTCAGGACTAGTCGGAGTTAGAATGAACGAGTAGAGATTAGTCACACTTTTTCTGAAATGGGTTCCATCTGTTGAGTATAAAGAACATTCAAGGTTCCCATAGAGTAAGTGCATGATGATCTTTAAACCATTTATAGAAAAAAAAAAAAGGTCCTGAAGAGCTCTGTCGGTGGTAATCCTTTTTATGAAACTGATACGTTTTGTTATATGATTCTTGTAAGAACCGTTGAGCATTCAGTGGAAATATTAATATCCTACAGGGAGCGTACAAAACATTAGTCCACATTAGCCCTGATAGCAATGATCAGTTTGGATGGTTAATGATTCTAGCTCCCTCCAGAAGTCCTATTTTTCCGGAATATTTCCTGAAGGGTAAACATCTGTGGGTGATGAATGCAACCTTTACATTTATCCCACAGGGGGAAAAAACAAAAAAAACAAGACAATAAACAATTCAGGGTTGTAGATTAAACCGCTGGTCCTTTAGCTGATTTTCTGAGTGGCCCATTCAGATTATGTAAATCACCTGTGAATAGTTCACGCCTCCAAGGCTGCAAGATTTGTATTCGAGTGGAAGTATTGAAGATGGGGTTTTTCAATGATGCCTAGACCACAGCTTTTAAACACAAGTACTTGCGATTAAGCCAGAAAAAAATGAAATAAATAAAATCCATGGAGTTAAATAAAGACTAAAAAGAAGGCTTTTTTTTTTCATTACGCAGTAGGAATGCCCCATAAAAACAAGAGACAATTTGACATAAATAAAAAATAATTAATATGATCAATACTATGTGCAAATAAGAAGCTGGTATTGGAATAAACATTTACTAGGAGTTTAATGGACTATAGTTTTTAAATTCCTGGTAGTAATTGTAAGACAATAACTTCAAATTTACCTTAATTTTACAAAATGGCTTTGACCCTCATTATTCAGCAGGTTATTATAGCACTTGCTACAGCGCATTATATTATTATTACTTTTCAAGATGCAATACATGTACTACAACGAGTAGCATAAAGCTAAGCCATACTGTACATGTGTCAAGAATCTGAGGCTGTGCCAAACACAACCAGAACTGTATAAAAGATGTGGAAACCAGACCCATGGACTAGCACTGTATTCAAACATCAAACGCTGGAAAAGGGACACACAAAATGAAGGCAATGCTTATACAGTACTTGTCCATGCAGTTCTAACTGAAAAGAGTCAGACTTTTTTCCATTTAAATAGCAGTGGTTAGATCAGTTTGAATTGATTGCCCTCGGTCGGAACTCCTAAAATGTCACGGTAAAGTAAGAGTCTCCTGAATGTCTGATTTATGCTTCTGTGTGAAATCTACAAAGAGCCTAAGCCATTATGACCTGTATCATTGTGATCATTTATACTTATGTGCAGGTATGTTTGTACTGCTCTGCAATTACACCGCGGTACAGTTTCTTTGCCACGCTACCTAGTCTCTTTGGTACTCTCTGATAATCTCGCACTAAGAATTTCCTGCACTCTGGAAGTCTTTGTACTGTTGTATACATATACAGAGATCTTCAGGAAGTCTCTCTACTTTATTTGGTCCATGGTTGTTAACTTTATTAAAATGTGGAAGCATAGACGAAGACAGATCTGCATTGCTGCCAAGTGGACCAGTCACAATTGTTGTGGTCTGGGTCACTGCAACCTGTACAGTAGTTTCATTTCTGGAGAGGTGCGCCTCAGGCTACACCGTAGGGTAAGTGGCTATGCGAGAATTATGGTGCAGACTTGAAGTAAAAGCATAAAACAGCCTTTACCATTAATTTTGCTTCAAGCAACTTCTTTGTTCCACCATACAGAATGATAATTTCCAAAACTTATTCATTTGATGTCTGGGAAAATAATATCTTACCAATCAAGTACAATATTTTTGGATACCAATGGTATTACTGTGTAATACAAAACTCGAATTACAAAATGGAAATGTTAACCTGACATAAACAAGACCCAGGTGCTTATGTAATCAGGGGCATACTGTATGACATTGTGACATGCTGGAACAGTAGTCCAGAACCACTTTGGTGATGCAGTGACAGGATAAAATCCACCTTTTTTTTATATATTGTACTGACTGTTAATTGTGCACACAATTTAACACTGTTATGAGACATTACATTAAGGGCATAAAAGCATGCACTTTAAATTTTATGTGTAGACTTGTTTTCCCTGTATGGTATATAGTTTAAAGTTGAAGCTACAAAAGCACTGCATTAGCTGCTTTATTCTAACAGTGCATGCCAACGTCCTCTATTATGAGAACTGTGCTGATGTCACACTAGAAAAAAATGACACAATTTCAAAGTCAGAATTGCGTGTAATAGAACCATGTAATGAAAGTAATGCGTTACATCCTAGGCCTAAATACCAATGTGCACAGTTTGTATTAGAATCCTCACTACTCTTGAGCGACTCAGCTATGGGTATGGCCAGAGGTGGGTAGAGTAGCCAAGAGATTTACTCAAGTAAGAGTAAAAACTAGTCATCCTAAATATTACTCCAGTAAGAGTAAAAAGTATTTTGTGAAAAGACTTCTCAAGTACTGAGTAACTGTTTCAATCGCAATGTCTGATTAAATTTTTTGGTTTAGAAATTATAATCTCTATCTATCTATCTATCTATCTATCTATCTATCTATCTATCTATCTATCTACCTATCTATCTATCTATCTATCTATCTATCTATCTATCTATCCATCCATCCATCGATCCATCCATCCATCCACAGTATATAGAAGTGTGTGTCTGTTTTGGCAGTTAGAGGAGACACCGCAATATGAAGCTGTTCTATTGCAAGCTTTGTTCTTTCTTAATTCTGTACTGAAATATACTTATATATTCATAGACTGTTAAAGTAACATCAAGATAAGTTAAGCTAACCCAAATTTTTCCCACTTTTGAGTGTAGGGAATCTGTTTTCATGAGCATGGAATGAAACTAATCAAGCATCAAATTATACAAGACGCAATCTGTTCTTTGTATTTTTAACAACGTTGTAGACAGTGTGTTCACGCGTTCACATCTATTCTCACACTGTGCAAAAGTATTAGATGTGTTTGACTCAGTTAAAGCAGAAGAGCAGAAGAGACAAATATGAAAGGTGGGAGCACATGTGAGTGTAACATGTGTTGGTGTCTAAACTTTAACTTCAAATCTGAATATTATTACTGCGAAGGAGCCGACTCACAGTCTAGCATTAGAACACAGCTGGATCCAGAGACATTGCAATGACAACATCTTGACAACACCTCAAGTTATTTCTGATCAGGGTACAGGAAGAGGAAATAATGAGGAGGGGTTAAATATTGTGAGTGTGATTCAGTGGTGTGAGGAGCGCTAATCACTATAGTTAAAGGTAACATCAAAGGATCTAGAATGCAAATGCTAGTTAAATGTCCTTTTCACATGTACACACCATCATACCATCAGAATACCTAAAAGCAAGCCAAACAGGTACAGTTTAAGTTGTCCTGCAAGTAACCGTTGTCTGTATAACTGCGTATTTGCGCTGTGTGTAAATGCTGAAAGCCTTGGACTTGGAATAATAAAAGCTTGTTGAACTTGTAATTACAGCTTCTCTTAATTGCTTTGGCTCATTTCTCATGGCAGACTTGTACTTTTCACAGGCTCTTGTGGAATTCTCCAAGCATTTCCCATGCTGTAGCAAAACATTTAGTTTTTTTTTTTCTTGCAAAATGAAGTTTCCCGCACATATATTTGCAAAAGGGAACATTTTATTACCTTTTAAGTCAATGGCACCCAATAATAATTAACTCATTATACAAATGATTTTGTTTCTCCAAAATGATTTGGATGAATATATATTAAATATTGATGTGAAAATCTATAGAGTTTATGGGGCTTATGGGGGTACTGTGTGGCTTATCAGATGGTGGATCGGTGCAAGCCCGACCACCGCTGGGTTGCCACTGTTGGTTTCATGAGCAAGACCCTTAACCCTATGCTCTAAACCTTCCCCTCCATTGTGAAGTCAAGATTCACCTTAGAGCAGTTCATCAATTTTGGACAAATTTCCAGGAAAAAAAAAGTGTAATTAAAATTTCTAGAAAATACGCTCAACAGATTATGACAACTGATACAGATTATGTATTATAGATGTGTCATATAGATTATGACAACAGATACTGACATATAGTGAATGGTGATTTGGGGTGAATCTATTCAACAGAGAAGCTGTGTAAAATTTTTTATTCAACATAATATAAGCAACTGATAATGTAGGGATCAGCAGACAGATGTACATAATCATTTGCATGAATATGCCAAAGCATTTTCAATTTGCCCAAAAGAATGAGTAATTGTATTTTTGATTTGCACAAGCGATTAGAAATGTCTACAAGTTGTTTTGAGAATTTCAGTTATGATTTGAAAAATGAACCAAAGCATCTGAATCTTGGTCGAATCTCAGCTCTCTCAGCCTCTTAGGTCAGCTTCTCTTTCTTTATCCTCTGTTCTCTTTCTTATCCCTTCCCCCATGTATCCTCTTATGCTTCATCTCTGTCCCCTGCTTTCCCCTCCCCCCCCCCCCCCAACCCCCCCCCCCCCCCCTGGAAATGTGTCGTAAATTGATGAACCTCTCTCAGGTGAATCTTGACTTCACAATGGTGGGAAATGTTTAAAGCATTTGGTCAACTAATGATGAACCAGTTTTCTAAAATACCATTCATTCTGCCATGGATGAAGTATGTGACGGCATCACAGCAAATACCTGAAACTGGATGAGACACTCCAAAAGATTCTGTCAGTGCTGTGTTGTGATCTGGAAGAGAACCTGTGGCCTGACAGGCAGGAACATCTGGAAGTGTAGAATACTAACAGAACTGTAAGTCCTCATATTGCACAGCATATACAGTTGTGCTTAAGGAATGTTTTCCATGTTTATAATTATATATTTTTTTATTTGTTCTGTATGGTAGTATCTCTTTTTTTTCTGTATTGCCATTTCAACAAATTACAGTAAATGACGGAGCACAGAGATGAGTCTAGGAGAGCTGGCCTAGACGCATAAACTGACAGAAATAGCTGTAGATAGATAGATAGATAGATAGATAGATAGATAGATAGATAGATAGATAGATAGATAGATAGATAGATAGATAGATAGAATATTTTAGTGTGTAATGTGTTTGCTAAATTCTGTTTGCTCAGTAGTTTTTTGCAGAGGAAGAATAAATTTTGCACTAATATGTTGATTTTAAATTTTACTCCTGGATTGCATCATAAATGACTGGAGCTGAATCACTCTAAACTAGACCAAATGACTTTGGAATCAAACTGCCAAGCATTAAATTAAAGTTGTCATTGAATCAGTGTCGAGCTGAAGATGCACACCTTTAATAGACAGATAGATGGAAAGAAAGTGAGGCAGGAATAAAAAATAAAATAAAGGAGAAGCACAGGATTACTCAGATGAGCAAGTGGTACAGGGAGAGAGCAAGAGTGGCAAAAGAAGGGTTACTAAAAATATAAATATATTGAATGAAGCAGAGCGAGAGATGCTATGAGAAGGGAAGGGAAAATTTCCCTGTAATAAATGTTCTGGAGAGGAGAGAGCCGGAAAATAGAGGAGGAGAAAAATGAGCAGTGACATCCCAGGCTGTGCACACACACACGCACGCACGCACGCACGCACGCACACACACACACACACACACACACCTTATGCGGAACTTCCACTGACATTACTTTTAATGCATGCTAACCCTAGCCTTAACCTCAGTAACCAAAAAGAAACAAAATTGTCTCTTTCAATTTTTAATAAATCAAAGTCAAATCTCTGGTCATTCTGGGGACATTTGGCCCCCACTAGGATAAAAAACCTTTGTCAAACCTTTCCAACTCCCCACCATCAAACAGCCAAGAAATAGAAAAGTCTGAGTTTATGTAGAAGATAAAAAAAAAGGGTGCAATGGTGTAAAAGAGAACGGGATGAAGGAAAAAAACAGACAAAAAGACAGGTTCAAACACAGCACAGAAACTGAAAAAAAAAACAAAGTACGCATGGCAAGGGGAAAAAATAATGAATAAATATGAGGGCGAAAAAAGAAGAGCTTTCATTCTTTCCTTTGTTTAAAGGAGGGAGAAGATGTGTTTCATGAGTGCTCAAGAAACTGTGTCCTGGGTTTATAGGGAAATGCAGCCTATTAGAATATTATACATCAAAACTCTTCAAGAGTGAAAGAGGACAGAAGGAGGGAAATGAAACGGAGAGAGGGAAGGAAGGAAGGAAGGAAGGAAGGAAGAGAGGGTTAGAAATGTATGCATATAATACTTATTCTATACAGAGAATTCTAAGAAATTGTGGAGATCATGCAAAATGACAATCTAGACTTCAGCCCCAGATACTTTTAGAGAAAAGCATTAAGTCTGATGCAATTACAGCTTTGAAACTTCTGCTTCCTGGAACACACAACGTCTCAATTTGGTGCTGATAACAAAATCTCTTACGGCATCTTTTTATCAAAATAACACGGATATGTGCCCGGGTGACCGATTCAGTGCTGCATAATGTAGCTATAATGTAAATCTAAAAATGTTCCCTGAATGACCGTATCCACTGTATCCATTTTCTGCCATAATCACTAGAGAAAGGAGAGCAGACTGAAGGATGTCTGAGAGAAGATGGAGAAAAAAAAAACACAGCTGACCTTTGCTAATTCAAAGCTCACGGTCAAAAGCCTGTTTCTGCGCGCACACACACACACACTCACGCACACACACACACCTGGCAATCTGTTGAGTCAAAGCAACCATAACATCACCTACAGATTAGGTAGCAAAAATATCTTTGCTGCTTTCACCAGCAGAATTTTCCTCGTATCGAGAGTGTAATATATCACTGATTTATGCCATCATAGAGGAACTATTAAAAATATATATAACAATAATATATAATATACAAACAATTAAAAATGCATACTGCATAGACAAAATGCTCGGGCAGCACCTGATGACTTCGCTGCCTCAGGTGATCAATTTAAGTAGAACTGCATTTTTTCTCTTTTTAAACTAAATAAAATTAGCTCAGTGGGAATTTTTTTTTTCTATCAGTGCTTCATTAACATCAAATCAGCCATAACATCAAAATACAAAGCCAGGGCAGCACCTGCACATGACCCAGGGCGTGAATCCACGAGACGTCTGGTGGTGTTCTGAGGTGTCTGGTACGCTCTGATATGATTTGTGGAATCTTGATTTTTTTTTCTTCCAGCAAATACATTGCCTTTTCTCTAGGATCTGACCAAATGAGCTAGAATATGCTCCTCACAGGCATAGATGAACCTTGAGTGCACATGATCCTGTCACCAGTTTACTGCAATATAATTGATAATCAGTGTTATTCAATTCACTTTGCAGTTGTGTTATTGCTGTTGCTGATCAGTATAACATTTCTCTTCATCACATTGCTCATCAGTGTGCTCAGAAATTATTTATGAACGTTTGGATTTCAACAACTCCAAACAGACATGAACAAGATCTATATGTGAGGAGCATAAAATATTTGGATAACAATTAGACATGTTTACCTGACCGTCTCCTCAGCTGAACCAAATGGTTTGTGCTTTCAAAAGGTTTTAAATCTGGGTTTTGACTGGGCCATTCCGAAACCTTGAGAAGTCATCTTCTGGAGCCAATCTCTTTGTTGATTTGGATTTGTGCTTTGGGTCATTGTTGTGCTGGAAGCTGACATTTTTCTTCATTTTCAGCTGGCTAACAGTGGCCTGCAGGTTTTGTACCAAATTGCATTGATGTTTGAAGCTGTCCATGATTCCATGTGACAGGTGTTAAGCTGTCTTGATTTTGCTTTTAGAATTATGCCCAAAAATCTCTACTTTGTCCTCATCCAAATGTAACACATTGTGCCTTTGTGTTTTTGTTGTTGTTGTTGTTGTTTTTATATATGAAAGGGCTTCTCACTATTTGCATGAAAATTTTTTTTAAATTAAACATAAAAAGCCTCCAAGTGGTGCAGTGGTAGTTCTATCATCTGGGCATCGCAAGTGCGATTCCCGGGTAATTCTGTAACCTCTCGCAGCCGGAGGTCTAGAGAGAGCTGATTGGCCGAGCTCTCTCAGAGGGGAGGGATGAGAGGTACTTTGTGCTCCCACATTAATCACGGCTCTACAGCCAATCAGGGGCAACTGTGAACTCAAGCGGAAGGAGTGGATAGCGCTGTCCTCCAAGTATATTACACCGCATCCAACAGTACGCGAGCGAGTAGTTCGAAAAGATGCGGTCGGCTGGCGTCACGTGGTTCGGAGGAAACTATTCTATCCTGTACAGGGTCAAGGGAAACCTTGAGCCTATCCCAGGAGACTTTGTGTCCGAGGCATGGTACACCCTGGAAAGGTTGCCAGTCTATCACAGAGCATGCATGCACACACCCTCTACGGACAATTTGGAAATGCCAGTTGGACTAATCTGCATGTCTTTGGACAGCGGGAGGAAACCAGAATACCTGAAGGACACCTCCCCAAATGAGAGGAGAACATGCAAACTCCACACACACAGATCTGTAGCGGGAATCAAACCCTGAACTCTGGAGATGTGAGGCATAGTGCTAAGCACTACGCCACAGTGACACCTGCAACCAGATTATTATAAGCTTTTTTCTTTTTTTCCCCTAAACCTTTCACATTTGTCTTTTTCAAAATGTTGCTGGTGTGTGTGTCATTTTAAAGGTGGGAACACATTTGACATGATTTATCTTGCTGTTATGTAAAATCTATAACTGGAACCATTTTTTTCTTCAAGACCATTTGCTTTTGTTAGTGGTTACTTTTGCTTCACCCTGACTTTATCTATGTGACTTGTGAACTGTAAAAAATACAGCAGTACAAGCCTTGGTTTTTATAAAAACTAGATTTTTAACAATCAGGCACGTCTCACTGCAACCACCATCCTTCAAAGAACAAAGCAGACACGTGTTAATCTTAACCAAAGGTGTGTAATAAACTTTCCCTGGCTGTCTGTAAAACTGATTCACTGTCTGTATTTAGATGGAGCCTGAAAACCTACATCATTTCCAATAACATTTCTTAGTGCTTGTACACTGCCTGGCAAAACAAAAACGTTTAATTCAATCATGTTTTTTTTTTGTTGTTGTTGCTTTTTTTAGTTTAAATACCAGGTTTGATTACAGCACACAATGTGGTGGCCAGTTCATGTATGAAATGCTTCCACATCCACACATTCACAATTTGAGTCCTGGAATATACCTGTGCCATTCAGTACATTCAGGTCATCAGGTGACTTCATTTTATTGCCACAAGACATTGCTGAACCTAGACATAACCATCAGTCTGGAACTCAATGGAGTCAATCGGGCCTTTTTCCATTGCTCTATAGTCCGATCGATTTATCTCTAAAATATTTTTTTATGGCCACACAGCTGTTACATTTAAGTTCTCATTATATTCTGTGCATATGGAAATTGTCTTACTTTTACTATTAAAAATAGCTATGTTTTTTTTTTACTGTTAATTTTTTACCATGCAACTGCAGCAATAGGTGATCCACATTAAATATTTTTTTGCTTATAAATATAGTTTATTTTCTGAACAAAGTTGACAGTTCAGCACTCTCCTTCCAGGTTTTGATAATGTGTTTAAGGGTTCTTAACCCAGTTCCAATAAATTCAAATATCCTTAGTTGTTTTCTTTTCTAAAATACCCATATATATTATTTTTTTCACCAGGCAGTTCATTATTTGCATGCTTCCTTTTCTTGCTGCACGAATACTCCTCTGAAAGCATTTAAGCTCAATGCTACTTTGAGACACCTTTTTAAGTATAATGTTTTACTGCAAAGCTCTTCTGTAACTTGCCCCAGATGAGGGTGTTAAATACTAAAAATTTAAACAAATGCAAAAGAAGCAGCTCTTACAGTTCTGAAACATAGATTTAAAAATCATTGCTTCTTTTTGTGTCATTAGTCTGGGTTTTTTTTGTTTTTTTTGTCCTCTGTCTGCTAGGAGTTCCCTGTTAGCAATGACGGCAAATATACATGAATATGGATGGCAATTAATGGTACAATGCAGACAGGGCAAAAGAACAATGCCGGATGGATTATATAGCAGAATAGAGGTGAACATATCTATGAAGCTGTATAGTACACAAATTGCTCATATTATTCTGCATTTGAAGTATGAAAAGCCGTAGCTGACACATTGCACAACAACAAACTAAGCAGTTGAAATCTGTAAAGAGAGCTTCTTTTCCAGTTTTTACTGACTGTAGTCTCAGAATCCTGTTCTTGGCTGACACGATGTGATCTGCCGCTGCTATCATCCGTCTGTCTAAAGATTTAACATGCCTTGAATTCCGAAATGCTTTTCTCCTAATCACGATTGAGGTTATTTGAGCTATTGTATTGTTCCTGTCAGCTCAAACAAGTCTGGCCATTTAAATCTGACCTCTCTCTCCCTCTCTCGCTCAACAAGGCATTTCCGCAGGATGCAGAGGATGTGTAAACTCTACAGGCTGCTGTGTGTGAAAATCTAAGGAGTTTATAAAATACTTATACCAGGCACCAACAACCATGCCAAATTACTGAAATCGTTTGTTTTAACACGCTTATGATGATGAAAAACAATACCCAAAGCTCTTAACCTGTATGCGGCCCTGTGATTGGATAATTGCACTAATGGGTTTGCAGGTGTTCCTAATAAATAACAGGTTGCCAGTGAACACACATAGGAAATGTAATACATAATGAATTTGTTTTATATTCTACATGTGTCCATATCTCTCAGTGGGAACACTCACTCACTCACTCTCAAAGTCACACAAGGCGGGGTACACTCTGGGTGCCCATCCATTGCAGGGCACACATACATTTGGGCAATTAGTGAACACCAATTAGCCTAATCAGCATGGGGAGAACATGCAAACTCCATGCACACAGAGACCTAGCTGGAAATTGAACCCGGACCCTGACAGTGCTAACCACTACACCACCATGCTGCTTCAGTGGGAACGCATTTGATAGTAATGTGCACACAATAATCATGCAGTAAGATAATTATATGTATATAGTATGTTATCTAAGGCAGACGTGGAGGAACATCTTGCATATTGCATGCTCATGGAGCTGTATAATTATCTGTGCATGCGTTACTGTGCATTCTCCTGTGCATACTGTGTTATTGCATTTCTGTTGAATAATTTAACACAAATTTGTTTATTCTTAGAGGTTAATGTGTGTGTGTATATGTGCATGAAGGAAATACACAGAGAAATCGTTAACCAGTAAGTTAATCAAGTGAATTTCACTCTTTCACTGTCTTTATCAGAAAGAGGAGTGGAGAAAAAATATCTAGAGTAATTATCTAATATTCTAAACAGAGCATTTTTAATCATGTTGATGTTGCCATGTAATATACTGTACATGTAATATACTGATGTACATGTATGAGCACTGCCGTGAGGATCTGACCGTGCTTGGGTTTCAGTGTGTGTGTGTGTGTGTGTGTGTGTGTGTGTGTGTGTGTGTGTGTGTGTGTGTGTGTGGTGGTCTAAGTGGCCGTTTAGTATGATGAATGATTTAGTCCTGACCCTGAACCTTAGCTGACAGCCACTTTTCATTGTGGGTGTGTGTTCCTGAGATAATGTGTTCCAGGAATAATGATACCGCCGCTAATAATTTTTTTTTTCTTTTTATGCATAAATTTGCATGCATCGGGAACATAAAGTAAAGAACACAACGGTGTGCTCTGTAAACTTATTTTGCTTCTCAGAAACCAGACAATCTTTTTACTTCTGCTCGAATGACAGTGAAAAGGTTTGGTTTCAGTAACTCTGTAAGCTCTACAAGGCTCTGTCAGATGATTTAAATGTCTTTATCACCATCAACCCACAGTGATGTGGAAAAATTTAGAGAATCTGAGCTCTTTCACTTTTAGTTTATATGAATGGCAAGTGGAGCAGAGCTCTGACATTGTAATTTGATAGAAAAATGAAAATCATTGCACGGCAAATTAGGTATAATAATGGTGATGAAATATAGGATGTGAAGGATGGTAAATAAACTGAAAGTTGGTGCCTCTGGGTCTGATTGTTAGTTAAAGTAACACAATCTTACTTTAATCACATTTTGAAAAGTTTATATAAGAGTGCATTCAGTAAATTCAGAGCTACTGTTCCCACACTGGGCAGCATGGTGGAGTAGTGGTTAGCACTGCCGCCTTGCACCTCGATTCCCGTCTCTGTGTGCATGGAGTTTGCATTTTCTCCCCGTGCTTGGTGGGTTTCCTCCGGGTACTCCGGTTTCCTCCCACAGTCCAAAAATCTGCAGATTAGGCTAATTGGCGTTCCCAAATTGCCCGTAGTGTGTGAGTGCGTGTATGTGTGTGTGCTCTGCGATGGATTGGCATCCATTCCAGGGTGTACCCCCACCTTGTGGCCTAAGTCTCTTGGGATAGGCTGCAGGCAACCCACGACCCTGAATACAGGATAGAGCGGTATAGATGATGAGTGAGTGAGTGAGTGATCCCACACTGTACCGGTAGCTTTTAAAAAGTAGTAGATAGTTAACACAAAATGAACTAATTTCTAATTCATGGAAAAAAAAATTTTTTTCTGAGAACACAATCTGCAAAGTTGTTAAGTGAGGCTCAACACAATTAGATAGTCACTCATTAAGTATAAACAGTGCACGTGGAATCCTTAAATGTGGCATTTGTGGCAGGCTGTAAATGTTCTTAATGTAATATGTCTTGAACGCAAAAAAAATAAAAAAAATTATTTCGGTTCAATTGTTTTTATTATTTCATTTTAAACATTGGCTTTCTATTGTAAAATATGTTCATGTTGTCACTATATCAGTTATTATGCATACATTACTATATAGGAAAAATGAGCAAAAAGAATCAGCAAGTAAACAATACGGAAATCAAGTTGTTAGCCAATCAAAGAACCAACAATGACATCAACAAAACGTTACTAGAAAAAAGTATAACTTAATCAGTGTGTCTAATATCAGGGCCGCATCCTTTAAAGGATGCATTTGAAAGTCTATTAGGTCATAACATCATGACTGAGGCCGTTCCATTTCAAAGGCAGTGGTGGCTCAATCGGTTAAGGCTGTAAGGTACTGGGTTACTGTTCGGGGGTTCGAGCCTATGATGATCATCTAAACGAAGAGACAGTGCGAATAAGTGTGTGAAAAGAGAGGGATGGGAGAGGTACTCGGCTATGTACAGTCTCATGTAATCAGTCATGTGGTGGATCTTAATGGTTATTACACTGCTGAAAAATGGAGTTTGATGTTGAACTATTTGATTAAGTAAAGGAATTCTGGGAATTGCTTTATTCTGATGATGATCTAATCAGATCAGAAGGGAAACAACATCGGAAAGTAAATAAAATGACAAATCGACGAAAGGCTAGAAAAACCCTGTAATATTTTACATAAATGCATGTGATTGGATAAGAAACTGCAATACATCTTGCTTGGAAATCTGGAGCTGTTGAACTGTAGCAAATACCCCAGTTTTGCAATTCATGCCTAAAACCTGTTGGTGCAAATCAAAAGCATAAACATGATAAACCTTGCTTCTAAAAAATATATATATAAAACACATGATGTAAGTTATAGAGGCATATATAGATTTAGCAATTAGTAATGTCCCTCTTTATATGTTTATTCATTCTTTTCACTGACCTCTTTCTCTCCGCTCTACCGCCATTCCCAGAAAGCTACTGCTCATGTTGTTTTAAATGAATGCAGAACATTTGATCTACTACAGCTCGGGTGTGAATGAATGCTAAAGCATGAGTGCAGCTGATATTTGCATACATGACACATTGTGACTGATGACTACGGGTGTGTTTTTGTGGTGCTGAAACTTCAGTGTTTTATTACCGTGTTTGGATAATTTGGTTGAGTAATGTGCATGCATAACAAATACACTGTGGGTGCATAAATTTGGTAAATTGGAATGTGTAGCGTTGTGTGTGTGTGTGCCTGTATGTGTGTGTGTACAGCTAGTGTTATACCTGTGGAACCCATTTTGACTGAGATTAGGATATTGTGTCGGCTTTATATATTGTGTGTCAGTGTGCGTTTGTAAAGCACCATTTGCAATACATTTCTTATAGAACTGGAGAAAAAGATGAAAGTGATATAATGTGTGAGAGACAAAGAGAGGAAGGAAAAATGGAGAGACAAAAGATTAAAGAAGAATAATAGGAATACTGTCACAAATAAAACAAATGAACGATGGACCGGCAGTACTAGTCTTATCAAATATACAGAGGGAAGGATAGGAGAAATGTGACTTGTGCGTGTGTGTGTGTGTGTGTGTGTGTGTGTGTGTGTGTGTGTGCGCGCGCGAAGAAGCACTTCATCTATCCATCAACATGTCCCAAATACATCACAGTTTGTAGTTGCGTATCTCTTCTCTGCTATCCATTTATCCAAAACACATCCCTCTGTCTTGTTCTAGTCTTCATAAAACAAAAACAAGATTTTGATGTACTGTATCGCAGACTGTCTAGTCCTCTCCCATGCCTATGTGTATTACTGTGTTACGAAAAGGGCTGCAACCTTCCCTCCATCGTGCTCACTCCAAAGCCAGTGAGGAAATGACCTTTTGCAATAGAGAGGCTAAAGGCATTTTAAGGGCTTCTTTATTTGAACAAAAGACACTGAAAATAAATCTTGCTCAGTCTTTTTCCCTTTCTCACTCTCTCTTTCTCATTCTCTCTATGTCATCCCTTGATAAAGCTCTTCTCCCTGCCTCTTTGACCTCCCAAGAGCACTGATGCAACAACGTGTTCATTCAATTCTAAATTTATTCGGTTTGCAATGTCTGGTGTATTTTTCAACTACTTTTTTTTTGTTTCTTTTTGTTTTTATTTGTTTTATTTTGTTTTGTTTTTTTTACGATATGCACAATTCATTGTTGCCTTATGTCTCTTTGTACAGTTCATTCTCTACAGGGTTGCCATGCTTTCCTGTGTGGAGGGAAATGAAAGAAGGTTGGGCGAAAGAAGGAAGTTGATGAAGTGTTAGGAGAAAAGCAGTGAACGAAATAAGCGCAAGGGCAACTGCGAACAGAGAAACAAATTTGTCACTTTTTAATTGGAAAATGGAAAGATGGAAAAGTTGGACTGCACAGGGTAAAAATGACCTTACCGGGTTCAGGAACCCATATGGGATCATGCCTTATCAACTCTGACTTCTCTTAAATTAGATGTGATTTATTAGTACTTGTCAAGGTGGGCCTCATTATTATTATACTAATGAGAAAAAAGTATATGTTGCTAAACACAGGCGCACTTATGATTGGATAAGAAACTGCAATACATCTTGTTTGGAAATCTGGAGCTGTTGAACTGTAGCGAATACCCCAGTTTTGCAATTCATGCCTAAAACCTGTTGGAGCAAATCAAAAGCATAAACATGATAAACCTTGCCTCTAAAAAAACATTACAGTATGTAAGTTATAGATATACTATTATGTAAGTTATAGCTATACTGTTTTGGCATTTTCTATCTGTTTTGTTTTGTGGATAATATGGTTCCCCAAAACAGCCTCAGGTCATGGGGTGTAGTCTGATCAATCGTTGTGTCCACAATGTGTGATTAGCGTAAAATTGCATGTGTGAGAGTGTGAGTGTGTGTTTGTGCCCTGCACTGGGTTGGCACCCCATCAATGTACCCTGCATTGTACCCTGAGTTCCCTTGCATAGGCTCCAGTCCCCTGGCAACCATACTCAAGATAAGCAGGGTGGAAAATTAATGCAAATGTGCTAGTAAGTAATAAACTGATTTCCCTAGATATAGAAATTGATGCTGTTAATGTTTTTGCTGTCTCAGTATTGTGGTTGAAATAGAGCCAGGCGAGTCTGTGCAATGTGGAGAAATTAGAGCACCTCTTGAGACTCAATGATCACCTTCGCATGTAGAATCAACCATTACCAATGGCAAAGGGGGCGGCCAGAAATACAGAAATGCACAGATAAGCAAATATCAGGTATGAATGTCTGAGAGAGAGTAAGAGAGAGAGAGTTGGGAAAGGTGGAGGGACAGAGAAAGTTTCAGAGTTGTAAAGGTCGTTTGTCTGATGATTTGCTGTGACTCCGATGGCATTTTCACATGTACGATACATTATTTATATGGCATCAAAATTCATAAGTGTGCTGCATCATGTACACTACATGGCAACCTTAAGTAAACACAGACAGTGATTTAGATCATGTAAATATTGATAACTCTATAAGCAGTACTGAAGAATCATATAAAATGATCGGAATAGAAATGGAAATGGAAACTGCTACGGTGTCAAGTCTTCGCCGTATGCCTAGCATAGCCTCATGTGCACTTCCTCAGAAATGTAACTACATTTCCGAATTCTACCTTTCGATTTTTACCTACTGACCATCCCCTCCGACATCTTTTCTCTTTTTTGCATTGCAGTAATTGCAGTAAAAGTAACAGTTATTCAACAACTATTAGCTCCGACGTCAACAAGATCTGCTCAGTTTCATTTGCCACTGTTTGTCATACATACATAAAAAAGCCTGGAGCCTATATGAGAAGACTTAGAGCAGAATGTGGGGTACACTCTGGACAAGGTGCCAATCCATCGCAGGGCAAATACACATGCACACTGTCACAATATGAGCAATTTGGGAATGGCAATAAGCCTAACCTGCATGTGTTTGGACTGTGGGAGGAGACCGGAGTACCCGGAGTACCCACTGTGCCACCGGTACACCTGTCTATTAGGACTTTTATACCAGACTGCATGGAATGCCAAGATAGACTATTTGGACAAAAGTATTTGGCCAAAACTGCAATGAATTTGTTTCCAAATCCTGTCATATCATGAACTAGTGACAGGCATATACCAGAACGTTCTTCAACTTCAAAGGTGAGTAAAGGAAGCACAACCAATTGCTCACCACATTTGAGAGGTCCTGGACCACGACGGGCATTCCGCAGCTCCCTAATCGAAGCCATGCCCCAGCTAATGCGATCCAGTCAATAAAAAGGCAACCCAGTGCCCAGTCAGACTAAGCCATCTGGATGTCTAAAGTCACAAGGGCTCACGCCAAGGCCGGGCTAATGGGAGGCTGGGCAGGGCCAGCTGGGCGCTTCAGAGAATGGAGGAATTAAGGTGCATTAAAGCCTGAACAAGCAAAAGCCAGGAGGAACCACTCTGCCACTCTAAAGCTCCCAATGAGAACCGTTCTGCACACGTGAGTGGCATGTGCAAGGGGCAATACCATGCTCCCCAGGGATGGTACAAAGGTGAGCTTGCAATGCTGATTGTGCCCCAGCTTAAGCCTGCTATGCACACAAACTGTCATGCACCAGTCAGGGCTTACTACACTGTTGGTGTACCAGCTTACACACGCACTGCTGCCCTTCTTGCGCTCTCAGCCCTTTCTTCAGTGCCACCGCCATATCTGCCTCGGCTCACCATCTAAAAGCAAGAGGACAAGTTCTGCACCGCCACCTGCTGGAGCTTTCACACTGTACTTGTTCAAGCTCAGGGCGCCAAGGTAGGTGGACTGCCCACTGTCAATCTATGTGGTAGGGCTCAAGGCACCAGGGCAGTCAGACAAGAACCTGTGGATCGACCTGCAAAAACTTTAGGCAGTATGGACAAAGGAAAACTTTGCAGATGGCAGAGCAAGATGCCGCCATTTGAGTGCCTTAAGGATAACATCATGTAAAGTCGCTGCAGCGTAAAAGGGCACCTATTGAGTGTTTGTCCGCGACCCAGCAATGAGAAAATCTGGAGATGCTGCGTCAAAAGGCCGACAGGAGCCGCTGTCCACATCAACATACTTTGCCTGTCCATCACTGCTCATCTTTGCCAGTCCTGTCCGGACTTGCACGTGCAACCCTTACTTCTCTCCTTTTTTTCCTTCCTCCATCCTCAGTCCCCTTCCGTTTTCCCATTATTCTTAATAAAACCACCCTTTTTCCGTAAGACCTCGTCTTGTGTCTGTGTGTCTGTGGTGCCACCCGAGTCAAAGACCTTACAATACATATACTTCAATATGGAGTTGGTCCTCATTTTGCAGCTATAACAGCTTCCACTCTTCTTGGGAAGCTGTCCACAAGATTTTGGAGTGTTTTCAGGCTGATTCATTCAGGCTGATTCATTCCAAAGAGCATTTAAAAGGTTAGGCACTGATGTTGAACGAGAAGGCCTGGCTCGCAATCGCCATTCCAGTTCATCTCTAAAATGCTCGATTCGGTTGAGGTCTAGGCTCTGAACTCCAAGATGTCTTGCTATGCTGAAGCATTAAGATTACCTTTGACTGGAGATAAAGGGTCTGATTGAAACAACTGAATTCAATAATTAACAGGTTTGGCCAAATACTTTTGTTCATTTGTGTGTATAATTAAAGTAATTTACCAACTGATTTTTTTGTTTTTTTTGTGTCCATGAGAAAGGGACAGATTATGTGCCTGAAGAAATAGCGCTAAGTGTAACCCACAAAAACAAGTGCAATGATAAAGCATGCTTAGTGGAAATAGACCGACACACAGTTGTTACGGTCACAGACGATGTTAAAATGCAAGAAAAACACTAGGAGATTTGCATTATATGTGGCTGTACCATTAAAAGCATTATATTTACAACACTATCATGAAATAGCTTAGAACATGAGTAAATACAGAAAGCAGAAAGATAAACTTGAAGACAAACATGAAGATAGATTATTCTTAGATTATTGGTAATAACTATAAAACTAAATCACCAAATATTTTATTAGAAGCATCAAACTTATACTGCCAACCAGCAAACACTGTTTATGGCATGGATTCCTCAAGATATTGGAAACATTGCTGATCCATGTTGACACGACTATGTCACATAATGGTGGCAGATTTGTTAGCCGCACATTCTTGCTGCAAATCTCCTGTACTAGCATGTCCCCAGGGTGCTCTATTGGATTCAGATCTGCTGCATACGGAGGCAATTGAAGTACAATGAACTCATTGTCATGCTTGTCATGTTTGTGCAAGAAGTAGCCATTATAAAATGGGTAAATGTGGCCATAAAGTCATGTACATGGTCAGCAACAATTCTCAGACAGGCTGTGGTGTTCAAACAATGTTCAATTGGTATTAAGGGGCCCAATATGTGGCAAAAAAATCCCCACACAGTTAAACCACCTCTAACAAACTGAAGCATTGACACAAGGGAGAATATGTCTTTGGATTCATGCTGGTGATGTCAAATTTTGTCCCTACCATCTGTACATCTCGGGAGAAATCATGCTTCAGAATCTTCTAAAAACCATCCACAGCTTTCTGCTCTTGCCTGACAGAAGTGGACCTCAATGTGGTGCAGTTGTATACCATCCACCTCAAGATTTGACACGTGCATTGTATTTCTCACTGGTGCTGTTATGTGTGGTCATTTCAGTTACTGTAGCCTTTTTCAGCTCAGGCAGTCTCACTGTTCTGTTTAAACTCTATGGGCATTTGTGTATGAAGTACTCACATCAATCAGAGAGGCACCAACAACTGTCAAAGCTAAAGAGATCACATTTCCCCAATTTTTAGGTTTATTGTAAATGTCTACCTGCATGAGTCCATGCTTTGCAATGCCTTCATTTGATTAGCTGACTGGATGAATGCATGAATAAGTGGCAAGTAAGCGTGCACAAATAAAAGACTGTAAACATTACTTTTAATACTTTTAAAAATACAATTTTGGAATAAATGAAAAATTTTGCATTTTACAGTGAAGTGCATGGAATAAAGGTGTGAGATTGCGTCTATTAAGTAGATTTCAACTGCACACTCAGAAACGCATATTTTAAAAATGTACAGCGCCATCTGTTGAATTTTGAGATGAAGTAATGATTTTTTTTATATATTAGGTTTCAATTAAAATTTTAAAGTAGCACTTCTTTTCCTGGGGGCCGATTGAGATGAAACGAAGCCTATATGTTACCTCAGGCTTGGCCAAATACACCTGTAATAACCCCATTAAAATTTGTTCAAGAGTTTTTATGTGATGCATGCACAAACAAACAGACAGATTCCAAAAAATAGGTATGTTCTATTGCTCATCTTATACCCCCTAAATATTTTTTTTGCAAATATCTTCAGTGTACAAATGCCAATTTTACAGTTTTATTATATGTATAGCTGATAATATTACCTACAGAAAGAGCTAATGCTACTACTAATAATAATAAAGTGCAGTAATGTGTACGTGATGAATATAAGGTAGAAATAATAATAATAATAATAATAATAATAATAATAATAATAATAATAATAATAATAATAATAATAATAATAAAAGAAGCTTAAAAAAAAGAAAGTAGTAAAGTATGTGTAAGCAAAGATGATTCAGTGATGGTTTAACCAATACGTGTGCAGCTATTTCTACATCTACCATGTATCTCTGTATTCTTTGTTCCTATTGTATAAGCATAAGGGCAAAAAAAGTGTATATAATAATATGGGTATTTGGTAGGTACCTGTAATAGAAAACAAGAAATAAATCTTCAGAGTATGACATTAAGCACAGTTATGGAATATAAAACTGTACAAAAGTGACACAGCAGTTGATATGCTATTATGCATATTGCTGTAAGTGCATTCTGTGAGAGGTATAGAAAAGTGTAATCTGAGTTTATCAGTGTGCCTTCAACTATATTTTCATACAGCCATTGCCAGCAGTGTATTTATTCAGATGTTGTATAGTGTGAGCAGTGCTTATTTGCTTAAAAAATACTGAGGAGAATTTACTTTTTTTTTTATATCATAAGCACGGTGTTGCTTAGCAACCATATTCACATGCTACATCGGCTGCATTGTTTCATGTACATTTGAATTAATTAAATCTATAACAGGCTGTCACTGAGATCATGACATGGATGGAGACAGTATCATCATAACTATTTGACCAGACAATCTCAAATTTTGTGAAAAATAGCCAGGGTGTTTATAATATCCATTACTTAGTTACAGTGGTGGAGATCACAACCCACCATTATAAACGTTTATTATATTATTATTTATTACATATTGTTCCAATACCTAATATCCTATTCGGCTTGTGTAAAAACCTTAATTAGGTGAATACAGCTGGGTGTATTGTGTTTTGACAGAAACGTTAGACAGATGGAAAAATGTATTATATTACATATATTATTTTACACATAAATAATGAGCATGATATTAAGTAAGTTAACAAATATTTAATAAGTATTTGAGTTGGACTATGTTTATTAATTTCTGTAAATTCTTTTTATTATTTTTGTTTGTCATTATTTTAGAATTTTGATAAAGTAATTAAGACATTGACTTTTACCTCAATACATTTGGTCTCCACTGTATTTATTTTTATTTTCTCATAAAGAGAGATTACTTCCCCAACCTAATGATGTTGAACTCTCTACAAATCTTGACTTGGCCACTGATCTTTTTATTAGATAGAAAATATCCCCTGATGCAAATATTATCTTAATCTCTTGACTTGTATCTGCATGAGTTTTTGCACTGAACCACTGCCAGATGATTGGCTCATTACATATCTGCATGAAAGTACTGTGTCCAAGTGTTCACCCCCAAAAACGTGTATGGCAACTGTAGTTAACCCCAACAGCTTAACCCCAACCCTGTACCTCTATTCGCCCTGTGTCAGGCTGGAATCCACGGGCTGGGTCCTCTGTGGTGACACGGCACTGGATGGCACAACCATTGACCTTGATCTTATCCTGTCTGAGGCCAAGCTCAGGGAGACTCCGGCCCTCACACACATGAAGCTGTGCATGGACAAGATCCACACTGAAAGACAGGAAGACGGGGGAAATGAACATTACTCTCAGTTAATTAGATATTGGATAATACACAAATGTTAGTGATGGTGAAGAATTGATCCTTTCATGATCCTTAATATACTTAAGACAATTCTAGAAGATAATACTTTGATAAACTGAAGTGTAGTTATAACACAGTCTAGACAGGCACCATAGCATAATGAGTCATCTGATAATTCATCAGCTTAAATGATTTCAGACCTGATTACTTCATAAGGTCGTTCTAAATTAGATTAAAACACTTAAGTGCAAACATTTCAACTTTAGGAAATTGCCCGCAACACATTTGGAACATATAACTGGAATCAACTTTTCAAGTGACAGTTAAGAGTAATTTCTCTGCCAAAGAGTTTTAACCAAGTTAGTGAACTACTTAAAGATTCAGCAAAAATGTGTGTGTATGTGTGTGTGTGTGTGTGTGTGTGTGTGTGTGTGCGCGCGTGTGTGCGCGTGTGTGTGCGTGTGTATGTGTGTGACAGAGAGGAAGCCAGAGTCGGTAGGAAAAGAGATTTTAAAAATACATGCTCTTCGCATATTCATAGACATCAGTAAGACATGCACTGGTTCAGTTCGTTCTGTAAAACCCAGCAGTCAAGCTAATAATTTGGCTAGCATGCACCTGCTAAAACTTGCCTTGGTATAACAGCCTGGATACTATTAATATATGTACCCAACTGTCATTGAATATGATTGCATGCAGCTGCATTTCACGTATATAATTTTCTAAAGTTTTGGCTGCTAACCAAAGAAGTGAACTTTTGAGAAACTGCTGCATTTATTAGCACAGTTCCAATATAGCACAATGTCGAATGTATAATGTTTTATAAGGATTCCGAAAGTGAAAGACGTGCAAGATTCAAGCCATTAGGAAAGTAGCTTGTGCTCGGACCCAGGCAAAATCAATACGATATCATAATTTCAAGACTACAGGCTGTATGAGCTTATACTGTCTATTTGAACACTGGAGAAGAACTCATAAAAGTAAGTGTTGTGTGAGGCATCTCAGCGCCAAGGTATAGTGACTGAAACTTTTATACTGTAGTCTGGGTAAAACAATGGCTGAAGTTACTCAGTTTACAGACACAGGATACTACGCTACTCGCAGTGTTTTGTGATGCAACTACTTTGCAATCAGGTGAACAGCAGGAATAGATGAAACACACATATACAGGATAGCACAGAAAAGATGACATTGCAACTCAATCAAGTTGCAGTTTGATAATCTAGTCTAGACACGCTCTAGTCCTGCCCTGACTGAGTGCACAATTTCATTGCTGGGGGAAAAAAAATCTTTTTTTTTTGTTGTTGTTGTTGTTGCTAAGGCTCATTAATATGGCCACATAGCTGTTTAGTCCCAATACTGTGATTTCTTATCACATTGTGTGTGTGGAAATGCTCTTACTTGTACAATTAAACACAGTACTGAGCAACTTTACTAAGTTTGACATGAATGCTGTTTGACAAACATCTTACGTATTTTAACAGGGTTGATGGTTCAACTACTGTTCCAAAGTTCACTTTAGTAAAGAAAGCAAGCATAATTTATTTGAGTCCAGTGAGGAACATTATATTTATTGACAAACTGGGGAAAGAGTGAGTCAAAGTGTGTAAAAAAGTCAGTGAAATATGGAGGGGGAAGCATCATGGTTTGGAGAATGTTTTCTGCAGCAGGTGTTAGACCACGTATACAGCTAAATGGCAGAGAGAATACAAACGTTTACCAGACCCTGACAACATGCAGTTCCTTTCCTGCGTTCATTACCCAATCATCTAGCAATTTTCATGCACAACAATGCCGCCTGTCATAATGAAATGTCCAGCCCAGAGTCCAGATCTAAACCCAATAGAAAACCTCTGGAAAATTAAGTGTTCATAAATTGTTCTCTAATTTTGATCTCCTCTGTATATATAATGGTTTTCATATAATCTATTTTTTTTCTTCATAATTTTCATAGTTTAAATTAATATATATATTTTTGGCATAATTTTCCAAGACATTCTTCAAGGACTTTATGCTAATACTGTATGTTTAATATAAAGTAAAAACACTTCATAGCTTAGTCATACAACTTTAACATTTGTCTTTGGCATAAGCTTCAAACCCAAGACTTGCATTGTATTCAAGAGATAACAACCAACAAAGCATCCTAGTATCAGAACATAATAGCAGCAAATGAAAAAGAACTAAAGCAGGGTAATTATCTCAGATAGACATTTACTGTTTAGAAAAGCAGTATGCATGTTTTTACACAAAATGGGATAATTTATTGTCTTTTTATTTAATTAACCTTCCAGTTCCCTGCTCACAAATATTAATATGGTTTTTATGATTACATTTACATTTAGGCATTTGGCAAACGCTCTTATCTAGAGCAACTTACAAAAGTGCTTATATTGTTGTCATTGGATAGATCCTTAAACTGGGTTACTAGGTTACTAAGTATGTACTGTCACTCAAACACTGTTGGGAAGTTTTAGTATTTTGGGGAGGGGGGGTTAACCCGAGACATAGTGTCATAATGTGTTGCGTTTAATTAAAACATTTCCATGCACTGTACATAATATGTAATTTTTTGTTTTCCTGGATAAATGTCTTGGACATTCTTTGGTTTAGGCAATAATTGGCCTACGTAAACCCTTACAACGTAACCCTTCGTTCTTATGGTAACATTCTAACATTTTCACATATACAATTTTAGGAGAACTAAATAAGAACTGTGGTTTAATACGTGGCTACAGTAGGTTTGTGAAATTATGGTTAAAATTTTATACTTATTGGTATGAGGAAGGGAAAAAAACAATGACTGAAATTAAACAGTCACATATTCTTCATTTGAAGTTAAAAAGACATTTTAACTCCATTAACCTTTAGTGTGTGTCTTTTTTGTGAGTATTCTTTTGCAGCACCCACTCAGATTTAAACATGCCAACCAATATTGTCAATCCCACACGCGCACACGCACACACACACACGCACGCACGCGCACACGCACACACACACACGCACGCACGCGCACACACGCACGCACGCACGCACGCACGCACACACACACACACACACACACACACACACACACACACACAATCTCTGAGAAACAAAAACTACCCAAATAACGAGACATTGAAGGTCTCTCTCTTTCTCTCTGACAGTCTTCCCTCTGCCAGTCCCAGCTTCCCTATGGCATCAATATTCTATTTTCAAACTGCAGATTCGTAATTAATTTCTGCTTCTGTGGGGCTGGAGAAGTGCAGACACAGAGAGGGAGTGAGAGAGGTATAGAATATCAAATGTAGAATATCAATACCTTCTATGCCAGAAAAGAGAGGTGAGACTAGATTTTTTTTTTTTAAAAAAGAAAGAAAAGAAAGAAAAAACAGCTATAAAGTGACAGTCTGAAACTGAGCCAGAGGGAGAAGCAGAAAGAGGTATACAGAGATGGTAACTAGTTTATCTGCAAATTCCACAATGGCAAATGCGACAAGATGAAACAGCTAATCACTATAAAAATGACAAACAGCACATAAGGCCAATGTTCTGTATTGGTTTTGTGTTCTTTGGTTCTGAGGGTGGACTGATCACGTGGAGGGTTTCAGGGTCACACTACGGACAGCATGCTGCTCAACGCTGACCGCAGCACAACTCCAAATGTGATGATGTGAAAGGAGAACACTGAACTGACCTTCAATTCCTTTCCAACACACACAAACACATTATGCAATAGCTTAAAATAATAATGTTCCATTTACCTACGGTACTTCATCATATCATCAGATGATATCAACATCAGAGGCCATTAACTGCAAATTAGTGCTGCATTTACTGCAACTGCCATTAGTGGGTCACCTGTCAGACAAATCTAATGATCGTTGTAATTCTTTGCTTTATAGGGTATAATACTTGTCACGGCATGCACCGCTGATGGGCGTGCACCACCATCTTTTATTGCTCCTTGCTCACTCTGTAGGCTCCCTAGGTAGGCGGTCTCCCCATCTGCAGGTGTGCAAAGGGGTGGGGGCCCCTAGTGGATTGCAGGCTTCTCTCTGCGTTATAAAACCAAGGTGGGGAGTGCACCTTGGGTTCTGTCTTGTCTGGCGCTGAGCATGGAGACGTGCAGCAGTTGCTTAAAATGCAGAAGAGCAGCATGTGACCGGGGTGATGTAATGCGCCCCAGGAACTTTAAATAAATGAAACTGAAAGCAGCCGTTTAATTGCCACGTGAAGGACAGCCACGTGAACACTGCACGCACTCCCACACAAAGCCAGCCTTGGGGATTCTGCTGTCGAAGAGGGAAAAAAGGCCGCTGCGCTTCCACGTTAAGGCCCCTGTTCCCAGCAGGGAAAGCCGCCCAGCCGTCAAAATCGCCCTATCTGAGGCTGTGCCCAAAGGAGAGTTGGGAGGGGCTGGTTGGCCAAGTCAGCAGATTCTGATTGCCCATGGAGACGCAGGACCCCCTGCCCATGTAGGCCCACTCTGCCTTCCTCCATCGCTCCCGAGACTTTGCCCGAATGCCAGCTGAGCACTGTTACCAGACCTGCACGTGCATACACCTCCTACACTACTTTCCTTCCCTTTCTTTTCATCCTCCCTCTTTAAACCCTTTTCCTTCCACATTTTTTAAACGAAATTCCCCTACTTCCTTCAGGTCTCACCTCGTGTCTGTGTTTGTGGTGCTGCCCATGCATCAAACCAGTGACATACTGTATATATATATATGTTTTTTCCTGGTGGACCAGAGGCTTGGATACATTATTCCCACCACTGTGATGCATGTTCGATTCCAGGTCAGGGACCCAGCCCAAGCCACACGGGATAACTGCACCCTTAGTGCTGATTTCATGCCTGTATAAATTGTGAAAGGTAGTATTGTGTCAGGAAGATAATATTTTGTCTGCGATGACCCCCGATGGAAAGCAACCAAAAAATACAAAAACCATATGTATATATTTCCTTTGGGGCATGTTAGGGCTGATGTACCACACCTCCAGGATTGGGGATTTGAATCTCCAGTTAGTGTGTCTGAGTTTTGCACGTTTCCTCCATGATTATTTGGTTTACTTCAGGTACTTTCCCCACAGTCTGTGTATGTGTGTGCATGCTACAGAAGATTGATGAAATACAGCGCATGCTCTGAGCTGAGGTCTCTGGGATAGGCTCCAGCCCCACCCTTGACATTACACAGTTGTATGGAAAATTAATAAATGAATGAGTCTTAGAATGCTCCTACTGTGATTTCTTAAAATAAATTTTCAATTGTAATAGATTCTCCTGTTAGGGGTTCGAGCTTGAAGAATCACCTTTTGAAGTGTATTTGGAGTTTCAGTATCTTGTGTGGGTGCCATGGTGGTACACAGCCCCACCTTCTTATTCTGAGGCCAGGTTTCTGTCTTTGCACGTTCTCTGCTTACCTCCCAAAACATGTAGCAAATGAGCTAAGTTCAGCTAAGTTCACCTATGTGAATGTGTGCATGATTAGTGCTCTGCAATGGACTGCCCTGCTATTCATGGTGTATTCCTGATTTACATAAAGTAAAAGCAAATGAAGGAATCAATGAATAACCACAATAAGTGATAAAACTCACTACTACCTGCATTCCTATGAACCATAGCAACAATCATCAGTCTTCTTCCATGACTAAACAGAGACCATAAGGGCAACAAATTCAGCAGCAGCCTGGCAGAAATCCATTGTGTTCTACACTCCTTTCCCTCCTGATGAGAACCCAGGAGGCATCATAACACAAGAACTTCTCTATGAGTTTAGCTCCTTGAGGTATAACAAGCTCTACTCCTTGATCCTGTCTTCCACTTGGGTCCTATTATTATCAGCAAATGTGAAGCCCTTACAAAACACAAGTTCATCACTCGGCTTAGGCCAAGTCCTTTTGTTAGGCCAATTTTAAATAAACCATTTCTTTACACCAGTGATCTCTCCAATTACTATCCACTCTCCAGGATGCTTTTGTTGGTAGGTTTTTGGAAGCTGTTGTAATCCCAACAGCTTTGATCCTTTATAAGAAGTAATAACCAACACAGGGTTTTGTTTCCATAAAGATTCTTTTAGAGAATCAGTAATGGCTAAAATAGTCATCTGTGGATTTATTTCAGTATTGGTTTTGATTTGGAGTGTCATTATTTACTATGATATTTTAATAGACAAGCTTGAGAACACATTTAGTTTAGACAGATATTGTCTTGCTTGGTTCAGATCTTATTTGACAGATTGATGCCAATTTGTTAGCACAAATGGAGATTCATCAGAGCCCAAAATATCACACAATATCCTGCATATCTCTGTTTAAGGCCTCTATTATTCTCCCTTTCTATCCAGCCCCTTGGACGCGCAACTGGCAAACATAATGTTGGCTTTCACTTCTGTGCTGATGACACACAATTATATTTGTCACTTCAGCCCAAATTAGCATGATGGCTATGCGAAAAAAGAGGGCTGTATAAAAGACATGAACGCTTGATTAAAAACGTGTAAAATCAATAAATGCTTGTTTTTGCTACTCACAGTAAGGTTGGGGATATTGGCCTAGAGCTACCACATAAAACCAAAGGGACCCTAACCAAAGGGACCCATGCAAGGTTATTAATTGATTCCAATGTAAATCTGTAATTATCATCTAAGGAACAGCCAAAAATTAAGAAATATGCTAAAACGACATGAAGCTGAGAAACTAGAGCATGCTTTCATAACTTCTAGATTGGACTAGTGAGGTGTTGCTGACTGGCTGCCATGCTGCCTCTTTAAGCACGCTTCAGATAGTTCTAATTTCAGCAGTCGATGTCCTTACCAGGAAAAGAAAGTGTGCCAGAGCACATTTCCCTAGTTTTATTCAAGATAAAACAAAAGCCAATAAAGTTTCGCAGTGACTAAAGCTAGAGACAAGATTTTATAATTTTTTAATGAAAGTTTTAATTATTTAACAGGTGCATTTGATGGCATAAATGTAATATACAATGTAGCATATTGACATCTGAAAGACACCTTTGTCCAGAGTGACTTGCTCAGTGGCCAAACAATGGCAGATTAGTGGTGCTGGTGTTTCAATCCAGAACCTTCTGAGCATTATTCCAACACCTGACCCGCTAAGCTACGCCTGCTCCATGTGTGTTGTTAGTTATCGGATGACTGAGATAAACGTATATGTTATAATTGGTCACCTCATAGTGTATCACTGAGCTCAGAGATTGAAAAAAAAAGGCAATGTAATGTTTTATTTTTCGCAATGTTATATTATTTGCAATTAAAAACTGAGCGCAACAGCACCCCCTTTGGTTGTAAGAAAAACTGTGAAGTCAGGCTGTGGGCTAATTTGATCAAGTTTAGTTCTGTGTAGCCTATTAAAGACAAGCATGTAGCATGATCACACAGAGTCAAATGCCCCCCATACCCCCCCCCCTCTACATTAAGCTATATTTGGGCTAATATCTCAATCTGTTTCAGTGATTTTTCTGTAATAAATCATTGGTACGCATATTTGGATCAACGTACTTTATTTACATAAATAAAAGAGAAACTAAAAGTTGATAGACTTAGTCCACATTGCCTAAGTCCAAGTTTAACAAAAGAACAGAAGCCAGAGGGCATAAATTTTGTGTTTTAATTTATATGTTTTTGGCTTGAATGATAGTGTTACAGCTTTTCCATTTACAGTGTTTGCTCAGCGTGAGAGCAGTCAAGCATTATGGCCTTGAGCCACTGAAAAGGTTTAATCACTAATGCAGCTCCTTATCTCCTGAGTGAAACAGAGAGAGAGAGAGAGAGAGAGAGAGAGAGAGAGAGAGAGAGAGAGAGAGAGCCTGTGTTTTTTTCTGAAATGTTACTTACATTTATAGCATTACCAATGCCCAAATAATGATCAAATGATGATGTCTTCTTCTTCTATTATTATTATTATTATTATTATTATTATTATTATTATTATTATTATTATTATTATCAATATGACCTCATAATAGAATAGAATAGAATAGAATAGAATAGAATAGAATAGAATATTTGTTAACCATTGTAATTCAGTCATTTAGCTTTTGATAACATTATCATCTAAACTTACCACCAGCTGTCACTGTTTTATTTGGTTGCTTGCTTGCTTGGGTGGTTATTTTACAAATTTGACCCTCATTTCCCTCCTATTGTAGTCAGGGCCAATTCCCACAGCTTTCCACATCCCATGACAGTTACGTGCTTCCTCCAAGGCACATGAAGCCAACCGGTTGCATCATCATGCACGTGAGGGACGGCATAGCACACTCAGAGGAAAGTGCTATCCATCTACCTCCACGCGCATGAACTCACGGACAGCCTCGTTTGGCTAGTGTCACTGTGGCAACCATCATCAAAATTCTAACAATCTCCAGATGTAAATATTTCTGTTGTACCTCTCAGCCTGGATACATAATCATGGTTTTAATTTGCTTTTCAGATTTGTTAAATTCATTAAATGACAACAATGGTTTTGTTAACTTGATGTACTCTCCTGTGAAGAAAATGTGCTTATGGTTTTGGGTAAGTCTGTAGTCCCACTGAGGTCTGAATACTGAATTATGCATGTTCGGTATTAAATCCTCACTGCGCTCACTTATCTCAACTGTGAATATGGCCCTTGAAGAGATAGCAATATAAAATGACTGCACTTTCCAGTGAGCTTGAAATGCTAAGGAAAAATAAAAAGATGAATGATGTTCTGACATTCTGACTGTTAGCAGTGAAAGAAAAAACAGCAACCGTGGCAACATTCCTACTGAATTTACATTTCCTACTACGACGATGACGACAATGACGACTACTACTACTACTACTACTACTACTAATAATAATAATAATAATGTAAATATAATAATAATAATAATAATGTTTTTTTTTGGTTACTTCCAAAGCACAGCCACACTAAGACCCAGCTGATGTCTGATCCATGCATTAATGTCTATCTGCCTTCAATTTTGCCATAGCTGTCTCAGTGGAAATTAGCTCCAGCTTCCTCCATAGGCCCCAAATCCTCCACAACTCAGCTGGCCTCTTTTCCAATTACACAGTTTTAGTATCATTTTACACCTACACAACACTATCTGAACTGGATTATAGCCTAGAAAGTAATGGCCCAATTCTCTTCATTTTATTTAACACTAGTGTAAGTACCCGTCATTGACGGGAAAATAATTTTTAGAAATAGTTAAAACTCCTTGTTTACGCTAAGTTGTACTTCTTTCATTGTCAGCCAAATACACTTCCTATTCGATTATCAGAGAGTGAGTCACAGATGAGGACGTGAAAAAGTAGATCAGATAAAGATTAAGTTTTCTCCTAAAACGACTCCAGCATGTTAAATTTCACATATGCTACTTCAGCGCTGTTATTTCAGTGGTGAAAATATTCAGTTTAGCTCTGTCGGTGTGTTTGTTTACATCGAGGAAGTAGCTTATTAGCATCTTATTTTTTTAAATTTTTTAGATTATTAAATCTGGCACACAACTGTTCATGACATCACTTTTGTGCTACATTTTTATTTCATGCCCAGCTCAAGGGAAGAAAGCACTGTATTCATCTAAAAAAGTGCTAGATGCTATGACATACAGTAATCTGGCACATAAGTGCTCATAACTTAAATTCTACTCAACATTTTTATTTCATTTATGGCACAAGCTTAACTTCAGGCAAATATGTGAGTGCTGCCAAAGTTTCATTAAATTCTGTTCAGCCAGTTTTGAGTGATGCTGTGACAAAATCTGGCTGGACAGACATACAGAAATAGTTTCAGTTCCTCCTGTGAAACGTAAATATATAATTGAATGAGAAAGTTCTGGCCAATAGACAGACCAAACCTTTTATTTATGTAGATTGAAATCCTCCTAACCCATAACTGCATCATTCTGCTTTTTAGGACTTATATCTATGTTTTACATATTTAGGTGTGGAAAGTTGCATATGTGTCTCTGTATTTTTATTATTATTATTATTATTATTATTATTATTATTATTGTTGTTGTTGTTGTTGTTGTTGTTGTTGTTGTTATTGCTATTGTAAGCATTATTTGTTTTGGGGACAAAATAGTGAAAAATGTTGTATTATTCTGATGTTTAAACTATAAGCAAATGAAAGACATTTAATACAGATTTGATGATCTTGTATACTTGGATGTAAAATCCTTCAGGTTAATCCATAATATCTATTTATGTGCCAGTTCACTGGCAGTTCAGGTAATCAGTTTTATTAGAAGTACAATAATCTGTTTACTTTAGGGAATAGCTTTAAATATTTTATCAACCCCCTTGCAGGGTAACATTTGTTAATTTTACATGGCTACATGATATAATTTTATATGACTTTAATATACAAGGGCTGTATCGAAAGTAATGCAAATATGTTCACAACTTTTTTTATTAACTGACATAGTTTGTTGAGTTTGCACATATTGGTAGAATAACTCTTCTTCTAAATAAATGTCCTACACTTTGAAAAACAAATAAATAAATAAATAATCCCCATTGTCACTGTTGATAGTGCATTGAGAGACTATCAACTGCGGCAACGAGGATTTTCAAATAGGGCGCAAGAGTTGGGTTCAGTGATGTCACAAATGCATCCCTTTGCCATTTAATAAATATAGGTATGCCCAATTTTGCATTATGTTGGGTATAGCCCTTGTATAAAATACTTATTTATATATTTTTAACCCATTACATTTGTTAAGGAATGCACTCCGATTTGATTGTAACTCTGTGGTTAAGACCTGAGGCTTGTTTGTCATTACTTGGGACTTCACATAAGACATCACTATTATTGTTACTATTGTATATTAATATGTATTATTGACTTGTATTAGTCTGTGATATGCTTTCTTTATTACTTTATTATGTTCCATCCCCTGCTACAACAATCTCCCATATTAAATATGACAACTCTGCCTGCAACTTATTTTATAACACTCATACATCATAAAGGTCAGCACAACACTACAAAATTTCATGCTTATTCTGGGTACAAATTAATACCTAGATATCTACTGCACAAAAGAAACTTGGATGGGAGCTTAAGAGAACAATGAGAACTTGAATTAGAACGTATGTGAAGTACAATTTTAATAACTGTATTTGTCTGTACTGTATACTCTAGTGTGTAAACTGTACTTGTATGTGTCTGTTTGAAATTCAGAGCACTTTTGCAAAACATTAAAAAAAAACATTAAACCATTCAAATATCTTTTGAAGATGTAGTCTGTAGTGATTTTTCCACTGTAGAACATTAAATATATATAAAGTGCTATAAGTGTCAAGCATCTACCTAAAAAAAAAAACCTTAATCTTTACTCTCACCACTTCAAAATTCATACCTAAGTTGAAACATGCCAAACTAATGAATGTTGCATGTTCTTATCAACAACCCTGATTATTTATTTGACAGGTTTTCATATTTTAAATGCAGACACACATACACATGCACACACACACACGCACGCACGCACGCACGCGCGCACGTGCACACACACACACACACACACACACACACACACACACACACACACACACACACACACACACACACACACACACTCCTTATGACTCGGAGAACACACTGAAGCAGGAGATAATATGATAAGAATGTAAAATGAGCAGATAAAAGAGGAAAATCTAACGTAATAAATACAAGATCAAACCAATAAATGGGGCTGTGCGATAGAGAATGTGAGACAGAGATAAAAAAAAAAAGTCCTGTTACAGTTAAGAATATTTGCATGTGTGTGACATATATTTCAGATGCACCCTGTGATCCTTCAAACACCATTTAATTGATTTTGAAAAATGTCATGGAAGCTGCTAAAAAGCTTCAGATGCAGATTTGAATTTGAATTTGACTGACAGCTGATTTAAACAACATGAGCTGAGATGAACAAATACAAAAAAAAAAAAAAGAATAAATAAATGAGAAGATAAACATACATTTTCAGCTAAGATCTTTACTTTAGAACAGTTTTTTACATCCAGATCACTGCTGGTCCTGATCAGCAAAGGAAACTGCAATTAAGTCATAATTTTAGTATTACATTATAAGATCATTCATTCAGACCATTCATTCCTCACCCACATATAGTGTTATAATGGTAAGGTTACAAAGGAGCTATGTGTGCCCTTGGCTTGTACTTTTGTGCACGTTGGCATCGGTTTGCTCTTATCATCAGCTGTCAGAGGAGATTAAACGCTATAGCATTTGGGGACAGAGATGAGAGAGAGAGTTCTTGGAGCGGCAGTTCTGACGATTGATTTGGTGCAGGAGAAAGAGAAATATAAATAAGCAAAGCAAAAAAAAAATAATTAACTCTCAAAAGGTCACCCACATTTTCAGCTGCTCATCTGCTTTTCTTTCTTCAATAAGATGGGTATTATAGCATATTATAAGCTTTAAACAATGAGAGTGACAGGGGTGTAAATATGCTAGTCAGATTAAACTTTGCCAGGAAGAAAAGCTCATAGTTTCATATAATAACTTCAGTATTATGCCAGACTTAATAATACCTTAAGGAAGCAATAGCAGAAGTTTAGGTTTCTGCACTGAGGATGCCTGAGGAATTCTAAAGATTGGAAACTGATTCTGAGATTGCATGGAATCTGCTTGGAATACAAATATTTTTGTTTGGTTGGTGTTCTTATTATCCTCACATAAAATATTGTAGTCACAAGATAACTCTGAATAGACTTCATACATTCATCTCTTAAAGTCCCACCCTGTGTTGCACTATTTCTTCTTGTTTCACTACTTCATATTATTCAGTTAATTATATTTTGTATTCAAAATATCCACAATAAGCCTAATAAAAGATGGATGTAGTCACTTGGCAATTAGTTAAAAAAATAATTAAATTCAATTTAAAAAAAAAAACTTCACAATGCAAATTTTTAAATGTGTCAAAAAACATTATATACAGTTAAATAACATTTCACGTTTTTACTGCCAAAGCATCCATCACTCACTCACTCACTCACTCATCCTCTATTCCACTTATCCTGTACAGTAAATGGTCACAGAAGGTCTGAAGTCTATCCCATGGAACTCAGGACACTAGGTGGCATACACCAAGAGTACGGTGCCAATCAATCACAGGGCATAAGTACTGACACTCTCTTACAAACACGCTAAGGGCAACTTGGAAACACCAGTGACTCTACTCTGCATATCTTTGGACTGTGGGAGGAAATCAGAGTACAAGAATGAAACCAACCAAGCACACAAAAAACACACAGACCTGAAAGTGAGACCCTAGTATTGTGAGGCCACTGTGATGATTACTATGCCTCCTGGCACCACACGATCTTTATTTAGCATAAATAAACTCTCCTCTACATCTCTAATGAAACAGAGCCCTCTGTGATTTCTCTTTACTTTAAAGAGTCCCTTCTTCAACTGGATTCCTGGTCCAGTGGTGTCCTCCAGTGCTTCCTAGGCTTATCACCTTGACAGGCACAGATTTTTAGGCCACAGCTTTCTTGCAACTGAATTCATGATTAAGGGACTTGAACTTAGTCCCTTTAGAATTAGAACAAATGACTCATTAATTTGTTACAAGTGAGTAGAGGTTTATGTGTTAGGGTTGAATTCAGATCTCACTGAACGTCTGCCAGATATTCCTAAGCAACAGGAAGACTCACCAGGGTTTCTAGATAAAAGTGGGAGATTCCCTATGTGATAAGTCCAGCTCACTATCAAATGATAATCAGCTGACAGCTTTACTTTTACTCTAGTCTGGCCTCAAGTATTACAATACAATCACAAAATCAATCACTGGCCTATGGCTCAAGGTGCACTGCTATCAAGTACAACGTTGTACACTTATGAACAATCTACACTCTGCACAGTCTAAGTCTAATAACATTTTATAGCTTGGATTTGCCCAGAGATTTTCTCCCCATTATGTCCTCCAAATATCTCTATCATTGCCAAGATGAGTACTGGAGACCCAAAGGAGCACTGTGCAGTCGATAGGAGGTACCCTTTCAATCACCTGCTCCAACGTTTTCAACAAAGCTGAATACTCTAAACTGTCCTCTTTCAAATAAACAATCAAAATGTTATGTTTAAAGATTTCAAAGCTCACAGAGGAAACTGTCTTGCCCTAGGGCTTAGGGCCCAGGGCTGGTTAGTATCCTTAGGCTTGTCTCCTACCCTGGAGATGGAGAGAAGCTACACCCTGATAAAAATGTACGGTACAGTTTGGTACATTTTACTGTATGTGGATGTAAGACTGACTAAGTTGTCTAAGCAGAGTGTCATCCATCTCACACACTCAGGATCCTGTATCAAACTCTATCTATCTTCCAAAGTCAGTTTCTCTCCTAGAGTCGAGTCCATTTATTACTGTCTATCACATGTCTGCAGCAATACTGGTGTGACTCCTAGGCTTCATCTTCCAGATGGTGACCCGACAACATATGAAAGCTTTAATCATTAATTTAATTTATCACTGGTGGTTGTGGCTATACACTCTCCAGCCACTTCATTAGATACACCCTGATGTGTGTGTGGGACCTGCCTTGATTCTTAGTGACAAAGATTCGACAAGGTGCTGGAAACATTGTTCAGAGATTTTGGTCCATATCGACATAGCATCACACAGTTGCTGCAGTGCATTTCAAGGGCGGCATATTCATGAGGGGAATCTCCCATTCCACCTCGTCACAAAGATGCTCTACTGTATTGAGGTCTGGTGACTGTGGAGGTCATGTCTAAGGAGCCAGTAGCATTATGATATGGTGCATTATCCTGTGGTCATAAAGGGATGGGCATGGTCAGGAAAATTTTCATCTAAATGATGCTCAATTGGTACAAGGAGCCCATATTGTGCCAAGAAAATATTCCCACATGAATATAGTTTCATTTACAAGCAGTTGAACTGGTGTACCTACTTAAGTTGTTGGTGAGTGTAATAGTCATACTAGAACAAAATGAAAATCTATATTTGCGTCCATTAAAACATACACTGTAAAAAAATAAATAAAAAAAAAGCGATAAATTTTACGGTAAAAAAACTGGCAGCAGTGGTTGCCAGAATTTTACTGTAAAAAATACAGTAGCACCGTTTTTGCACTGTGAAAAAAAAAAAAACATACATTTTACAATAAAAAACCAGCAGCTATGGTTGCCAGAAATTTACCGTAAAAAAACACGGTAGCAATGTTTTTGGTTCTACGGGATTGCACTCGTTATACTGCATATTTTACAGATTTTAATTGTTCTGTTTTTTTAAGCCTGGCCAGGAACCAAACCCAGACCCTGGAGGTGCAATCTTAACCACTAAACTATCATGCTTGCTACATAAATGTTTTCATTCTTGGAGTGCGGGGGAGACGTTTAGAAACTGAGGAAGTCCAACATCGACAACAATTGCGTAGCACGCATGGTAGTCCAGTGGTTAGCACTTGCACCTCCAGGGTCTGGGTTTGATTCCCGGCCAGGCTCAAAAAAAAAAAAAAAAACAGTTAAAATCTATCAATTATAATGAGTACAACCAAAAACATTGCTGCCATATTTTTTACAGTAGACTTCTGGCAAATGTAAGGTTTTTTTTTTTTTACAGTGCAATAACGGTGCTACCGTATTTTTTATGGTAAAATTATGGCAACCATACCTGCCAGTTTTTTAAACGTAAAATTCACCTTTTTTTTTTTTTTTTTTTTTTTTTTTTTTTTTACAGTTGTCTACTTTATTGTACAATAAAGCAATCAACTGGTTAAGGACATGCCAAATTGTTAAATAATAATAATAATAATCTGGAAACAAAGGTCTGAATGGCAGGGATGGAAAGGAATACTAATGGACTTGGCCAGATTGCCAACATTGCATACAGCTTTATAACTTTTAATCCTTGTGAGCACAGAGGACAGTCACACACACACACACACACACACACACACACACACACACACACACACACACACACACACACACACACACACACACACACACACACACAGAGAGAGCGAGAGAGAGCAATTTCTAAAATGTACAGCATGCATAGCATATCACTATGGTAAAGGAAAGTCATATTCAATTAGATATTAATGGACCAAGAAACTGTCTCTGCACAGTCATCAGGGCAACACAGCCTAGAGACAACCTTGCATCTATATGACTGACAGCTTGTTTTATGTTATGCAAATAATGAAGGAGGCTGATTTCCCTCATCGCCTTCATAAATAAAATAGAAATAATAATAAACGCTTTTGAGAGAAAAGGAAAGAAAGGGAGCGAAAAAACGCAAGTGTCCTCTGAGAAAGAATATAATATATTAAAATTTGAAAATTCTCTGTTTCAAATAAAGGTCAAACAGTGAGTGCAGCACTCAAACCACAGAAACGTCCAGCTGATCTCCATCCTGATGAATATTCAGTGCGGAATTTTACTAATTTTACACACTAATTCAAGTTTAACCGTGAGTCTCCCTTTCACTTACTGCCCACAGTATTGAGTGTGTAATGGAAGGGCAAATGGGTCAAACAGAACTGACCAAACGTAGCCTGCTTAAAAAATACAACCTTTACAAAACCGTTTTTTTTAGCAACATTTATTTTATTTATTTATGATTTTTTAGCTTCTGATGGAGGTTTCATTATCCAGCTTCAAGGGGCTTTTAGGGTCAAATTAGATCTTTAACTAAAAGTGCAGACATTGGTGTAGATAGAGTGAGGGAGAGATCCAGTAAATTAAATGATTGTTATTTCTGTCTACATGATGGTCCAGACAGAATCTTGGTCATGAGAAGAGTTTAGACGCTTACAAAACTTTCTATTTCTGTAGTTCTGTAGAGAGGGAGTGTTTTCTCCCTTGTTTGCTACCTTCTGTCTACACAAGGGATTTCAGTTCAAATTAGGACAACGATGAGGCCCTGAAGGGATTAAGTGTTCGTATATGTGTGTGTGTGTTTAATGAAATGTCATCAGAGGAGCACATTACAGACAGAGAGAAGAGAACACAGGAGCTTGAGATGAGACAACATGGCACAATAGCCTTATTCCCAAGAACCGATGCCCGGCTCCTGCTTAACAAAATCCCCTTTCACATGTGTACTTCCAGACAGAAGTTCATTGGCTATTTCATTTTTTAATTACTGGGAATTAAATTAGAATATTAGTCAAATGAATTCATACCCAGTACATTTCTACATTCATCCATTTATTTGTTCATGTAACCACTTTATCATGGTCAGGGATGTGGAGGATGTGGAGCATATTCCAGCAACACTAGGCACAAGGCATGAACAACATTTGGACAGGAAACCCAGGACATCATGCATTAATGTGAACAAATACATACATTCTCACACTGATGCTTTTACTCATTGGAGGAAATTAATTAAATTAACCAAATTGGAGGTAATAAGCCATGTTCATTAACCAGCACTGGAGATTTGAAGAAACGAGAACACCAAGGCGAATCCCCCATACACACACAATTCTTGAGGGGCATTACCATAAAGCGTTTCCCCTAAATATTAAATACCTTTCTCCCTGCCAGTTTGGCAACTGTTGGATGATAGGGAAGAGCTGGCAAAGATTAAATGAGGGAGAAAATCAGGGGGAAAAAATGACACACATGCAGTGAGAACATGCTCTGAAACCCAAACTCGGGATCGACACGAGGACCCTGGAGCGGAGGCAGCATGGCGGCACAGCAGGTAGCTGCCGAGTACAATTCCTTGAAATTAGTGTGAGATCTCATTTGCAAGGAGAAGCTGATGCATAACCAGGAAAGCAGATGACTTCTTGAAGACTATTTGCAGTAGTCACTTTTTGAAGTGGCTGATTTTAGAACACCTGCACTGCATATAATGAGAGACACTTATGTGACTGTATGTGCAGGATTCCCCAAATGTCCATGCAAAGATATTAACGCAGAGAAACAGTATTGTGCTGTTTTGCACTGTTTGCGGACCCGTGCAGTTTATGTTGTCCTGTGTTACAGTAGTTATGTGTAGCCTGTTTCGTTTCACCTATGGTGTATGATTGAAATTACAATAAAAGCCACTTGACCTGACTTTCCAAAAAAGTAGCTTACAGGAAGTAATCCAACATACAAACATGTTCCGTACCAAGAGCTCATTCTTAAGTCCAATTTGTTTGCAAGTTCAACAAACATTGTCTAGGTACTAGCACAGTGTTCTTTGGAATCGTGCTGATGGTTGAAGGATTCAAGTTAAAAGAATGAGCAATGTCTGCCACCTTGTACAAATTGCTGAACTATTTTGAGTTTGATCTCCTTGGTTATTGCTTGGCTCTTCTTAGCAGTAACAGCTCTATCGCTAATGCTTTCATGCATGCTTCTGGAAATCCTGGGCTTATATGGCACTTGCAGAAGATGCATGCTGCACGCAAATGACAATGTACATGATCTAACTTCAGCAACTGAACCTGCCCGATCACATGTCCATATCTTCAGAAGTTCTTAATTTGAAAGTTCATACATAGGGAACTTACTGTATTATATTTAAATAGGCAGATATTTAAAAGCCTTTGATTGGATAACTACTGAAGCTTTTAAGCTTAAATGATAAAGTGAGTAGCTTATCGCTTTTTCTTCTTCTTTTTTTTTTTTTGGTGAATATGTGTCCTAATCAAATGTAAAGGCAGTCTAATTACTATGTAGATTATTTTGGTCAGGTAGTGTGATACACATCCAATCATAGATCTCAAGAGCCGGCTATATAATTCTACATGACTGAAAGAGCCCCAGCATGGATTCTAAACCCTCTCCAGTCTCAATGCAATTGAGTTGTGAGCTCTGCTGTGACTTATTCCTCAAACAGCTTGAGCTGTCCGTGCCGTGTGTGGTACCGGCCATCACAAAGGCCCACAGGAAAAACATCAGATTGAGTCATGAAACAAAATTAAAGGTCTGCAGAGTGCTACACAGTTTGGTGTAGGTTTGAGATACTACATGTGAAAAAAGAATCATGACACAACATACACTCTGATGTTGCTTATAATGAAAAAAAAATGAGCAGCCTCAGCACATCGACAAAGCCAAGGCGCAAGCTGGGATCCATTAGGAGCGATTACATTTAATGAAATCCTGTCTCTTATGCCCAGTGGCTATAACGCTAACAGCTATTGTGCTGCCAGTTCCTGACTCTGTCTGGCACTATTTTTTGTTAACTTGAGATATGCCCCAGGTAGAAACTGCCTTTGCATAATTTTGGCTATTTTTTTTTTCTTTCAAATCAGTCATGTACAGAAAAGGTTATGGTGAGGCTTGGGGAAATTGCATCTACATTGAAGTTAAAGGGTGACATCTTTGTGGAAATATTCATTCACGTTTCCGCTGTAGCAGCACCAATAAGACCCAACCGGCCGCAATGCGACTGCACACTTCCCAAGGCACGTAAACGATTCATAAGCAATTTAAATGATAATAATGAACGCTTGTCAAAATGGAATCCAGTACCAATGAAGCGTTTTCCCAATTTGAAAACAAATTTATCGTCAGGAAATGATGTTATAATGGATTGGAGAAAAGTGTTTAATATTTAGACACGAATTCGCGACTGGCTGCAGAAATGTTTTGCGCTTTTGAAAGTCATCGTGGCGGATGCATGACTGTTAGAGCTCTAACCAGACACGTCCATATGACTGACGAGATGAAGGAAGAGGAGATGAAATGTTGGTAGGAGGTCAGACACTCAATAAAACAAACTGACAAGACAGGAGACAGATCAAAACAAGGGCAGTGGGAGAGCAAGAGGACATGAGATGGAGTGGTAACACGGCAAGGCAAATACAGCAAGGCGCAACGGAAAAGCAACAGGAAGCTAGGGACAGAGGAAGGACCAGCAGAAGGGATGGGAAAAGACCTAAACATACTGTAGGCAGGGGAGTTTCCAGAGGGATAAGAGAGATGAGGGAGAGGTTGTGAACGGAACAATAGTGATCAATATGTGTATTAGCGTCACTATATGTGGTTCATTTTCCCTTTCTGCACTAAACCAATACATCTGAACAAACAACAATAAAGCAATGAACAAACAAAAGCAATCATGGCACCTAACGATCTAACACACATGGAAATCTCATGTCAGATCAGTGCTTTATCTTTAAGGCGCTTGTGGCATGATAGCGCCACGGGAGAGCCGCAGTGTTTGGATAAGTGATCGCTTAATCTGCTTTAGTATGTACTATGTCTTCTATTGACACCCCATCAGCACCCATTCATGCTCTAATGACAGGAACAATGTGTCTATTACTGATCTCATTTGCATTTCAATCAATGCAAATTAGAGCCATTTAAAGCCATGTGAAACCAAAACACACGCTTGGAGATATCTATGGATAAAACACACCAAATAAATAAACTGAATTCATTTCTGCAAATATGAGGTACAGGTATGAAGAATTTATGCAGATAAGCACAGAAAAATTTGAAATCATTCCCTATGCATAGTGGTGAATGTGTAAGTGTACAAGTGCTCCGCTTATTCATGGAGCTGCTGCTTTTATTAGACGTGCTTTTAGCACAGCACAACAACAACAAAAAAGACGGTAGAGATGAATATTCAGATACGCAAATGCTCGCATAACCACACTGTCACAGGGAACTCACTGTCTACACACATCCACACACTCAATCTGCATATACTGTAGGTGCGAAGAAAAAAAAAGAGACTAGAGAATTCAGTGGAGAAAACAATACAAATGCAGACAAGCAATGAAAAAAAAATTGTCAGGGGGAAGTGTCACATTAGCTGGTGAATATATGAAAAGGTGTAGAACTATAAGGAAATATTAAAAGAAGAGGAAGTCAGTGGAATAAGCAGAAGGCATGGTGATTACATGAGTACTACATCTTCTCAAGAGCAGACAGTTAACTAATGACAGCACCACTTATCTCTCTCTCTTTCTATAGGAACGGAGAGAGAGAGAGAGAGAGACATATACATGATACAGTACTTCATTTTCAAGTCATATGAATATTACCATTTAGGCCTCATTACTGTAGCTGAGAACAAACAGTGACGATAGCCACATGTGAGGTTACATAGTGTTATATTGCAGCTTTATCGCTGCTGAGATCCCCTGGAAACTTTACAGTCAGGATCAGCACCACGTTGCTTTATGGAAGATACATGGTTTGTTTTCAATATTGTGCCAGGTGTCATAGAGACGGAGAACAGAAACGGAGAGTGTTAGGTTCATATCCGCTCTATCGGTGGCTAGAGGTTATATTGCCTACAGATAAAAAGTATTCGGTCGTGACATTGAACAAGCTAAGAGATTTAGTCTCGAGTCATGTCAGATAGTGGGGAAATGCCTTCAACAAAAGCATGAATTGTACTCATACATGACTGGCAACACTTAGATACTGAGATAATGTTAGCTTCTAATAGCACTTCTAATCATTCTAATGATCAGCACTGAAGACAGTGTATCTCTGTTTTAATAACTTTTTTTTTTCACAAGTAAGTAATATCACATGAGATAGAGTGCTGTTGTGCTTGAATATCAGCATAGCTGTGATGTGAGCATAGGACTGAGAATAAGCGACTGACAGTTAATGTAATTAAGAGGGTTGAAAGTTGTTCAAAATTAGTAACTTATTTAGAAACTTTTATTATTAAAAGCTATATACAGCAGTTAGTAATCTGATTGGACAAGAGGCATTCCATGGTTGGTGATTGTAGAGCATATCAGCATTGGGACATGCATCCAATGGAGCCAAACTATGGAGAATAAACCACAGAGGTGCTGGACAGTCATGAGTAACTTACAGGATTTCCCCTTATATTTCCACTTATTCGATTTTAGGATAGAAAATGTTCTATCTTCTATCTTAAAACTTCTGCGGTTGAATCCCAAATAATGTTAAATGGACAGCTAGTGAGCTACAGTATATACTGTAGGGTGTGCAATAAAAAAATACTGTAGTAGTGCCATTGATAGGGGGTTAGAGAGAGATTTGGGATTTAGCCTTGTGATACAAACTAGTTAGCTTGCATTAATAAAACACAGATGTTGTAGAGGCAATTTGGAGCTTAGAAGCAATTACTAAGTAGTGGTGTTTGAGAGAACATAACATTACCAGATGTGGTTTCTTGCCCAAAGTGCTTCAGTGACTGGTTTTGAATGAGGGCTCTTTCCAGTACTGAGGATAGTATTGACCTTATTTCACTCATGCTGTTGACCATCAACAATTAATGATTGTTAGAATAACTGGGACGTGGAATAATGTTTGTCCCAATGCTGATATGCTCTATAATCACCAACAATTGAATGCCACTTGTCCAATCAGATTACTGCTCTAACTGCTCTGTATAGCTTTTTACAATTTAAAGTGCATATCACTGTGTGATTTCTGGAGCATGTTAGAGTTCGCTTTTATCCATGAGAACACTACCATCCAATGAAGTGAAGCTTTTGATCACATGTCCCCTGACAAATAAACAGCAGGTACTGTATGTGATAACTATGTAGAATGTTACGGAAAACAATGATTAATGTATTTCAACCTATCACAAATTGGATAAATCTTTACATGATTTCTTGATCTCCTATCTACAGTACACCTTTTCTCCCTTCTATACATTCAAACATAATGAAAGACCTGTCATTGCTGCCAACACAACACTTGCACTTGCAACAACAACTCCTCTGTTTTTCACTTCAAGTAAGAAGAGCTCAGAAATATATTTACTGAAAGAAGGGAATAAGGATAACTAATCAAGGAAATGCCTATGGCTTTTCCATATCACTGATGATATAGAAAAAAAGCATCTATTTTCACTAGAAACGTCTTATTGTTGTCAACTCAACTGGATTAATATGAACGGAAACTCACTCAGTGATCTCCTCAGTAACAGTGTGTTCCACCTGGAGACGCGAGTTGACCTCGATGAAGTAGTGCTTCCCGTGTTTGTCCACCAGGAACTCCACTGTGCCGGCATTTTCGTAGCCAACCTGAAAGACAAAGCAAAATAGTAGCTAAACAATAGACACTGCGTGACATGGTTGATTAAAAATATATGGTCGTGGAAGGGGAAGGAACAAGGGGTATGGATTCCCTGGATGGGATGTCAACTCTTCACAGGTCACACACACACACACACGCACACACACACACACGCACACACACACACACACACACACACACACACACACACACACACACACACACACACACACACACACACACACACACACACACACACACACACACACACACACACACACACACACAATGGGCAATATGGAGCCACTATCCAGTCTATATAGCACATCCTCCAACAAGTACCAGGTGGTGTGAGGTGACGATGCTCACTACTAAGCCACTGTGCTGCTATTTTTGTACATCTGAAATATTTTACCTTTATAATGGCATATTTTTTCAAAATGTTCCTGCAGTATAATGTAACATATATAACTGTATACAGACATTAATTCAATTCAATTCAATTTTATTTGTATAGCGCTTTTAACAATTGACATTGTCGCAAAGCAGCTTTACACAATCAAAATAAGTAATTTTGTATGAAATGTGAATGTGTATGAATCAAAATGATAAGATTGACATTTACAATGTATTACAATGCATTTTTTTATAAGCTACCACAACCACCAACAGCTGCCCCAGATACACACTAATAGACTATGCAATATACAGTACACTGTATACTATGTACATATATATATATATATATATATATATATATATATATATATATATATATATATATATATATATTACCATTTATTAGAAAGGGTCAGCTCAATTGTTGATTCTCCGTATTATTCGTGCTTGAAAGCGTGTGCACAGTTATGTTAATTTATTTTTTTGAGAAATAAAGAAACATCACACAGCCATTTGAATTATGACAAATGAAACTAATCATACAATTTAAACAAAATAAAATCCATTGTATAAATGGAGGATGGTCAAGCCAGTCATGAAAGACAGATTTCACACAAATTAACTAAAACTGATAAATGAGGCCATCTGATGAAAGAATATGCCATCCCTTGAACCCAGCCAGCACAACCAATTATCCTCTCTTGGATCATGAGCATGGATGGCATTAGGTTGAATGCATTCTCTTATGCTATTTACACACTTTATTATCAACCCTGAATTTACCCATAATTCAGCGCGGAAACAAATTCGACCCACGAGGTAATTACTACATACATCTTTGTCTTTATATATTTACTCAAGTCAACTAAAAGCATAATAGTGTCCTTTAAACTACCCTTGTAATTCTAGTTTTTTTAAAGAGCCATGGCTGCTTGACATGTTTTACACAAAAACCGGGATAGAGACATTTCATTTAAATCAGCGCCAAATGAGAAATGTTGCTATCAATTCCCTCTCACTGACATTTTCAAGCCTCACCTTTTTTTAAAACCTAATAGCTAACAATGACATTTTTGGTTGTTTGTGACTGTAGGTATATTTTCATTCTGCAGTCCCACTGTAATGATATAACACACACACACACACACACACACACACACACACACACACACACACACACACACACACACACACACACACACACACACACACACACACACACACACACACAGTATTGCATGTATATTTATATCTTTATGTTAGACAATGCTGGTAGCATATAAATTTTACAAATCCAATATTGTAATTGTCTGTCACTTTATCATCCTTAGTTTACACTGTTTATCACCAGGCATGTTGTTGATCAATGTGCTAGCTTAATCAGTATTCTAAGTTGTCTTGTGACTTGAGCACAGAAACAATCAGTTCCAAGCTAATTAGAGATCATTAGGGTTTTGTCACTGTTTGTTAAAAATGTCCTAAAATCGAACAGAATGAAGAATTTTGCAAAAACAAGCCATGCATTGTTCTGTTATTTTGCTCTATATGTTCCCATCCTTGATTTAATCTGCTCTGGAAATATGATCGATACAGAGAGAGAGAGAGAGAGAGAGAGGAACCTGCAGTAACTAGAGGCACTAGAGGACTCTACAGGAGTAAACTGATGTCATCATTTCTTCAGCAGGCTTTTTGAATTCCTATTTCTGTATATGCTATGTGACCTTTTACGTGGTTAAAAAAAAAAAAAAACCCTTATCTTGCATTTGACCTGGAAGTAATACCTTTGCATAACTATTATAATAATAATAATAAAATAAAATAAAATAAACACACAACACTTATCCAAAGTCAATGTACAACAGCATGCACTGGCAACACTTTTTGAGTAAAGAGCCATAGGCAAGAGAACAAATGGCTGTTGGTAAAGAGAGAAAATGAGATTCGGGAATCAGCTGGACTCCTGTGTTTGGACATCAGCCCATATACAGCTTCATGCTTAGATAAGAGGGATAGGGATGAATGTGAAAAGAAATAGGGGTGAGTGTGAAAAAGAGAAGATGAAACAGCATGCTGAGACAGAGTGAAAAAAAAAACATGACAAGTAAGTGAAAGAAAGACTGTAGACATGTGCATGAAGTGTTGATGTAGCAGAGTGTGAAGAGATCTCGATGAGAACGAGGACTAATTCAAATATCAGGACATTTCATACAGGTCACATGCTCAAGAAAACATCAGCCAAGAGGATCGCGTCTATATGCAGCAACCCCAAGATGTTCCTCTGCTACGGAAGACTCTTAATCTTAATCTCTTTTTTTCTCTCTCAGTCAGCTTAGATGCACAGAGAGGATCAGGTTTAATCCAGTGCCAAAATTTACTGTAATCTGATCCAATTTCTACTTAGAATTCTGCACTGCTTACTAATTCCACATCACAGTGAGCCTGCCAACAGCTCTCTCTCTCTCTCTCTCTCTCTCTCTCTCTCTCTCTCTCTCACACACACACACACACACACACACACACACACACACACACAGTTATAAAGATGTTAATCTTCATGGCATGAAGGGTACACACATACAAAAAAAACACTTGTTTATCTAAATATAAGCCTCTTGACATCTTAAACCGCACAATGTATTTTATATACTAAATTTACTAATAAGTAAACAAACACAACTGAGTAAATAAATAAATAAACAAACACAAATGAGCAAATCTGGCAAAATGCACTCCATTTATTTATCATGCATCCCTCTTTTCTGTTTCCTCACACCATCCATAGTCCATTCAATCCATGTTCATTCAGTCCAGTGGGATTTATTTATTAATCCATGCTGTCTAATATAGCTATTTCGACAGTGTGATAGAAAATATTACCAAACCATAGCAGCAGAGATGGAGAAGTTGGTTTTGGGCCGGGTGTGTGTGTGTGTGTGTGTGTGTGTGTGTGTGTGTGTGTGTGTGTGTGTGTGTGTGTGTGTGTGTGTGTGTGTGTGTGTGTGTGTGTGTGTTTGTGTGTGTGTGTGTGTGCGTGTGTGTGTTTGTGTGTGTGTCTTGGGTTAGTTGAAAAAGGAGGAGGGGGTGTGAGGGATAGCAGGAGCAGAGCAGATGGTGAAGAAGTTAAAAGGAGGACAGCGGCACCATCACACCCAGTACGACAGAGAAACAGACAGGTACTAGAGGATACAGAGGCACGGGGCTAAAGTCGAGGCAGACGGCATGAGATGAGATGAGGGAGATGTATTGAGGGAAAGAGAGACAGAAACACAAAAGAAAAGAATAACAGACTGAGAGAAAGTGGAAGTAATCAGTGTCTTTTTGATCCGAAGCAGTTGCAATGACATGCATGACTGTAATAAGCTCCCTGCTCGAAGGGACACATGGCTGCTATGGTGACAGGACACCTACTGATATTATTCAGAATATAAAAAAAAAAAAAAAAAAAGGAATGAGAGAGAAGAGATAGACGCTGAAAAACTCTTAATAAATAAATCTGCCTGGAAAACTGGCAATGATTATTAAAAAATGTATATTATCAAGTACTCACGAATTGACAATCTGATCTCCACAATCCCCCCAGAGACCATCATCTCTAAGTAGGAGCTCATAAACATATGCCATACTCTCCCCCATCATGTGATCTCATTACCAGCTTAAGACTTCAGTATATCCCAAAGTGTTTTATTATCTTGCAACTCATTGCAACAATTTATTATTACAATTTATACATTTATTAATAAATTACATGCAATACTATGTAACCATGAATAGACTTTATGTCGTACTTCTGTTTATCCCTTATGTTCCCTCAGCAGCAGTCTCTCTCTCAAAGTGTTCACATAGCTCTCACAGTTACCAAACTGTGTACCTGACAACATCTAAAATGTTCACCATATCACCATCGAGTACACTTACAAATTCAATCAGACACACGTGGACAAAATTGTTGGTACACTTCGGTTAATGAAAGAAAAACTCACAATGGTCACAGAAATAACTTTAATCTGACAAAAGTAATAATAAATAAGAATTCTATGAATGTTAACCAATGAAAGTCAGACATTGCTTTTCAACCATGCTTCAACAGAATTATAGAAAAAAATGAACTCATGGAACAGGCCTGGACAAAAATGATGGTACCCCTAACTTAATAGTTTGTTTCACAACCTTTTGAGGCAATCACTGCAATCAAACGATTCCTGTAACTGTCAATGAGACTTCTGCACCTCTCTGCAGGTATTTTGGCCCACTCCTCATGAGCAAGCTGCTCCAGTTGTTTCCGGTTTGAAGGGTACCTTTTCCAGACAGCATGTTTCAGCTCCTTCCAAAGGTGCTCAATAGGATTGAGGTCAGGGCTCATAGAAGGCCACTTTAGAATAGTCCAATGTTTTCCTCTTAGCCATTCTTGGGTGTTTTTAGCTGTGTGTTTTGGGTCATTGTCCTGTTGCAAGACCCATGACCTGCGACTGAGACCCAGCTTTCTGACACTGGCCAGCACATTTCTCTCTAGAATCCCTTTATAGTCTTGAGATTTCATTGTACCCTGCACAGATTCAAGACACAATGCATAACAGAGCCTCCTCCATGTTTCACAGTAGGGACAGTGTTCTTTTCTTGATATGCTTCATTTTTCCGTCTGTGAACATAGAGCTGATGTGCCTTGGCAAAAAGTTCCATTTTTGTCTCATCTGTCCATAGGACATTCTCTCAGAAGCTTTGTGACTTGTCAACATGTAGTTTGGCATATTCCAGTCTGGCTTTTTTATGATTTGTTTTCAACAATGGTGTCCTCCTTGGTCGTCTCCCATGTAGTCCACTTTGGTTCAAACAACGACGGATGGTGCGATCCGACACTGATGTTCCTTGAGCATGAAGTTCACCTTGTATCTTTTTAGAAGTCTTTCTGGGCTCTTTTGTTACCATTCGGATTATCCATCCCTTTGATTTGTCATCAATTTTCCTCCTGCGGCCACGTCCAGGGAGGTTGGCTACAGTCCCATGGATCTTAAATTTCTGAATAATATGTGCAACTGTAGTCACAGGAACATCTAGCTGCTTGGAAATGGTCTTATAGCCTTTACCTTTAACATGCTTGTCTATAATTTTCTTTCGAATCTCCTGAGACAACTCTTTCCTTCACTTCCTCTGGTCCATGTTGAGTGTGGTACATACCATGTCACCAAACAACACAGTGACTACCTGGAGCCCTATATATAGGCCCACTGACTGATTACAAGATTGTAGACACCTGTGATGCTAATTAGTGGACACACCTTGAATTAACATGTCCCTTTGGTCACATTATTTTCAGTATTTTCTAGGGGAACCATCATTTTTGTCCAGGCCTGTTCCATGAGTTTATTTTTTTTTATAATTCTGTTGAAGCATGGTTGAAAAGCAATGTCTGACTTTCATTGGTTAACATTCATAGAATTTTTTTTAATTATTACTTTTGTCAGTTTAAAGTTATTTCTGTGACCATTGTGAGTTTTTCTTTCATTGCCCGAAGGGTACCAACAATTTTGTCCACGTGTGTACATGCAACGACAATTCTAATTGCGAGTGTGATTTATTTCCTCAACATCTAGATTGATGGTCTCATAAAAAACCCACTCTCTAAAAAAAGAGGTAGAATTACAGAATCATTATGGAAGTCAGATTATATTTATATTGTAACATATCACATCCAATAATGTGTCATATCATATGTAGGAAATAAAGCACCTCATGTGATATCATTACCAGCCTACCATTAATTATATTCCTTTAACATCATCTCCAAAAGTATTGTATTCTTTTATACTGTACCATTGCAACTTGTCAAATTTCAATTTTTAAATTTATCAATAAATTACATGGTTACATATTTGCAATCATTAGTAGTTTACCACTTACTAGCGTAAGTATCCATGATTGATGTGAAAAGAGTTTGTAGAGAGTTAAAAGGTTACAGCTAAAATAAGATGATTTGGTAATTGGAGAGTGGATTACAGATGAGAAATAAAAAAAGTAGATCAGATAAAGTTTTGTCTTAAAATGACTCCAGCATGTTAAAATTCACTTGTACTACTTGAGTGGTACAACTGTTTTACTGTACAGTGCATTACTGTATTTAAGCTGTAAGCTGTAAATAATGCAAATAAAAATATTCTGTTTAGATTTACAGACAGAATTTTTATGGCCTCCAATGTATGAAATGTAAAGATATCAGTAAATGTACAGACAAACCTTTCTTTTATTCATATAGATGTTCCCTCAGCAACTGTATGTCAGAGTGTGTGTATACATAACATTGTGCAAAAATTGCTTATATCTTGCTTACAAACAGCCAGATTTCTTGCATTTTTATGTCCTACATAGTGACAATGCAGTCAAAGCATATCTTGATGGGAAAAAAACAAATCAGTCATAGGTTGCACCTTAAGAAATAGTAAATGTTTTACTTTTTGCTGTGACATTCTGCAAAAGAGCCCAAAGACACAACTTTAAAATTAGTTTATGTAACAACCTCAGCAGCAACCTCATTTCCCCTCTCGTCTGTTTTAACCCGCTCAGAATTCAGCATCACCAGCAGACTAATCAATGAGCTGATCATCTGTCATCTGCTCCTATTCCTTACTGGTTCATGCCTTAAGTTACATGTGTTTTATGCTTGAATGATTCATAGGTCACTGTGGGACTTAACAAACAAAACCATTTCTCAGAAACTGGTGAGGTACAGGAACTGGACTAAAAAATAAAATTTAAAAAAGCCAAAAGGAAGCTTGGAAGACTATTCACCAAGATTACATTAAAAATTCAAGAAAGTCTGTTTTTTTAAAAGCAAAATATAAAGAAATGAGGGGTGACTGAAGACTTTTGCACAGTACTGGACTGTATATACTGTAAGCCCGTACACCTGAGATTATATATGAATGCACATTAGCTTTTACATAAATGTTAAATAATCATCTTCCTACAAAGATCTTCACCATATCGCTACATTTCTCTGATAGTTCTCTCCTTAGTAATAACACATTTGTAAATGTGCTTTTTAATAGCCTAGTAGTGTACGTGGCCTCAACCATGAGATGAACCATTCCTATAGAAACAAATGTTTTAGAAAAAACACATTACCATAAAAAACATGATTTACCTTATAGCCAGTCATGCTATTATAGAATATTTACTGTTTAATCTTTAAGCTTCTATATTTGACATAATTTTTCAATCGTACTGTATTATATTACTGGACAAATCTTTGTCATTATTATTATTATTATTATTATTATTATTATTATTTGTATATATTTTTTAGTAGTAGTAGTAGTAATTAGTATATAAAAGGCCCTCAAACATGCATTTTTCATATTAACTATGACAAACGAACCAAATTGTTTTTACATATTTTGGTTTTGGTTCCTTAAATCCTTAAATCTACATATATTTGTTGTTTCACAATGTTTCGTTTGTTAAATGCGCCATCTGTGACTTGGAGCTGGAGCTCTATCTAAACACAGCAGTTAACTTATATGGTTCAAGTTTTCTTATAAATATTAAGTGGTATCAATAGAGATCCTCTCAAATGTAGCTCATCTCAGTTAAATTGATTGGCACAAAATTAATCCGATACAAAGTATTTGTCTTCTGGGAGAATTTTCTGATGAATTTATCATATCAGACATTAATAAATGAAAATTAAAATGTGGAGATGTAATATTGTGAACTTTACCATATCTGCTGCAGGGATTTAATCAATTCTGACTACCGCTCACAGAGAGGTCACTGGATTTATTCTACTGCGGCTCTGAAAATTCCTCATAATTTGTCAGAGCACTGCTTTCCAATTGTGTACTGTTTGTACCCGATTAAAAAGCATAATGTGGTTAAGCTCACTCATATTAGACAGCTGGATTGAAGTAGAAATATGCAGCATATGGCCCAAAATGAGCAAAAGTACTCTTTTCTATTTTTCAATGCATATAAGAAAACTTCACATACCTTATCAGCATAATATCTGAAATTAAATCTTGTAGTACTTTAGTAAATGTTTAATGCTGAAGTTTAACAACTGCCCTTAGACTTGCTTTATATGTGCCTTTTACAGACACTCGGAAATCAGAACTGGCCTTGGTCAGGCTGCATCACGATTAATCACTTAAAATTCTTTTTTTGTCATTGCATCTTCCACTATAGTGCAGAAACTTTTTCATTTCTAAACCGCTTTATAAAAGCAGTTTTTTTTTTAAAAAAGGATTTTTTTAAAACAGATTTTTTAAATTTGTTTTTATATTTCATGCTCCTCTCCTACACAACTACTGTAGCTATTAGTACAGTAAATAGAAAACGCTAATGGAATTCTTGTCTGTGGAAGTCACACCTACACTACAGGTGACAGGCTTTAAGATAAAATGGTATCAAGTTAAAAAAAAAGATAAATAATATAAAATAAAATTATAATATGCTTTAAACACAGCATTGAACTAACATTTTTTTTTTGCTTATTGTTATACCATTAATGAGGCTTTTATTTCAAAATAAAGTAACTTGTATGATTGTGTTCACCTCCACAAGGCTTATTATTTCCTACTCACAAGTTGTTTTGGTTTGTAAAGCTATAAAACTGAATTTAATAAGCATGCTCCCTTTGTTGTAGTGCTAATCAAATTATTATTAATAATACATTATTACACTGGGGCATAATAATATTTCAGCGATAGAGCATTTGATAACTTAGTAAAGGGAAGGTTAGAGGGACAACACATGCACACACACACATGCACACACACACACACACACACACACACACACACACACACACACACACACACACACACACACACACACACACACACACACACACACACACAAAGAATGTAATGTGCAAGCTTCGCAGTTAAGTGTTAGCCTTTCCTGTCATTCAAGCATAATGAGAGGAAGAGAGCACGCGAGAGCGCAAGAGAGAAAGAGAGAGAGAGAGAGAGAGAGACAGAGAGAGCAAATGAGGAGAAGCAAAGACAGACACAGAGAGTGAAGTACTGTAGGGCGAAGGCTGCTTAGAAGTTTCTGATTAACAATGACTAAGTCAGAAAAAGATGTCTGGATATGAGAGTGAGTCATTGCAACCAATTTCCCCAAACCCATATTTAAGAATCACAGAGTAACACAACAGTTACCATAGTGACAGTGACTTTGAAATGAAATAAAATAAAAATAAAATAAAGCATATTCTCCACAATCACATTCTTAATGCACTGCATATCTGTCTGCATAGAAAAACTGAGCTTTTGTATTCCCCTCTTTATTTTTCATCTCAAAGCTCCTGGCCCTTAATCTACCTCTCTCTCTCTCTCTCTCTCTCTCTCTCTCTCTCTCTCTCTCTCTCTCTCTCTCTCTCTATCTATCCAGTTAATGTGTCTGAATCCCCTTCTTTTGCTCCTTCAGTCCATTTGTTACTCATCTTTCACTCACAGACAGACATGCAAAACACAAGGCTATAAACAGCACCTAAGAGTAGCCTCTCTCTTTCCTTTACCATCTCTCCATCTCTTTCAGACTCTCAGAACACCTGCGTTTTTAGACTGAGACATGAATATAATCCATTTCTTTGCTTTATGTCAGATCTGGAAAGGTGAAGGATGCTGCTGCAGAAATAGGGGTCAGCGCACCTTTTCAGGCTGTCAGCCATGTCACACTGTTGTGGGTCTCGGTGGAGAATGTCTGATGTGTGGCCACACAGCTGAGCACCACTTCACTACACTAGGAGTGTGTATGTGGCTACATACTGTATGTGCCAATCTTGAAAATTTAGACGTATGCTACTGTATGTTTAAAGCACAAATATATGACAGAATAATGTGAATATGAATTTTGCATATTTAAATACAGTAGATGTCACAGTGCATGAACTTACAGTATGTAGTAGGACTGTATTAAGATAAGTGCATCAAAAGTATTTTTTTTTTTATGTAGCAAAATTTCTACTTGTAACTTCACTCTTTCATTCTCTATACTGCTTATCCTGTACTGGGTCACAGGGGCCCTGGCACCTATCCTAAGGGACTTTTGCACAGCAGTGGGGTGCCAATCCATCACAGGGCACATGCACTCACAAAGACACACTCACTCATGCAAATTTGCAATTTCAATACATTTAAAAATCATTGGACTTTGTGAGGAAAGTGGAGCAGCCCTAGGAAACCCACCGTGCACTGGGAGAACTATGCCACTGTACCACCATCACCGAGTCTCAACAGATAGATCACTAGCATGAAGTTTTTTGCAAGGGCCTGGTGGCTCAATGGTAGATTTCTTCTGCCATATTCATTAATATTATTATTTATTATTTTAAGATATTTGTTTTTTGGACAATATTTAGGACGTGTATTTAAGGTACGGATTTGGACTCATATTATATGCTTTAAAGTCCAATTTTTCAGGAAGTTAAAAACAGAACATATTTTATATAATGTGACTTCTTTTTCATTCACCCATATGACATTCATATTGAAATACTTTTGTCACCTGCCAAACGTCATATAAAGGCATTGCAGCAGTTTCATACTTATATATGTAAACATTATCAGGATTAACATTTATCAGAATTTTAGGTAAGGTATTTTATTGTAGAAATAACCAACTAACTGACAAATGGTAGATGAACTCTGGATAGGAAGACTGACATAACCATGCCGTAATCAATTCATGTCAGTTATCAAAAGCTGTCATGCCATGAGAGTTCAAGTGAGCAGATAATGTCATGTTCCATTACCAGTCACTGGCAAGACATTTCCCATAATGCTTACCATCATAACAACTTGTGTCACATGCTGATTTACTATGAGTGTACTTCGAATAAATATCAAGATGCATACTTCATGACAAGCATCATATACTTTGATGACACTGACTCTTACATGGAAAGGTAAGTGTAAGTCTAGACCTGCCAACAGCTAATGCGACTTCAAGATGTTAAAATGAGCTGTAATACTATGAGAATCCAATGTGAGTTTGAAGTTACGAATGATATTCAAATCTTTAGATTGGTTACACCAGTTAGCCATACCATCAACAGCACTACAAGGTAAACTGAACAATATTGATCACAAGCAAACTGGTGACAGGATCATGGCCAACCAAGGCTCACCCATATCTGAGAGCACCAAAGACCAACCCGTCTGATCCGATCCCACAAAAATGCCAATATAAACAAGTAATCCCCAGACAAGCAAATCCGATCCATTGAAACCCTACCCTGCAACCCAAAGTAACTGCTGTCAATGTCTTGGTGATAGGTCTCGTGAAGTCATGACCCAAGAAGCCAGGCCAGGGGACCTCAAACCCTGTGGTTTTAATGTTAATGGTTTTAATGTTCTGGCTGATTGTGCTTTATGTCTATACCAACAGAACTGCAGGCCAATCCACCTGATAACATTTTCCAATGCATTATTTCTTGTAATAAATAGATAGCTTTGGAGTAACATCATGAGAGTGTACCAAAAAAAAAAAAATGAATGTTGAAAGATAAGAATCCAACCGAGATTATGTCTTGCAATTTTGTGTTTAAAGCAACAGTAGTCAAAAGTGCAAACAGTGGATACCTGAGGAAGGTAAAATAGGCATGGGTGATTTTTTTTTAAAACTATACAAACTATAAATATAAACATATACAGCATAGTTCTGGTGAAGAAAAAATATTAGGAGTGCTCAGCAGTTTGTTAATAATGGGGGCAATGGCTCTCGGTATTCTCTGGACTTACTGATGTCCATGGTGTTGTAGTCAGTCTTGGCTCTATTTATTGGGTTGCTATATGTGGAACCTATACAGTAATTATGTAACTTATGTCATTTGTAGGCAAGTGAGTGCACACTGTCAGGCCTGTCTTCTAACTGACACATTCTAATTAGCTACCTGGTAGCTTTCATATGGTGGAAGTTATTAACTTCAAGAGAAAATAAAAGAAACTGGTAAGGAAACAATAGTATATCTGTATCTACTGTAACTGTAATGGGATGAATAATAACAAGAACTAATTGTCATGTGAGTGCCATATTCTACAGCCCATGGCCGCTGCATACTCCAGCTCGTGTTCTGGTTGGTGGCTTAAGGAAATGGCCAGAATGGCCTACAACACACAACACACACAGTTCACAGCATCATACTGATTATGCATTATGCGCTGATTAGGCTTAATCTCTCCCACACATGTTATAGATGCACACACTCCAAACACACCATGGACATGAAGGATCACTCAGAACAGCATTTTATACTGATATACCAAGCCTTGATATCGTGTTTATTGAATTGGTTCCTGATTCTCAATTTTTATCATTGGTTTTTAATTTAGGCTCTTACCTACCATGTCTCCTGCACATGAGCTTCTACTGTCTAATGCTAACTTGTTTATTAGATGTTCAACAACATTAAGGGTTGCCCCAAGCAGATACGGAGTTATATCATGAGTCACTTTTTAAATGTAATTTAATGTTTAGTGGTAAGAGGACTATTACTATACTACTGTACTATAAGAGGATAATTAATAGTTGTTAAAAGCACATCATTCCACATCACTGGGTTTTTTTTGTGATCAGCATGTAAAAAACATGGGTTTTCTGTCTCCCACATGTTCTACATATATGCTATGCAGTGTATATATACAAAATATAATATGGTTAAAATGGGTTTTTAAATGACCCAGTGGAAGCAGAGCTTTCAGAGTGTGTTACAGTTCCTATTTTTATTGGAAAAGCTGCTTTGAGTTAATCTCAATCATTTTTTATGCTTCTTAACACATTCGCTTCCAAGTTCAAAGTTTAAACAAAAGTTGCTTGCATTTTCTTCTTCCTCTCATATTCAGAGTAATCTCAAACACATTTAATTGAGGTCTGGGCTCTGGGGTGACCAGCCTATTGCTCTGAGTAAAGCAGAAGCGTATTCCTTTCATAAATATGTCTAGATCTTCTTATCAGTGTGCTTGGGGTCAATCATTTCTGTAAAATGTCAATTATATTTTTCTGTTCAGAATGTTCAAAGTGGAGTTAATGAATGCAGATGTTGATCAGAATTTGCCATGCTTCCAAAAAACAAAAAACAAAAAAAACACCACCTCCAGATGGTGGTAGAAATCCTTGTAGTTACACCTGACTACTAATTGCAAGGCTATTGGAGATTTTGGGAGTCTTCAATTGTATTGAAGACCATATGTTACTTATAGATCTAGGCCCACATCTGGGTTCAGAAATCCCATCTGAAATCACAGAAGTTTGGTAATGGTGCAAGTTTTATGTTTTTATCCCTTGACATCCTTTACAAATAAACCAAATATATATATAATTAATATATACTGTCTGTCTAATCTGTATGGCTATTTTCAGTAGTCTACTGTGATTTGCATGGCTAATATAAGTCCAATTCTCAGTTACACATTTTTTAAATCAATGTTTCTTTTATAACCTCATTTTTCAATCTCATCTCTCCTTATTTATCAGTCATATAGTTTCAACCAAGCAATTTGATTGAAGAAGATGAGGCATTCCATGAGGTCTGATATAGAGTACAACAGCACTGGGATGTTTACCTATATGAATCACTCCACTTCAAAGGTGTTCTAATAATGGTTAACCACTGATCAAGAGCACTGTGTGCTCTGTGTGGAACAAGCGATGAACACCTTACACTGCACACTAGCTTTCCGTATAATGCTATTATGGGTTCAACTGAAACCCAGAAGTTAGCTAATATTCTAAAGAGGATTAAATGCAAATGCAAAGTAAATCTCGTAAATTTCTCAGGGACGCAAACCACCTCCAAAGTTTACTTCCAATTACTTTTACCTCAGTTAATTATACCAACTGTCTCCACCATATACTCAACCAGTCAAGGTTAGTTAGTTCTATTCTTTGTGGAAACATATGCGTTGGTGGAGTGAACAAACTGGGTAAACAAATAAACAAATCATAATCAATGAATAATAAATGACATTTTTCAAACAGTTGTATAAAAGCAATATCACAGTCGAGGTAGTGCTGTTATTCAGTACAACATCACGCCAATGTTTAAACATACACATGACAGAACTGATTAGCTATAAGGACAACGTCAGACAATAGTTTTTTTGGGAACAGATTTAGCAGATTTTACCTCAGCTTGACTCTCAATAAAATATCAATTGCCCTGCTGTAAAAACATCTGCCTCTCATTCCACAGTCATTCAGTATCAACTATTGGTATGTTATACATTTTATGTCAGTATATGGATATAATAGCTGTCATAAATATTGCCCTTTTTACAATATGAGGTTTACTGTTACATAATTGTTATAGTACATGTACTAGCCTTTCCTTGCATCAGAAAAAAATGCTCTAACTGCACTACTACTGTAAAGCTGTAAAGTCACAGCAGCAATTATAAGGTTTTTTTTTTTTGTCTTTTTTTTTTTTAACAAGACTGACATCTGTTTCATACATGCAATTACTATTTAGAAACAAAGTATTTTATCAAATGCTCTTTTGTGACCGTTTTGCTGTCGCATGTAAATAAACACCACAAGAACAGTAACAGCTTCCACAAGTAAAGCTAATGAGGGGTATAATGTCAGAATTTAACATGATTTAAATCTGCATACTTTTGTCAGACATTCTCTGTCATTTTTAGTAATGATCTTATAATTAACATTAGTGTTACAATGTCAATTTTTAGCTTTCTATTAGCAAAGGATGATAAATTCTGCCTTAGGTAATGCTGCCATGGAAACTAATCCTATCTGTGTGTGTGTGTGTGTGTGTGTGTGTGTGTGTGTGTGTGTGTGTGTGTGTGTGTGTGTGTGTGTGTGTGTGTGTGTGTGTGTGTGTGTGTGTGTGTGTGTGCGCGTGTGTGTGTGTGTGCGTGCGTGTGTGTGTGTGCGTGTGTGTGTGTGTGAGAGAGAGAGAGAGAGAGAGAGAAAGAGAGAGATGTACATCTATAAAAAATCTAATATCCAAGATGTCATCTAATAATTCTGCCTTGACACGAACACATTTTGTTAACATAAAGTTCTCCCAAATGTTTTCCCTCCTTAAATTCTGCTTATTATTCAGTTATTCATATTATAACATATTATTCAGTAACTAATATGAATTATTCAGTGCATCCAGTGAAACTAATAGAAAAGTTATGCAGTTAGAAGAGTGAGGAATGTAGCTATCCCAAAGGGTTTATGGGGTTAATAGAGCTGCATGGGAAAGTGACCTTGAAATGAAATTATAAGGCTTATTCAGTATATTCTGTTCAGTTTTAAGCTGCTAACTGAGCAATTTGATATTGAGCCACAAGAACTTGATACTTAACAAGTAACACCCAGGAACACTTTTTTCTAAAAAATAAAAACAAATTCGCTTACACTTAAAAAACATAAAAATAAAAAACAGTTCATGCATACACTACATGCTTGCTAGGCGGTGAAGAAAATATCACATGGAAATTTATGCTAATGCAGTGGTTAGCACTGTTGCCTTGCACCGCCAGGGTGGCATTCTGTTCTGCTTAGTGGTTTTCCTCCAGGGACTCTTAATATGTCTATTGGTTACTTCCCATAGTCAGAAGACAAGCACTATAGGCTGACTACACTTTCCATAGTGTATGACTAGATGTGTGACTGTGTGTGTGTGCTTGTGACTAATAGTTGGTTGGCACTACATCCACGGTTGTCCAGGAACAAATTACAGTATAAGGCTGAATTCAGTGTTAGTTTGTTAGTTTAGAAACTGTGGTGCACTTTTTTTATAGAACAGCTCACTTCCATATGCAAAATCAAAATCAAGCAAAAGACTTGTATATTAAGACTCAAGCCTAAAATTATTAAACAAAACAATAAAAATAAAAAAAATGTGGTGACATTTTTAAACATATACTGTATCTTTTACAAAATGCATTACTTAATAAACCAAATATTAAATACACCAAATACTATGAGGAGCTTTAAATCAGTAAAATCAGGACTTTTTATTGTTCAGAATAACAGAACACATTTATGATAGTAACAATGTATCCTGTATTTGGTCCTGAGTTTCCTGAGATAGTGTCTTGGTCCACCACTACCCTACACAGAATAATTTGTATGTACAATGATTGGTTGGATGGACGTATTCTGACCTAAATTTCATCAGTCCTGGTTTAACTTATACTTAAAAGGCTATATGTAAGACACGGTTTTCTCATGGTGAAGGTGGCATTATAAACGTTTTAGGGGTTAAGAACTGGCACATCTAACTTTTATCTGGAGCACTTTAGGAAAACAAGGTTCTTCACGAGTTCTTTGAGGTTCTAAGCATAGATGCAAGTGAAAATCTATGTGCTTTATTATCCAACAAACACAACACACTTTCTTAAAAGTGGAATCAGAAACATTAGCTAGGAATCTGGACTATAAATGAGGTCTATGTGCTAACACACAGAAACATTCCTAAAAGCAAGAGCAACACACTCTGGAAACCATGGTACGACATGGACTAAACAGGGACAAACTTAAAACAGCTGGAGATACTGTATAGTCCGACCCTCCTAATGCACGACCCTGAAAGCAGCTGAAACCTTTTCTAAGACTGAAGAATTCTGAAGGGTTTAAATTTTTCCAAGGAAACCAGAGTACCTGGAGGAAACCCACCAAGCACAGGGAGAACATGCAAACTCCATGGACACAGACCTGTGGTGGGAATCAAACTCGGACCCTGGAGGTGCAAGGCAACAGTGCTAACCACTATGCCACCCCAAAATGCATGTAATTTATAAAAAATGGCTTGTCCAATTCTTCCACTCAAACTTTGGCAAACTCTAGTTTATACAAACGTCCTAATCCATTGTCTGCTTCCAACAGTTTAGGAAAGACCCAACAGGTTTGTTTATGGGTGTGATGGTCAAGTATCCACCAACCTTTGGCCATATCGTGAGCCAATTTCTCAGAGAGTGCACCGGCAAAATAAAATGTTCCCAGCACAGTCTCAGAATGATAACCATGATTTTTCTTCTCTAGAAAAAAGTTCTCTGTAAACATGTGTAAATATTGACTCAAGGCATCTCTCCTTGTAGTGAGTATTTTCAATACACAGATCATCTGACCTGACAGAGTTTGTTCTGAATGAAAAAGACCTGCGTGTCTAAAACCTTCTGAGAGCTTTACTCTGAGTCAGATCAATTTTGGAAATGTCATCTATTTGCCCTGGATTGTTAAAAGTCAATTCAATCAATCTGGACAATTCATTTGTAAAATCTGAATAGGTTCATGTTGGACAATGACTGTCTACCTTAAAGTTAACCTTAGCCTTTCCTGCACTAACTGTACTTAGATTTTACTGAATTAGTAAATACTAAAATATACCATACCAAAATATACCATATGTAATGTTGACTAATTAACAAAGCAATTCAGCACATGTATTAATGTGCGTAAACAGTACAAACATTAATCATTTACTCAATCCCTTACAAAATAAACTGAATCAATTACTGCATATTCTTAAATGTTGATAACTTGATAACCTATTAAATATAGAAAAAAAAATTGTATACTCAAATGTTAAATGATTTGGTAAATAATGGCAACCTTAAGGATGAGCTACCTGTTACATGTTGACTTAGGCTTTTGTTTCATGTGGCATTTCAGAGCTTTGTGAAATAAGGTGTAAAAATTATATATATATATATATATATATATATATATATATATATATATATATATATATATATATATATATATATATATATATATTATAATAATAATAATTATTATTATTATTATTTTGCAAGAATATTACATCTGCTTGAAATATTCCCCTGCCCCATTTATTTAAAATTTCCTTGCACTGCCCTTTAGTGCTATTTCACCATTGCATCATCATAATTTAATTGTTAGGGTTTCCAGTTGTAATGTTGTTTGTAAAAAGTGTTAACTATATATCTAGTAGTTTTGTTATTAATTTATGCAAATGGACTTAAATAACATATATATGGTTTAGTCTAGCTACCTTCAGTTGAAGTCTTTCATCACTGAAAGTCACCAAAACTATGTCTAATAGGACTTATTGCATTCCTGAGCTGGATACTCATTTATACTCATGAATTTGGCCTGAAAATGCAATCACCTTCTCCAAATTGAAATAGCTCCCTTGAGCTAAGCAGATATCTCAGTTGACTTTCACAAGTGATACATCCATGAGTTTGGAAATAGTCTCTTTATGAAAGTTTAGCTGCTCGAAATGTCCAATTCACCTTTAGCTCTCATCAGCATTTTGTTGATTAGGCTACCAACACATAGACATATTTTGTAAGAAAATGCGATTAATTTCAGAGAATGTTGCAGTTTTTAATTAAAAAAAAAAACTATTCTATGTTTATAGTAAGGGGAAGGCTTTGGCAAAATGTTGATCTAATTGCACATATGTTGACTATTTATATAGAGACTAGTGCTGCCATTTAAACAAACCTAATAAAGGAGAATGTTGTGAAAAATTATATGTAGACCATATAGAATACACTATAAGCTCTTACGAGTACCAAGAACTCCCACACGCATTTATATATATATATATATATATATATATATATATATATATATATATATTTTTTTTTTTTTTTTTTTTTTTTTTTTTTTTATTTAAACAGAGTATATGCATAATGAAGAGAAAGCTCCGTTAACACTAAACAAATCTGATAGTGTGGATAAAATGAGATTGGCAATATACAGACCTGGTCACTGAGCTACAGCAGGCATGAGAGCATCTAGTGGAATGACACATTCGGAGATAATAACTGAAATAACAACGCCGCCTCCCCCAAAAAAAACTCAGCAAGATTTGTGAGTGAGTCTCATTACTGAACACGGACACTGCAGAAATTGGCCTAGTGGAATAAACCTTCTCTGCATAAGTATGTATAGACAGTAATTTCCAAGCTAGTTTGCCAATTTCAGGGTGTCTTCATTTTGGCCTTTTAAACAGAACATTCAGCATGCAAGGTCAAGCCACTGAAATTGATTGTTTAAAAGTGAACTGCATGGCATGCACGTCACCACGCAGGCAGAGGAATAATCAGTGCTAGAGGAGATTGCTATCTCTCTAGATTCAATAAACGTAGTCCCGATTACTCTTGTCAGTCACCATGGCAACCATTCATGACAGCTGGCCGGGGGAAATGAGGATGAATATCTGACTAAAGTCTGAAAGAGACATACATAGGCTTTCATACACACCCCTACTGTGGATTACCAGTGAGCATGCTTTTAGTAGGACCACAGGAGACAACTTCTAGTGTCTTCCTAGGCAAACGCAATCTCTTTCCTGCATTCCTGAAAATTAGACATGCAAAACTAATCACTGCTGACAGAATAAGGACCTCAATTACACTGCTGGGAAAGGATAGATAAAGAGGTCCGAAGCTCCATCCTTTTTTTTTTTTTTTTGTGCCCAAGCATAACACAGGACATTACGAAAGGCTTTGAGAAAAGAAGACTAGGTTTTTATTTTAATGATTGGAATATCTGAGAGGTTGGACATTGTGAAGATATTTGGCTGGTCCTCATGATGGGGGAAAAAATGTGAGATTAGATATAGGTATAGGTGTGCTTGGCAGGTGGGGGTGTTCTTGCATAGAAAACATTTGAAGGAGCGATGGACTAAAAATTAGCTGAAGATTACAAAAAGTTCATTAGAAAGGCTTTTTCTATGTTTTTGTGTACAAGTAAACTGTAAGCTTTTGTTACTTGTCTAATCCGAGTATGGTTGTGTTTTCCGTATGGGAGAGGTCAATCTTTTCCTTTCCAATAAATTCAAATTAAAAACTGAAATTGGTGGAACTGATCTCCTCAGCTCTGCCAGAACATTTGTCTAATCAACAGAGATATTGGGTTTAGGTTCAGGGGAAGTTGAATTGCCATTTACCCTGCGGGCAGCTTAGTGTTGTAATCTCCTTCACTGTAAATGTAACTGTAGTGTGCATGTGTGTGTGTGTGTGTGTGTGTCCAGTCTGCGTATATGAGGGCGTGCATATGGAATGAAGATCTTTGTGTGCCAGCTGAGGGCTGGAGTTTATATCACTAGGGGCTTGTCTGTTTGGAAAGATTTGGCAGCCATTTGTGCAACACCCACTCACTGCAGTTCACACAGCCCCAAGGAGAAAGAGAGAGAGAGAGAGAGAGAGAGAGAGAGAGAGAGAGAGAGAGAGAGAGAGAGAGAGAGAGAGAGAGGAAGCATAGTAATAATTTCTACTGCTCTGGAGCAAGTAAGGGTGATATGTGAGAAGGAAATGATAGAATTGGGTTAGCTCAAGCTCTTGTGTTAGTTTATGAGTTTCTCCATTTCCAGCTTCTCATGTGGGAATTATTCATAGGCTCTGCTTTTTTTATATGACCAATCACCTCGAAGCTAATTTGTTTCTAGTGACACATGCATCGATTTGCCAATAAAAACCATCCGCAATTTAAATCATATTTAGAGGGAAAAGTAGAAAGAGCCAGGAAAACACACATAAACACATACACACACAGAAACCGGAAATCAATGACCAACCCTGGCATATTCAAGCCTACCAGATAGGCACATAAAAGGTTCTAGACAAGACACACACAGACAATCACGTGCAATCAGCGCAGGAATCCTCAAATTAGAGCAGAAATACATTGATTATGGTTTTGCACAAATATTAACACTGCCTGTGTGTACGGTATGTGTATCTACAGTATGCCACCCATAACACACAGTATATGAACGTATTGGTTATCTCAAAGGCTTTTATGCATATCATGATTTTTAAGATATCTCCATGTTAGGGTAACAACATAATTACTATGCGATTCGGTTTCTTCAGAATACGATATTTCTATAATAATGTGCGGGTCTTCATATCTCTACTCAAGACAGCATAAAATGCACATAAAAAATATATATATATCAACCAGAGTAATTTTATGACTACAGGGCATTTGCAGGTCGTAGAACAGAAGGAGCTGACAGACCAGCGAGCGACTGAGAAGAGTGCAAGCACCGCAGGGTCAGAGGTCCTAAATGAAGGTTCATACTGACTAAGGAACGCTGACTTTGTGTGTGTGTGTGTGTGTGTGTGTGTGTGTGTGTGTGTGTGTGTGTGTGTGTGTGTGTGTGTGTGTGTGTGTGTGTGTGTGTGTGTGTGTGTGTGTGTGCCAAGCAGAGAACATTTTTCCTTCACAGGAATGTACACATACTGTAATATCACAGTTGAAGCATGCGCCTCGTGTACTTTCATATCTGTTAGTTTTTCATCTTAGCCGTTCATTTCAAAGCAGTGTAGGTTCATCAGAGGAAGCCCTTACAGAGTCAAACTTCATGAAGCTTAATGTGAAAAAATAAATGTGCAGGATGTTGAATCTCTCTTATTTCCTTTACTTTTGGGACATTTTAGTGGCAAATTCATTCTTAAGGAAAAAGAGTTCACAAAGCACAAAGAAGTAACAGGGAGAACACATAATCAGATGGGTGGATAATTAAATGAGTGAGCTTTGGCCTGAGAAGGTCTCGCTTTCTAAAAATAGAGTACAGATTTCATACCTTCCATATATGGCACGGTTTTTCAGTAATGACTCGGCAGTCTTCCATTAGACAGCGGACAAACGGGTGGATTGTCAACGCTTAAGTTACAACCAGGGCTGTTTAGACAAACAGGTTGTGTCAGGAGATAAGTGTCCAGTTGAAAGGTACAAAAATGTCTCTTTAAGTGTGTGTGCGTGTGCGTGTGTGTGTGTTCTTTCTGCTGTAACTGATTTGATTTTGTCCATGTCAACGTCGCCAACAATAAATGCTACCCTTCAGAGACAGAGGACAATTTTACATGTGGTACTGCCATTGGAGCTCCAGGCTCTTCTATATGTGTGTGTGTGTGTGTGTGTGTGTGTGTGTGTGTGTGTGTGTGTGTGTGTGTGTGTGTGTGTGTGTGTGTGTGTGTGTGTGTGTGTGTGTGGGTGACAGCAGTCTTCATTGCTTCATTTTGACCCTATAAAGATGAGTGTCTTTCTCAACCACTAGTTACTTATCTTGTCTCATCCAAAATAACAGGGTACTTTTGGATTTCCTCCATTTTTAGCTTCACTCACTGCTTAAAATACTATCTAAACACATCTCCCATAACATGCTCTCTCTCTCTCTCTCTCTCTCTCTCTCTCTCTCTCTCACACACACACACACACACACACACACACACACACACACACACACACACACACACACACACACACACACACACACCTTCAAGGCGGAATTTCCATTATCAAAACAAGCACACAATATTATTGACCTTTAAATCAATATAGTTACATGGATCAAATAAACACAAACTACAAAATACAAAGTAATTGAGTTGGGATTTGAAGAGCTGCGTGTAAATTAATGAGCTATATAAATTAATTTATAGAATGAAATCAGCTTTGATGAATTAGCACAGAAATCAAACCAAGGGCAAGAAACGCGGTGGAATAAAATTGCAGGATTAATAAAGTTTGATAGGACAAACCAAAGTGAATTGATGATTGAGTCAAGCTTCTTTCACACAGCTTGTTCAAGGCTTGCATTACACCTCGCTACTATGCGTGAAAGGCACGGAGGCAGAATCTGGGGTTGTTCTTCTTGCGCCTTTAAATCGGCAGTAGAGATGACATGAAATCTGTCTGCACGTGAGAGCCAGAATTGCGGGGGTTTGAGGTTTTGACACTTGTGATGTGTGAGACCTGCTACAAGGCCCGGTAGAGAACCAGTAAACATTTCGCGGCTATGAAATGAAATGACTGTACAGTACTACAGTAGTCGCAGGGAACTGGGCAGACAGAGAGGTCAGCCGAATCAACACACAGTGTATGACTGATCTAAATGTGCACGACTAGCAAAAGTACCTCAGCATTCTGTTCAGCCCTTATTGTAGGTTTTTTAAAGCAACAGTATGTGGGGTAATTCTGAGGCATATGTTACACATTACTAGACCAGATGTGGAAGGTACCTACAGTTTGTAAGTACTTTTACTTTGTTACTGTATATTTCATATCCTGCATCTGTACATTATTTGAATAGTTTTATTAATGGGTACTTTTCACTTTCCTCCATAACGTCCTACAGCAAATATCCCTACATTTACCTGCATGGCAATTGTGTAGCTTGGCCAGCACTGCACTAGAAACAGACATTATTCATACACATTACGACTCTTCTGAATCTGGAACAATTGTGTGCTCCTTAAAACCAATGGGAAAAATGCCTTCCTTATACTTTAACCCATTGTTTTTTTTTGTTTTCTTTTCTTTTTGGCTATTTTCTTCCTTTACTTTTTTTTCTTAACATATTTTAACATATTCTGTTTTCATTTGCCTTTCTATTTTATCCTTCCCATCATCCAGTGCACTGTTTTATCCCTAATCTTATCTCTCATCTGTTCAGGTTCATGTCTCATTCGCTCATCAATCTACTTTTCTGCCTTCGCAAGACGCCGAGAGCCTGCGATGTACCAGAGGGCGAGAGAATGAGATAGAGAAAAAGGGGGGGAGAAAGACCTTCTACTGTCACCACGTAAAGACTTATGTTTGTTGTACTCATGTACTCACCAAAGCATTACAGTGGAAGGTGAAAAGCTTTCATAAACAAATGTACTTACGAGCATGACCCCATCCCCCATCCCCCCCCCCCCCCCACACACACACACACATACTCAATTTGCTGAAGTGAACTTATAATAAGTAATATCAGTTTTTCACAGTGCTACATGCCACATAAAAACTGATAAAGACAAACACTTTATCACTTTAACACCTACCCACACAACTACACACATTTTCACATTATCCGGGAAATGTTTTAATACTACAGAGCATTGGTCATTGGTCTATGATAGTGCAATATGTAATCATCATTTAGACGTAATATATTTCTGCAATGATTAAATGTGCATGTTGAACTTACAGTACCAGTCCTCCAGTTAAAGGGTCAACTGTTACTCGAGTGCTGCTAATGACTGGCTCTTCAGATAATTTCCAGTTAACACGCTCAGTTTGATGCACATTAAATAATGAAGAATGGGGGTCAATGTAACATTATGAATGAAGTCAGTGTTGCTGTAGATATTAGATTAACCCTTTCAGCATACTTTTTCTATGCTACTATGGTTCGCTGCGATAAAAATCTATTTTAAAAATGCCCTAACCTACTTTAAAAGGATAATTGGTCACACAGTGGCTTAGTGGTTAGCACTGTCTCCTCACGCCTCCACAATTGGGCACTCAAATCTGGCCTCCGGTCTGTTTGCAATGAGTTTGTATGTTCTCTCTGCGCATGGTGGGTTGCTTTGAAGTACTCTAGTTTTCTCCCACAGTCCAAAGACATGTGTTAATTTGTGTTTCCAACCTGTCCATACTCCAGCAACCACATGAAACCCATGCACAAAGGCAGTAATATAATATAATAAATAAATAAATAAATGAATACAAAATAAACACGCACACAACACATACTGCACGTAAACACAAAGTGTGAGCTGATTTACTAACTAGGTCTGTGGAGGATTGCATCTTTTATGTGCTTTCGGTTCTGTTTTGTTCATGGTGTTTATAACTAATTCAGCAAGGCTAGTGTTTTAAAAGATGTAAAAAAAAAAAAAAAAATTTTTAAGTATGCCATAATAAACAATTCAGAAAGTTCCTTAAAATTGTCATGTTCTTTCTTGGGCTTTTTGTCCTTTTTAGGATTGCCACATCAGATCAGGGTTTTTTTTTTTACGGTCCAGATACAGTACTTCTTCTACAGGCTTAGGACTGAGAATGAGAATTTTCAGTGTCTGGGTATGTGGGGCCTAGAGTTAGGAGCATTGCTCAAGGACCTAGCAGTGGCACCCAAGTGGTGGCGAGACTCAAACCCCCAACCCTGCTTACATGATTGTACCTGTACATATTGTTCTGACTCTGATATCATCAACCAAGCCTTTGAAAAGACTTTCATTCAAATTCTCAATATCTAATTAACACAGCTCACTCAGGGCTACAATCTTAAAAAACTCATAAGCACAGTTTGAACAGCTTCTTAACCAGTCCTACTGCATTTATTCAGTGTTACATTGTACACTAACTGTCAAAGGTTTGGACACACACATTCTAAGTCAACAGTCTTTCTGTAGAACAATGCTGAAAGTGTCCATCAACTGTTTGCAACAATCTCTTCTGAACAGTTGATTGATGTTGTGTCTGCTACTTGAGGTTGTGTCATTCACGTCGGCTCTAATCTGAGATGCTATTAATGGACGATTCGCAGCTGAGGACAAAAGTCTTGGTCTACCTTTCCTGTGCCCGTCCTCATGACAGCATCATCATAGCATTTGATGGTTTTTGCTTCTGCACTTGAAGATATTGCCGAATGGACTGCTGTTTGTCTTTTAATAATTGCATAATTCCATATGTTATTACATAATTATAATGTCTTCTAATATAATGTCTGAGAAAAATCATTGTATTAGATGGTGTACGCAAACCTCTGACCTTTACTGTACCTGACTTTCTTAGTCATTTTACTTTTAACTTTGGTCGAATTTTGTTTTGTGTGAAATGTGTCCAACTGCAAAGCAAATTTGTTTTCATTGATTTGAATCTTAGTTAATCATATGAAAGTAATCTCATCACCAAGAAAGGAAAAAAACAATATAGCAAGTACTGTACTGCACCTAGCAGGAATAACCACTGCTCAGTAATCATTGGATCTAAAGGAATTCACACACACCATCATGCCTAGAGACAATTTACTGTAGTAAAGCCCATTCACTACTGAGGTGAGAGGTACTGTAAGAGCAGGGCAGAAAGTAGTTTTACATTCTTACCTCTATTACTGTATGTATCCCAAGGCAAGGAGAGAAAAAACATGACGGGGATGGACAGTCCTGTATATCTTCTAAGTTTCTCTCTATGTCTCTACTTATTCCACTTATAAGTAGAATAGCCAGGGGTTAGAAAGGGATTTGGGATTCAGCCTTGTGTTTGAAGTTAGTTATCTGTGTAGCTTGTGTTAGCCATGAACAAAGTGGTTAGGTGAGTCATGAACCTGTCGGCATGCTGGCAGAAGCTCACACTCACATGAAAGATTGAAACACAGATGCAGGATGGAGGCAATTCAGAACGACTTAGAAGCCATTACTAAGGTGACAAAGTGTTGTTTAAGATGGAATAATGTTATCAGATGATTATTTTTTTGGCTGCAAATGCTACTTTGTCTGGTTTTGGGAATGCGGATGTGTGTGTGTGTGTGTGTGTGTGTGTGTTGATCCATCACTGAATCTTTTAATGGTATGCACTAGTTGACCAAACTGGTATATTTTCACCTATGGGTATAAGGAAACAAAAAATCTTAAGGCAACCATCATGGACACAAGGAGAAAAGTGGAACTCCACTCTGACCAAGTTTAACACCACCTATCTGCTACTCACTCACAGAATATTAATCTTAAATGCTCCAAAAACAACACGGAACAGACATTCAAGTCATTCCTAATGAATCCTGTTATCACAAAATACAACGCAGTCTAGAAATCTTTTACGCATGTCACTAACAATTAATGATTAATGTACATACAGTATGCATGCCAGTATGTCCAAAAACAAAGCATGTATACTATTATAATACTGTATGCTGCATGTTTGTACACATGAGACCACATGGTGCCTGGGGACTCACACTGCCCCCTGCTGGGCGAAAGCCATGTCTCGAGTGCACATAAAATGGCAGGATTCCCTGTCAACACCCTACGACCATCATCTTGCCAAGTTTCATCAAGGGATGAAAATGGAAACTATATCCATCCTGTCTGCTGCAGCTCCTCAATATTATTTTTTTCCTGGGTCTCCATCTCTTCCTGTCATCTGTCCTCTCTCCCGCACCTGCCAACTTCCCTAATGTCATTTCAAAGGACGACACATACAAATTTGATTCTCATAGGAGGGAATGACTTATCAAAACTGACAGCTCGCGCTTTATCAGCAGATGTGAATTGTGTACACACACACGTACACACAGGCACACACGCACAGACACAAACAAGGCACTACTGGATCTCTGACCTAGGAGTATGTGAGAGAGGGATTACAGATTAGACTCCCCACCTAGTGATTACGTGTGTGTGTGTGTGTGTGTGTGTGTGTGTGTGTGTGTGTGTGTGTGTGTGTGTGTGTGTGTGTGTGTGTGTGTCTGTGTGTGTGTGTGTGTGTGTGTGTGTGTGTGTGTGTGTGTGTGTGTGTGTGTGTGTGTGCGTGTGTGCGTGTTGATGTTGACAGGGCACAAAAATCAGCACAGGTTAATCCCCATAAAGAAAAGATTTTCTCAGAGTGCAGCAAGAGTGATTTTCATTTGCACTCCTGAATATCTAAATGTCGATTCCACCTTCTCATATCGTTTATCCACTGGGACATTATGACACACTCTGTAAGACTTTAAACCTCTTAACAGTATTGCTTCCGTTTTATGTAATACTCATCAAGCATGTACACCAAACATCAAACATACACAATGCATTCTTCGCTTCTGTGTCTACAAGCTGCCCTGAATACATCAGAAAGTTCTGCTGAGAGGAGGGGGGGCGGGGGGGGGGGGGGGGGGATATTGCAATTTCTTACACTCATCATGAATCTTTGTGTAACTTTAGAAAGAAGTGGTTTGGTGCTTCTGAAGTATCTGAGACATCAGGTTGTCAAAAGATTGCACAAAGATTCAAAGAACATAATCCATGGTGAGGTATGACATCATTCCTGATGTCTGCAGAACAGGACATGATCTTCCCTGCACTACAAATTACACTGTTTAATTCTTTGTAGAGCGCACACACACAGACAGACACACACAGACACACACAGACACACACACAGACACACACACACACACACACACACACACACACACACACACACACACACACACACACACACACACACACACACACACACACACACACACACACACACACACACACACACACATATACATGCAAACACTGATACCACTGTCTAGACAAAAAGGTCTCACACATAAATGATCCATTTTACTGCCTTTAGCTTTGATTAAGCTTTGCAATGTTGTGGCACATTCATATGTGAAAATGTGCTTGATATAGGACAATAATTTGACTCTTCTAATATGGCAATCTTTTCGAAGAGTTTGAATATCTGTTCTTCTCCTTCAAATGTTTATCATTAAATATACTGTTTGTGTGTGTATATATATATATTATATTGTATATACTGTATACTCAACCTTGACAGTGGGAACAAATGTTTTCATTTTCATGTATTTTCATGTACTAAACATTTTCATGAACTCAAGCACAGACCAGTTTGAGAAATACAGAGTGAGAGAAAAAACATGTGAAAGCGGGAGAGAAAGGTTAGAGAAAGAACAACAGGGCACTATGCAAATTTTTTAACAGGTTGAACTGGTGCATGAAATTTTTGTGTTGTGGAACAATTTAATCCCTAATAATACTTCTCAGTAAGTATTAATCTGTGTAGGCAGGAACAATTTGCTACTTAAACTGAAAAACACAGATTTGTAATTTTTAACAATTTATTTTTTTCTAAAATGGACAGCCATCTATTATTATTATTATTATTATTATTATTATTATTATTATTATTATTATTATAAATAAAATGCTTATAAATTATATAAGTTATATACAAAATATTATATATATATACTTTGTATATATTCATTCTCTTTTTGGTCTTGTAGCCTCTCATGTTCATCCTATATCTGCAGGAAAGATATTGTTCTAATCACTGACAATGACACTGAATAACATTTGTGATGATTTTCTGCATTATTTCTTGGGCAGATGGAAAATCTTTGATAATTACACACATTAAGTAGTGAGAATAATTATTAGATTACGTAAATGACTACAACTACGCTGATCATGCTGTGTGGGTGTAACTGCGATCCTCCTGATATTACTGTAGCACCTGAGAGGCAGCACTGTGTGGTCCTGTAAAAAGGCAGAGCGAAAAGGGGAGAGAGGTGGAAGCAGAGGATTATGGGAAAGAGAAAATGAAACAAACATGCTAGAGTAAAGAAGGATGAGTGGGAATATAATGATGAAGATGATAAAGGATGGTAAATAGATTATAAAGTCTGATAGAATGATGGATATAGTGAAAACCATAATAAAAGAGTTTAAGAAGTCTGTCTCATTTTTAGCTCGGTGATCCCTCCTTGTACATTTTCCTGTGCCTGGTATTGCAGGGATTGATAAATAAAAGCCATGGATTTAGTCACACGGAGAACACATCCCCCTGTAGGGTTAGCAGACAACCCTAGTATTAGAATGCCATTAAATGCGCTAGTCTGCACAAATGGGAGGGGGAAAAAATAATGATGTGTGTGTGTGTGTGTGTGTGTGTGTGTGTGTGTGTGTGTGTGTGTGTGTGTGTGTGTGTGTGTGTGTGTGTGTGTGTGTGTGTGTGCGTGTGCGTGTGCGTGTGTGTGTGTGTGGGAGAGTGTACCTGCTTGGCGAGTTTAACTGAGTCGGATGTGAGTCTGTCTCTGAGATGAGGGTCCAGTTGAGCCGCAGGAGCAACCTCCACCACCTTCTGATGCCGTCTCTGTATGGAGCAGTCTCTCTCATACAGATGTATAACATTTCCATATTTATCACCTGCGAAAAGAAGAGCAAGGGGACTCAGGTAAAGGATAGATAAAACCAAACAAATCGCTTTCAAAAACCCTAGATCCTGGCCCTGGTATTTCAGGCAGTGTTGTGAGCACTGTTCCTTTCAAGTTTCCTGGGATTTTGCAGACTCCTACAGAGCTAATCACTATGCAGGGATCTCATCTCGTCAATAAGATAACAAGGGTGCAGGAAAAGGGGCTGTTATTTGTGTCTCGCTCACTGATACTGGATTTCATAGGTAGAGAATCCCGTGGTGACCTATGAATGGTGAGACATCATTAATCATCACCTAAGAATGGTGGACATCATTAAAAAAAAAAAAAAGGTCTACATGATTTTTGATTTTTTTCATAGATTAAAATTGTTTTTTTTTTTTTTATCAGCTTTATCTTTGTCTGTTTTTGAGCCTTACCCAGAAACCAATTCAATCCAGTTTGAGACATATGGTGCTTTTAAGAATGCACATTGTCACAAAACAGCATAACAAAAATCTTTTCATCATTAATAATAATTTTAAAAAATGAAGCAAGGTTTAACAAGAGAAAAGAAACCCCTCTCTGATATGATATGAGGTGAAAACCAAAAATGAAGTGATAGGACTGCAGAGACTCTACTAGGTGACTTAGCTCCTTAGGCTTATAAACCATTACAGTATGCAGGTCCAGAAGACCTAATTGTGCTGGGATGAGCATAGAACAGGCTCTAGGATTACAGTACGAGTTCTTAGACTCCTGTAAAAATACAGTATTCAAGTTTATCTTGGTCATAATTTTGTTTTGTGCGACGTAAAAATCTACAGTGGAACCATTCACACAAGTGCAAAGTGAGCCTTAAGTACAGACGCCAGAAGCAGAAGAAGACTATCAGGATAAATCAGGCATGCTCGGATGGTGAGACGAGTTACAGCAATAGAAGTGCGTCAAGATCAGACACCAGCATTCCATCAGGCAGCTAAGTGACCAGTAAATCATCTCAAAAATGCATTGCCATAAAATGCTTAATGTAACAGTTACATTCTCAGCATGTCACACACATACATAGACACGCACACACGCAAACGTCTCAACCCTTTTCGGAAGATGTTTTTCATACTTTTTTGGTGATGTGGCACTGAAATGAGTATGTTTCAGTATCTTTTGGGTGTGATCCTGGAAAACAAACTGTTATGAACTTGAATAGATGTATGCGCTCAGTACTGTGCAAAAGTCTTGTGCCCCCCCCCCCCCACCCATTTCTTCATATTTTTCATCCAAAGAGTCAGACCTTCTTGTATTTTTAATGTAGTCTTGAGTAGTAATTCTCCAAGCTTCCTGAAGGACTTTTTTTAGCTCTCATTTTTGTTTGTTAAGCACCACAGTGACCTATGAATCACTCAAACGAAAAAAAAAAAAAAACAAAAAACCCAAGGATGTAACTTGGAGCATGAACCAGTGAGGAACAGGTGCAGATGGTGATAATTAAGCAGACCAGTGAGTAGTATACTGGTGATGCTGAAAGTTAAGCAGATTTAAAAGATGAGAGGGAAAATGAGGTTGCTACATAAACAACCTTTTTTTTTTTTTTTTTTTCATTTTTAGACACTTTACAGCCTGTTGCAGTAAAACAGTTGTTCCCATGACTTTAATTTAATCTACATTTAATTTAATTTAGTACAAAGAAATGAGGCGTGGCTCCGGACTTTTCGGATGGCTTAGTAGTGCACATGACAAATTGGTTAGCACCCAATGCGCAGTGGTTATTATACCAGAAGCTTAGAACCAGAGTCAAACACATAAGAGCACAAAAAAAACCTATTCTAAAAGTCTCCTGATTTGTAAATACTGCATATTCCCCTCTGACAATATTCAGGACAGCCAGTGCAACATTTAGTGTCCTTCAGCCAGTTTAAGGAGACAAGCACCGGCTTAAGAAAAAAAAAAGAAAAAAAAAAACATCACGATTGCTACTTTGCATCACTGAAACTGTATGTCCTTGTTCATTCAAAAAATAGTGCACTGCTTCCACTAAAACATTCCTGTTTTTTTTTCCCATAACAAGCTATATTCACAGTTAAATGTATCATATGAAGTAAGCAAGCACCAGGCACCAGAGGAACAAATCACGCTTAATGAGTGAATATACTCCCACATAATGGCTAGAATATGTCAGCGTCAAGCTAATAAATCATAGTAAGAGGAATCACCACAAACGCACACAAACAAACAAACACACACACTCTCACTCACCTAGAATTTGCACCTCGATGTGGCGGGGTTTCTCAATGAACTTCTCAATGAACAGAGCGCCGTTTCCGAAAGCAGCCAATGCCTCAGAGAATGCCCTCTGATAATTCTCCTCTAACTCCTGTAGAAAAAAAAACAAAAAACAATTTGATTCATATATACAATTTCTAAAACACAGACATGTACTGAAAGTGGAGTAAATCCTCAGAAGAGAATTTGTTCTAGGAGGCTCTGCTGTCTATGATGCATAAAAACAAACAAACAAACAAAAAAAAAAAACATGATAAGCTTTCAGTACTGAAACATCTGCATAAATTTATCTCCCTTTCTTTCCTACCGAGCCAAGGTTATTTCACCCTCTTGCAGGTGTATAAATGACATTAATACTGTTTAAATTATTCATATAATGGTGTTACATTTGTTATAATTTGCCCATATGCTTGTTATGAGTTATGAATAAATTATTAGGCAGAGTGTATGAGAGTATAACTGGGATTAATAAGGGGTAAAACCTTATGTTATTAAAAAAATATATATTGACCATACAGAAGGAGAGAAATTGTTATATTCTGCTGGATAGCCACCACATTTATCATCACAAATATGAATATACACTAAGACATATCCACACCTCATACTCCCTGACTACCCGCATGCCACGGCCGCCTCCACCATAGGCTGCTTTAAAAATAATGGGAAAACCGTAGGTCTTAGCAAACTCCTGAGCCTCCTGTAGGGAGGAGATTGGCGCATCTGTCCCTGGCACCACTGGAACACCTACACACACACATATATAAATAAGCAGATTATTAGTATATCTTGGACTTATAGGTGATTTTTTTTTTTTTTCTGCTAAAGCAAAAACATCCTACCAGCTTGGATGGCTATAGCGCGAGCCTCGACTTTATCCCCCATCTTGCGCACTACATCAGGACTCGGGCCAATGAATCTAACCCCTGAATCCTCACAGGCCTGAGCAAAATCCGAACGCTCCGACAAGAACCCATATCCTGGATGGATGGCATCCACATTATTCTCCTGCGAAAAAAGAAGACAAATGAAAAGGTAGAGCGTAGTGAGAATGTAAAAAGGGGTTTTAAAAAATGGAAATAAGAAAGAGGGAGAAATAAATAGCATGAAAGATAGAAGCCGTGCGTCAGCTCTAATTAGTCTGAGAGTATGCAAAGCAAAAGCGAAATTTATTAAAATACCAATCGGGGGTAATTGGAAGCCAGCCTCCCTGTGTTGGCTGAGTGTGTGCTCCCCATGATAATGGATTAGAAGAAAGAAGCCCACTAAATCACTTTCACAGAATAAGGCTGGATGGATTATGTATGGGAAACTCTGTGTGTGTGTGTGTGTGTGTGTGTGTGTGTGTGTGTGTGTGTGTGTGTGTGTGTGTGTGTGTGTGTGTGTGTGTGTGTGTGTGTGTGTGTGTGTGTGTGTGTGTGTGTGTGTGTGTGTGTGTGGTACCTTACTGGTAGAGTCATAGATAAGCTCCTGGTCTGATATATGAGCTGTCTACTGTAAAAATTACACAGAAATCACTGAAGGCCCAATCTGTGTACCATGTTTAGAAGTAAATGGGCCCTGAAGGTCTGACCAGGCCCCTGTTTTCATTAACCTTAGCTTTGAAAGATTGCCATTTATTCATATTATCTCCATGCTAAAATTACAGGAAAAAAAAAAAAACACATTTTACAATCACTGCAAGAGAAACCACAAAAGATCATTTCCAAAGCTAGAATAACATTCACCTGGCACAAAAGTCTCTTTGTCTCCTAATAAAGCACAGCCTGAACCTTGTGTTCATTTAGAGAGACCCAGCACTCAATATAATTGACTCGAGTCTTCACATCCTGAACTCAATTAGCACACAATTCTCATGGTGCAAACATTATGAAGCAAAACTTTTCACAGCAGTATGAATGTAGGATTGGTTAAACACTTCATATGATTGCTATACAGTGCATTGAAACTGTGCAGGGCTGAAGATCTGGAGTACGAAGAATAACGCAGGGTAGGGAAAGAAAGAGGAATAAATACAGTATATAAATATAAATACATCATAAATATATCCAATCAGGGTTAAAATCTGATATTGAACTTGTGTCCTAATTTGCCAGTGTCCTTGCATACTAGTCTACACAATGTTAGCTACCAAACATATAGTGTGTTAGGATGGTGTTTTTGCCACAGCAAGCTGCCAGAACAACTTCAGTGCACCTTGGCATTGATTGTCTAGAACTTGACTGTAGGAATGCAGTCAGGCTCCACCGCACACCCCCAGGCACCAGCACATACCCTAGAGGTCTTGTGGAGGCAATCCCAGGGGGAACAGAGCCACCTCGATGGCACAGTTGGAACCTACACAATATCAGGCATAATGTTTTACACTGTAATGTGGCTGGTTGGAGTATACCTACAGTACTGTATGGAGAAAACGTATTCACGTCTCGGTAATCTGAGCATCCACTGCTACTCTTTTGTATGTATTATCATTTTGGGGAGATTTCGATTGTAGCTCAACATGCACTACTATTTGTTGCGCAGTTATCAAAGGCTCATATGATATTTAACTGCTGGCCATTTGGTTTGGAAATCTGTTAACAAAGTGTAAGCCAACATTTGCAAACTGAGCTGTCAAAATGCATAGTTTTGCCAGTATTGGAAAATGAACGAGAAAAAAAAAAAAACAAATGTGTTTGGTAAATGTATTGTAGAGAGGCAATGAAAAGCTTATTTACAGTTTGGTCCATATGGAGTGCTGTGTGAGTTTTGAAAAAGTGAACATGGATTTGAACATTTCAAATGACAAAAAAAAAAGGCAAAAGCATGGCTGTAGACCGTAGATTTGTACTTGAATTCAGGGTCAACCCACAAGATTGTATCTTTACTGATTAAGGAGAACTAAACCTCAACAAATAATGGAAAATATTGACCACCAGGCCATTGTGGTACAATGTACCCAGGAGGAACGGCTCTGTGTGCTGCCATGAGCCAGTATGGGTCTATATACAGCAGTTCAATTAAATCAATGATATATATTTCATCAAGATCAGAGCAGGAAAAACAGTCTTGCTATAGTCTTATTTCAGATAATGTACTAACAGTGCTGTGACAATGCTGTGCCCGTTCCCTGACACAAAAAAAAAAAAGAAAAATTTTCTTCTGTCCTGTTTAGCTTTAATTAACCCCACAGAGGAGCAATTGTGAAATCCATATGAGCCGTAAAACCTTTTTTTTTTCCCGAGAAGGCACGAGGGGACGTTACGTTAGAGTCGTGCCACAGCAATGAACGCAAAGCAGTTGATGCTTCCCACATCTCCTGCTGTTTTTATAGATCAGTGCATTTTTAGTTTGGTAATTATAGTTTGGGAAAATTGGATCACCGTGTTCAGAAAACCGTATGGTATTTTTCTGTTTTTGTGACAGACAAAATGGTGGTGTTAGGAAGCATAAATACAGAGATAGACAAGCAGTAAAACAGACTGTCAGGGCAAGTCAGAATGACATACAGACAGGGAATCATCCTGAAGCATTCTCATACACTGTATCAGTAGGGACGGACAAATGTTGCAGTCCATTCTGAATTGATGAAGCATACGCAGCATTTTTTTATTTTTTTTTTGGAAAAAGGAATGCCCTATGCAGCATTTTCTAGGGTTTAACAAAATAGGGAAAAAAGCATTTACTTCAAATAGCCCTTTTTAAAGGTCACTGCTGAAAGGACCCACTGATGGACGCTTCACTCCAAAGATTCAGCAGCAACCGGGAATTCAAGTTAGGGTTAGGGTTAGGCATAGCCATAAGCAATGTTGTGGGAAGTAGTTGTGTCCTATGTTTAAATATACTGTACATATACCTGCAGTGTGAGAAAGTGTTTGTATTGCTTAAGATCTGCTCTTTAGACCTCCCAGGCTGGAGGCACAATAACATTCCTGACTCTTGTTCAGTAATTACAGTAAGTCTGGTCCATAATTATTTGAACAGTGAAACTACGTTTTAAATTTTGCCTCGGTTCAACACAACACTTTGACTGAAGTTTAGACTTTCAGCTTTAAATCAAGAGTTTAATTAAAATATTGGTTACTGTTTAAAAATTGCAGTCAGTTTTTACATAATACATACATTTTCGCAGGTTTATAAACACACAGGAGTTGGACAATGAAACTGAAACGTCTGGTTTTAGACCACAATAATTCATGCTTCACTCTGGGCATGCAACACTCTGGGTGGTACGCTTCTTTGGGGCTTCCACACCAGATGTGGGAAAGACAGTGAAGGTGGACTCATCATAGAACAATACATGTTTCACATTGTCCACAGCCCAATATTTTCTCTGCTGGCACCATTGAAACCAACGTTTGGCATTGACACGAGAAACCAAAGGTTTAATGTACATTGGCCCTGTGGAGCTAACCCCAACACTAAATTGGCCAGTGTTTCAGTTTCATTGTCCAACGCCCCTATATATATATATATTCCACCCTTATATTGAAAAAGGGATCTCTGTATTTATGCTTCCTAACACCACCATTTTCTCTGTATATATTAAAACGAGTAAGAAGCAAATTTCCTCCCCTTCCTTTTTCAACTAGCTGCCTTTGGTTGCTAAGTGTTGGTGGGTCCTTCTAACTTCTAACTCTAGTAAGTGAAAAGCATGCTCAATTTAGATTAACTGGTACTTACTCCGCCTCTTAAGAACATTCCATTTCTTTTACTTAAGAAGCTCTGAGGTCACTGTATGTTTCGAATCATTATACATACTGTATGTACTGTGCAGCATTTCACTCAGTCCAAGCAAGTACACTTTAGATCTTGCATAGATGTCTTGAAGTTGTTATTTTTTTCCCCCCATTATTTACCAAGGAAAAGAGTCATCCACTTTTGTTGCCTTCTTTGTCTTTTAACATATTTATCTGGGCTTTCTTTGTACATTTATTATTTTTTAAGAATGTACAAACTTGTTTATGCTATGTCACTGATAGGTCTATTCAGTAGATACTTTTTTGGACCAGATATTGAGAGTTCCCATGAACAGCTACCACATGTGAGTTCACATGATTTATTATAAAATAAGACACCGGCAACAAAAAGAGACCGATAACAACTACCCATTAAGCCACTTTATAGTCAGAAATACAATTACTTCTGAGGCTGTGAAAATGCACGATTTGGTTAAAATATAGTTTTACTGTATAAGTTGTAAGGTTGTAAAATTGTAAAATATAAGTTGTACTGAATTAAAAATCTACACTTCGATCACTTTTTGCATGCTTAATTTATTTGGATTGCTACTGAATAATTATAGAATAGACAGGACAAATAATTAAATAAGCTAGATAATAATTAGATTATGTGACAAAAAGACAGGAAGCCGAGCTGAGGTGACAGCTGAAGATGCTGCGATTTGCTTTGGGAGTGGCAAGGATGGACAAGATTAGGAATGATTATATTAGAGCGACAGTGTAGGAAGGACGGTTTGGGGACAAAGTTAGAAAGGACAGATTAAGATGGTTTGGACATGTGCATAGGAGGGATCAGGGGTATACCGGGAGGATAATGTTAGAGAGGGAGCAGGCAGGAGGAGAAGAGCAACGGTCTCCTCCAAGAGGAGGTTTATGGATATGGTGAGGGAGCACACGCAAGAGGTTGGAGTGACACGGGAAGATGTGATAGACAGAGTTAGATGGAGATAAATGGTCCCCGGTGCTGACCCCTAACGGGAGCAGACGTGAGGATGACAGAACCATTTTTGTCTTTAAAAAATAAAATGTAACTGAATGAAGGGTTTTACTTTAAATGTTTAGAGGGGAAGCCCTTTTAGAACTTTCATAACCTTCAGAGTAAGAAGCATACAGCCACAACGACTTCAAACTGGCCTGCAGCCAGAAAGACCTGCCTCACCTTGGCCACTTTGATGATGTCAGGTATGTTTAGATAAGCAGCGACAGGGGGCAGCCCTTTGCCAATCAGGTAAGCCTCATCTGCTTTTTGTCTGTGCATCTGGCCTATATCCTGCTCGGAGTACACAGCCACCGTCCGGATCCCCAGCTCTGTACATGCCCGGAATACACGGATTGCTATCTCACCTAAACACAGTAGAGAACACCCAGATATTAAGAAAGAAACAGGAATTAAGAGTCTCCCCTACTGTTATATCAAAATAAAATGGGAATAAAAGGATGATTCTATTCCAGCACATCCTGAAGGATGTGACCAGTAGCCTCACCTCTGTTGGCCACCATGACCTTTTTGATTGGCCGGTATTCAAGGCTCTGAGGTGAAGTGTGGGCAGAGCGTGATAACAAGCATGCTCTCCGGATAAAGAGCATGCCCAAGCCATGCCTCACTACTCCCAGATACAAGACCATCCTGAAAGAGAGAGAGAGAGGGATGGGGTGGGGTAAGAACAGATTGTCCATTTCATAAGAATCTTTCAGTATGACAGAATGAAGTATAAAACTAAATGATGTGAGAGATGGGTCATGGTCCATTGAGGTACACAGAGGACAAGGACAATACTGAACAAAATTACTGGACAATATCACTTACATAAATGTTCAAGACTAAACTAATAACCCACAAATTTTTATGACAACAGTTTAAGTGATGCCATATTCTTCTTTTTCCTCCTTGTTTATACTATTCACCATTACAGTTCCTACTGCCTTAGGAGGGTACGATCCCTTTAGTAAGTGAGTGGGTATCGCCATCTTATGGATCTGAGCAGTACTGCAATAAAAATATATAGTCACGGTAAAAATAACGTTTTATTTGTCCACACAAATACAATAGATTTACTATGTATTGATAATAAAGCATCATGCCTCAAGCTGAATGATGGATCTCATTAAAATTAATAACATTTAGTTTAACACATTAAGTATAAAAGATCTTTACTGAATCTTATATTGAGGTAACAAATGATGTATACAAACACATTGCAGCTAATCTCTGTGCTTTGTCTGCACAAGCCTTCCATCTTTGCCCGTTATACACTAATACACCAGATAAACAACTCCAGAAGCCAAGAAACATCATGGAAAAGCACTGGACACTTTCATCATAATGTATAAAGAAAGAATTAACCCGTGGATCAATCTTATGCAATGAATAAACGCAGTTGAAAACATCTTGTGCAATGCAAGGGGGGTGTTTTTATATGAAAACATTAACCAGTGTTCCACAGACAAAAATTGGTTCTACTGTATTATGTGCCTTGGCCCCTCTAATGGTTTCTTTTTCAAGCTTTTCTTGCTATGGTTATCACTTAATTGCTCATTAGGGAATATTTTTTGCTCAGTCTTTGGCAGTATTTGAATTATAGGCTCATTATTATTCGAATGGATTTTAAAAATAAAGCCTCTATGTAATTAAAAATGACATCGCTTAAATATATGTGGCTGTGTTTATATATTTCCGCAATGTCTCCTGTTGTCATATTGCACATTTTGCACAAATCATCTGAAAAGTTTTAAACCCTCATAATAAGAACTCATTTAGCACACACCATACCCACTCACACCATCGTAAAGTCTGTAGGGTCTGTAGTTTCATTTATTTCCTGATTATGTGCTTATGTCATGTATTTGACCCTGTGACAGGTTACACTAAATACATCGTGTTTTAGTTTGAGAGTCACATGGTCAGACACGCATACACATGTACAAGCAAAAACCTTAAGACCTGCCCAAGCATGCTCCCTTCGTTTCTACTTCACACATAACGTGGCTAATGAATCTGAAGTCGTGTCTCAGCACAGTCACAGAGGATACCTTATTAGGTTTTCAACAGAGCACACCCAGCCCTGTTCCTGCAGCTATAATTGCTGTGCTTAATGGTAAGAAAGGGCAAACTACTCAAAAACGTCAATGTGTCTTTTTTCCCTGCCTATTAACCTTTGTATTGTGTACTAGAATCTGGTCAATGTAGGCCAGGGTTCACATAATAATTGTCTCTATTATTATGCATCACATATCCTGTAATTCTTCTAGTAACTGCTCTTGTACATGATATCTATCTATCTATCTATCTATCTATTTTTTTAATGATTTTTTTTTTTAATAAGAAATCGTTCTCCAGACTTGATGACTGACTTTTTTTTTTGGTCTCATTTTGGCAAAAGTTTGGCTCTCACTTTCAGTCCAGTCCCTAAAAATGTCTTTTGTTTGTTAAGCCACACAGTGTCCTAGGAATCATTTAAGAATCATTCAAGCATTAAAAAACATCTAACTAAGAGATAAACTAGTGAGAAACAGGTGGAGATGATGGCAGGTGATCAGGGCAGTGAGTAGTATACTGCTGATGCTGAATGCTGAGTGGCTGGAACAGACAAGAGGGGAAATGAGGTTGTGGCTGAGGTTGCTACATAAACAACAAATCTTTTAATTGTATCTTTTGGCATTTGCACTCTGTGGCGGTAAAACAGTTGATCTAATTTCTTTAATTTAATTTAACAAGAATAAATGGGTTGGAGCTCTAGGGTTTTGCACAGTACTGTTTATTATAAATGTCGTCCTCTGTGGTGGCACCCAAATTGTGGAATGACCTACCCTTGACTATTCGTGAGGCCTCATCACTGTGGGTGTTTAAGTCCCATCCTAAAACTCATGTGTTTTCTCTGGAGTTTACATATTGTGTTTGATTAGATATATATGTGATGTGATTATATATATATATTATTTTATTATATTATTTATGTGAAGCACTTTGGGGCATTCTTGTTGATAAAGTTTTATACAAATAAAGATGGATCAAGACATAAGCAACATAAACTTACCAGAAAAAAGCAGATTAAAAAACGAGGCCAAATGCTTCTAGTCTTGGATTTAGCTTACTTAATCAGCATAAATTACTGCACAGTGGTTTTTATTTTATACATATGAGTATAGTTATGGCTTGACAGCCTATTCTGGCTTAACTAATTATCATGTGAAATGATGATTCAGGCCAAGATTGCCTAGTTACATGTAGACTGTTAACAGTGCAATACTCAGAAACATTTTCAAAATAGCGTGATTTTTTTGTTCCCCCTTTTATTTTACCAAGTAACAGCATGAAAATTATGCATCCAATGAAGTATGCACATTTAATCAGCATCAGCAAAACACTTACAGCCAACACCTGTACACCCTTTTTCATACATATGATTATTCACCAATGTCACAGTAGCACAATGCATAAAATCATGCAGATATAGGTCAAAAGATTTAGGTAATGTTCACTCAGACATGGCAGTGAGAAACAATGCGATCTCAGGAACCTTTGACCATGGAATGGCCTGAATAATTCAGAAAATGACTATTTCCTGGGATTTTGCATAAAACAATCTCTAGGGTGTGTAAAAAAAAAAATGCAGTAAGCAGCAGCTTTGGATGCAAAAATACACTGCTAATGTCAAAGCTCCTAGAAAAATGGCCAGTTCAGTGTGACACAAAGACTATTTGGGTAATGCAAGTAAACATTCTTTACAAACATGGTGAGCAGAAAAGCACATAAAATGCACAAAATTCTGATAATTAAGATATTCTAATATTCAATGTGAAAATTTACTGAAGCTCTTGATCTCTGTCTGTATGATATAATGCTTTACACTGCTGCCACATGTTTGTTTGTTTGTTTGTTTGTTTGTTTGTTTGTTTGGATAATTGATTGGATTATCAAAAGTGCAGATGGTACTATTATAGTGGTGGGTGGGCATATGTTTAAAAAAAAAAATTCAAAAAAAGACCAAGGTTTTTTAAGACAACAACAATGACAAGCATGGTTCGGAATGTTTCGATTAGCATTTCTGTATGTTTACAATGTGGATGCATTAAATACACAACATGAACTTGGGGTGTGATATGAAGCATAAATTTTAGCTCTTGAAAGAAACATAGACTTGTTATTCATCCAAAATGGTAGATGCAGGAACCTGGATGATACAGACTAGATGCAAAATCAGGTTGCGTGGCAGTGACGTGGCCATTACAATCACTCTTATTCTATTATAAGGTTACTGAACATTGAAATATGCGTAGAATCGAAACGTTCTTAGAGTTTCCTGTTCTGTTGTAAAAGGAGGTTTTATTTAGTTGGGCCTGTCACTGATATTTCACTGCATGACCCTGTAACTCACTGTCAGAATG